>OZ023315.1:32124739-32724739 GCA_964007375.1 Ophion obscuratus
CAAATTTTAATATTCCGAAATCCAAGATGGGGCCGGGTTGAAATTCCGAACTTTGGATAATCAGAACGCTCAACACTCCGAAAAAATACTACCCCGAAACGTCAAAGCTCCGAAAGAATTTTACACGAAAGACCGAAAATCTGAACACCGTCAAAATAATTCGGCTATGGAAGTTTTAAAAGTTTCAAAATTTTCAATGAACCCACGAATTATTTCAAGAATTTTTTTAGACTGAGCAGTTGATCAAAAAATCAATCTTGAAATAAATCGTCGATTTATTAAAAATTTTGAAACTTTTAAAACTTCCATAGCCGAATTATTTTGACGGTGTTCAGATTTTCGGAGTTTTGGTCTTTCGTGTAAAATTCTTTCGGAGTTTTGATCTTTCGGGGCAGTATATTTTCGAAGTTCTGAGCGTTCTGATCATTCTAAGTTCGGAATTTCGACGCGGCTTCCCGCACTTCACTAATCTAACCTAACTTTCGTTGCGTGCACAGCCTTCTTTAGGGGTTATATACAGTCAGGAGGCCCAAAAAGATCGATTTGTCAAGAGTTTTTCATGAGAAGACACAAGACGTAATGACATTCCAAAATTGGTAAAAAAAATGAACACAGAATAGTATTGAAACTACGAGTACGTAATTTTACTTTCGAGCGTGCGTTCCATGGTGTCGGGAACTCAATTGGACCGCTAGATTCGCAATGGTTATAATCGATAGGACACAAGACGTGAAAATGGACCTTTTTTTATTTCTCGCTAAAATTCATCAGACCTGCTCTTATGCGTTGTAAAATCGTTTGGTATGCATTACGCAATCGTAACCATAGTTACGAATTTTCAAGTCCCATTCTCGTCCAAGCCTTATTCAGCCGAGATAAAGATCTTTTTATATAAACTGGTCTCGGATCACGAGTTTTGGTCAGATCGAGTTTTACCTGGAAAATTCGAAATCAGCGGATGATTTTGCATCGACAAGAGTGTCGGGACCTCGATTGGACCGCTAGATTCGAATTGATCGTAATCGGTAGGACACAAGACGTATTGACATTTCATAATTGGTACAAAATTAATAAAGAATAGTATTGAAATTACGAGTAGGTAATTTCTCTTTCGAGCGTTTCAAACCGGCTTCAAGCTGTTCCCAGGCTATGTACAATATTTTTATTATTTTTTTTTATATGAATGGACACCGATTAGGCCGTGTTGGCTGGTCCGATTTGAATGGTTGTTTCCTTGCTATATAGGGAAACAGCAATGTGGTCCCATGAAAATGTTATGCAAATATTTCACCTACGTTTTCCAAAATTCCGAACAAACTCACAAACCTAGCATGTTTCTCAACATCTGGGCCCTAATTCACAATTACAACTGAGCAAAGCCTTGCTTTGAAACCGCGCTGATTAGTATGTAGATCACACCGGTCAACGTGATATGCGCGTGGCGCGAATTCAGGCCCAGGATCCAGTCAATCGAAAAGACATAAATGTTTCGAAGGACAAACAAGCCAGTAAATAGAGTATGCTAGTTCCATAGGCTAGATTTAGTAAAGTCTAGTTGAGTAGTTTGGGAGATTGACTGTGGAGTTTTTATTAGGAACACGGCAGTACTTGCTGAGCAATTTAACGACGGCCTTAGTCGTATCTATGTATCTGAGTAAATTAATCTTGCAAAATTAAATTAATGAGTCCCCAACACTTATAAGAACCGTTCCAACCAAACCGTGATTGTTCCCAAATATTTATTATTTTATTCTTAAGATTGCCAAAGTGTACATTTTAACAGCCAACGAAGTGGCTCAGAGCTGCTATGCCAGGGTAGGAAAAGACGCAGACGAGCGAAGTGGCGGCGAAAATTTTGTAGATACGGCATACAGTTTCGACATGTTTGAAGTCGATTACAGTTTTTAGAAAAAATGGGTAACAAGTGCATCCTATCGACTTTCCTCGCCTTTGCTCCCCCCCAGCTCTATTTTTTTCCTTATTCTCACCATCCAATTATTTTCGTTGATGAATAAAAATTTGTCACGGAAGCTGTGAGCGGTAAAACAATATTTCGAGGTCGCTCAAGCCTCCCAAAAACTCAAATTTCCATTAAAATATCGATTTTTTTCTTCTTCCACTTCTCACCCATAGATTGCTTGCTTTATAATTTTTTAATTAACCTCGCAAAAGCTCTAGCCGGCCAATGAATATTTGGTGGTCGCTGAAGGTTTTTGAAATTTAAAATTTTCGCCCAAAAATAAATCTCGCATGCACTATAATTCCTTGTAGCATGAAAACAAAATAAACAGCGAAGTGTTACATTTTCTGAATATCTTATTATAATAATTTGTAACAAACACCAATTAGACTATATGTGTTATTATGTATTATTGTATTATGGAGTCGCTCATCACAGAGTACAGAGTACATTGGTCCGCAGCTTGCCTAATGAGACCAACTGTGGGACACATTACAATGCGCGGGAAATAACTGCTATTTCAGTTTTACGAATAAAACGACCGATAATTTTGTTTAGGGCCAAGGACGTTGAAGAATTATTATATGAGAATAAAGATAATAATTCTTGGGTTAGGAGTGTGAGCTAAATTTAAAAAATCTGTTTCTGAAGAAAAAAGGATTGATTGCTTGGAAAATTTTACAAAACGTCACATTTATGAATGAGAAAAGTTAAAAAAAACATAGCGAAAATTGGAAATTTCGAAGCTCTTGAGCGACCGCTAAATATTCATTGATCAGATCAAAAATTATAAAGCGTAAAATTCATGGGTGAGAAGTGGACGAAAAGAACATCGTCTTTTTAATGAAAATTTGATCTTTTGGGAGGCTTGAGCGACCGCTAAATATTTTTTTACCGCTCGCAGCTTCCGCGATTGTTTTTTGAAGAAGATAATTGGGTGGTAAGAAAAAGGGAAAAAATAAAGCCCAAAATTGTGTCACACTAAGGGGCCGTACGCAAATTACGTAACGCAATTGGGGGGGAGTTCGGCCAAGCGTTACGGTCTACGTACGTGGGGGGGCGGGGCACGGTTTGCGTTACGTCACGATTTTAAAATTGCAAGAAACAGCAAAATTTCTGCATGTACAAGTTTTTAATTTAAACCTCGCGTGCAATTTTACCGTGGACAGCTCACAGCTTTCTATGAGCAATGTCAATTAAGGGAGAAAGTCACTGTGCAAGAACTTGCACAGTAGCTTTCTCACATCCCCAATGCAAAATTTGAAGGCATTTTTTTATAGTTCTTGAAAGTACATGTATTGACAAATATGTTGGCAACATTTTTATTCACAAGTCCGAAAATTGACGGAGTTATACTCACTTTAGTAAGAACAGGTAGCGCGACCGGTTAGTGCCCTCAGTCCCTACAGGTGTGACATCATTTACAATAGATAAAGTACAGGCTCTTATTATTTTGTAAACTATGATGAACATGCAGAACCGTCATATCGCCCGCGACTAGATACTTAATGTAAGTATCAATATTCTATAAAAGAAAAGAAAACAACCTTATATCAAGAAACACGGAACGAAAACTTTGAACGCGTTTTCCTCGAAACTAGTTTTTTCGATCTTGTCCGAGCGAATACTTAAAAACTTATCAACCGATTTTCAATGTTTTAAAAAACATTTTAGTAATCGCAGTGACTAAGGTTGCATGTATCCGCGGCTCTACCATTCGGTAATTACTATTTTTAAAGACTGCTTGAATACATAAATAGGGCCGTGAATATAGAAAAAAAATGTCCAAACTGTCGGCATTTTGTAAAAAAAAAACCAAAATAAAAAACGGCCACGCTTAACGATAGCTACATTTGTATAGATATCGATAAATTGTTGACGTTTAATTTACAGATAACCTTTTATAAAGATATCGATGGGACAATGAAGAGAAATTTTTTTTGTCGTCAAATCAAGACATATATGTCGGCTAATTTTCAAGTTTTGTCCATAAAAATTGGTATAACACTAGATGAATATATACTTCACAAAATGAGTATAAGGTCGATTCTTTCACAATTAGTTAGGTCTATGAAAAAAATCCCAATTATTGACTCACCCGTTTGTGAGCCCAATTATTGAAGCACCCGTTACACAGCGGAATAGGCGGGGGGGGGGGGGGCGGGCTGGCCAAGCGTTACGGTTCCATTACGTGGGGGGGAGGGGGGGTAAAAATTCCGAAATTTTGCGTTACGTAATTTGTGGACGCCCCGTAATACATATATATATATATACACACATCGAGTGAATATAAGAGTAACGCGTCATCGGCCATAGATAGAATTTCTATGATTTTTTTAATAACTCGTATCCTCGAGGACACCTCAAAATAGGATGCGCTCATCACGCATTTCTCCCACTATTATTTTTTTTTACCATTTTTCATTATCGTTATAACTATAATTATGATGATTACTACTATTATGAATATGAGGATAATGATAATAATGATGATAAAAATAATAATGGAGTAAAGAGCGAAGGAGAATCTTGTGGAAGAATAATAGTAGTATCATCTTTAATATTTATACGTGCAACGATATATCTTTTCGTTCCCAGTGGTGGGGTTATATTTCTTACTGTCGCCCGTCCGCCTGTCTACGTCGATTAATTCGAGTACGAAACACGCACTAACGAGCTTTTCCTAATCCCGAAGGTCCTTATGCATATTGTATTCACCTGTATATATATATGTGTGCGCGCGCGTATGCGTGTACACGTGGGCGCATTCATTCACAACGTTACAATGAGCGCGCATATATGCCACCCACGCGTTAATAATCTATTAGAGTTAATAAAAGCTTGTAAAATCGAATAGTCACCGTACGTAGGGAAGTAGGGACAAGATGAGAGCGTCAAGGTTACTTTGAAATAAAACAATACACATGAAGCAGTCAACTTGAATTATTCCCTCAACCTCATAAAAATTGAATAATCTTTGAGTTTAAAAAAAAAACAAAAAATCAGTCCCCGATTGTTAACAATAAATATATATTTTTAATTGAACCTTTATTTCTTCCATCTTACCCATATGTGGGACAAGATGGAACTGCGTTGACGACACGATGGGACAAGAATTATTGGCATCTTGCGCATATAAAAAAGGTTTTATTCTCAATACGGAATAACCTTGCGTCCATATCTTTTAAATATTAGGAGTACAACTTTGCAGTGACCGTTTTACTTAGAGAGCCACTGCGGCCGAAGTAGTGGCCCTAGCTCAATAAAAAAAGTGGCATTTTAAACTAGAGGCTCTGCTAATGTAAACAATTTAAGAAAGCTAACGGATACGTGTATGCATTATAAAGTTATTGGCACTCAAACATGGCAACCTACGAGCCGAATTCTCAGCATTTGCGGGAACTGCTCCAAAGACAACAAAGGAAGGGATTTTTGCACCGGATTGTGACTGGAGATGAAAAGTGGGTTTACTACGATTATCCTAAACGCCAAAAATCATGGGGACTGCCTCGTCATATTCCGTCATCGACGCCCAAACCGAATATTCACGGATCCAAAGTGATGCTGTGTATCTGGTGGGACCAGCTGGGCGTTGTGTACTATGAGCTGCTCAAACCATCCGAAACCATCACAGGGGAAGTCTACCGACGTCAGATGATGCGCTTCAGTAAGGCACTCAAAGAGAAACGGCCACAATTCAACGAAAGACATGACAAGGTGATACTGCAGCATGAAAATGCCCGACCCCATGTTGCAAATGTCGTGAAAAAGTACTTGGAAACGCTGAAATGGGAGGTTTTATCCCACCCGCCGTACTCTCCAGACATTGCCCCTTCCGACTATCACTTGTTCCGGTCAATGGCACACGATTTGGCTGACTAGCACTTCGGTACTTACGAAGAAGTCAAAAATTGGGTCGATTCCTGGATTGCCTCCAAGGACCAAGACTTTTATCGACGCGGGATTCGAATGCTACCTGAAAGATGGGCCGAGGTCGTAGCTAGCGACGGGCAGTACTTTGATTAAAAAATATGTAGCCACTTTTTTATAATAAAGCCTTACACTTTTGAAAAAAACGGTCACTGCAAAGTTGTACTCCCAATAATATATTAGTTCTTCTTCATCTGGTAGAAACACCGGTTGAATACGACCCAAAGACTCCACTAGCTTCACTTTGCCCTTTCTTATAGCTTTAACACGTCGCTTTAACGTAGTTAGTGGTACATTGAAAAATATTGCGGCTATGTTATGGCCAATCTTCTTCTCTAACACGTCATTCACAGCGTACTTCCAGGCGACTTGTATTCCACTCTCCTCTATTAGTTTTTTTCTTGTACATTCTAACCATCTTTAAAATCTGAAACAAACAAGAAGGAAACTATGGAGGTAGGTATTTAACCTAATACAATCGAACCTCGATATAACGAAATCTTCGATATAACGAAGATTTGTCTATTCCTTTCCAATGGCCACCCGACACCTTGATACAACGACATAATAATATTCATTATGCTCTAATTGCTTGTAAAAATTACTCTAATTAAGCCATTCTTTCTTTTAAAAATATCCCTATATTTATAATACTAATACATATTTTTTAAAGAATACTGTGAGGAACATGATCTCGATTTAACGAAAACTCGATTTTCCCTAGAGATTCGTTATATCGAGGTTCGACTGTAATAGAAAGAGAAAGAACGCGCGGCATCAATACAAATCTAAAGATACAGTACACGTTAAATTTGAGTTACTAGTTTTAAGTTATCAAGACATCAAGGAGGTTGGAGTGTTAGCCACAATCCAAGGTTAAATTTAGTTTAAAAAAATACTTGTCATTATTTAGACTATACTGAGTCTTTACAAATTTTTTGAACTTTTTCCACCACCAAACACTAGAGTTAAAAAATAGTTTAATGTATGTAATTTAACGTGCGGTTAAATGGGCAAGACTTTCACACCAAAGGTTATGTAATTTTTTTGTTATTTAGCACCAAGATAAACCTTTTTTAACAACGGATTAACGCAAACTGAACCTTTGTAAACATTTAGAAAAAGAAATCCGCATCTTGCCCATCGTAAACCATGGGCGAATAATCTCGTGACGTAAATATGAATAGGCATAATTATAAAGTACTCAAAATTTAATTGTGAATTGCATAAAACATTCGTCGTCGTCGTTTTTTTCATAATAATCAACGATAATGTTATACTTTTTCAAGTTGGTAGTAACATATAAGTTTTCTACTGTACGTAATAAAAATATAAAAATGCATACATTTGCCCTTTAACTATATATTTTAAAAAATTAGCATATACAGAATAAATCTGTACCTCGTATGCATTTTTTTAGGTTCATTGAAAAAAAAAGTGAATAAACCATCATTTGACTCAACTGCATCGCTCCAATCTCCTTAACATACCTACGTTCAAACAAGCATCCCATCATTACTGAAATAATTCAATGCAGTTAAACTAGGTAGGCAGGTTGGTTTAACAAAAGCATCACGCATAACCCTTGAATACTTCAGACACACGGTTATTATTATATTGATAACTAGTACTGTATTGTCGAAGCTCCTTCATTTCGAAGTTACTTCGGATTTTTGTATTCGTTTCAGGGTCGAAGGATGGGGGTTTCAATTTTTCATGAAACCAAACTCGCTAAATTGAAGCCGCCGAATTGTAGTATTGTGTATTGGCTCATGTGGGAAGCCTTGAAGCATAAAACCCCACCAAATCACGATTCATAAATCTTCCACGTATTGTCGATTTAAAATTAATTAATAACAACGGTGTAATGCCCGTTTTTCTCGCACCATTGCAATCTCACGTATGCATGTCGTTGTTTATCGTGTTATTTTTGTAAACCCCTATCCGAGGATCTTGAGCTGTCGCTGTCATTTGGGTGAGGGGTTAATTGTCAAGGATCGGAGAACCTTGGGCTGTTGCCATTCTCTCGATCTCGATGACAGGAAATGTTTTCATCAACCCCGTTGGGTTGGCTGTTTTCATCAATCCCGTTAGGTTGGCTGTGTTTTCATCAACCCCGTTAGGTTAGCTGTATTTCCATCAACCCCGTTATGTTGGCTGAGTTTCGGGCGTCGGGCCCTAACGTGAGCGGGCATCGCCGAAGCACGTCATTCGAACAACTGCCTAAAAAATGCACGCGCGTGCTTGCTCACTCGTCAGCGAGAGAATCGCCATCTATGCCGACGTGAGTCATAAAGCGCGGCTATCTAGTGCGCCTAGATTGATGGAGATCAAGACGCATTGAAGGAGACAACGGCGCAAAATCAAACGTTGAAAAATCACCTTGATAGCAAAAAATTACAGGCTGGTTCAAACTGAAATTGTTCTGTCATACAATCACATAGTCTAACTGAATTTACCTTTAGTATTAATAATAGTTTGAATGCTCTTACAACCGAAAATTCAAGCGATCGTCAGCCACCAAACAAGTACTTTCATTGTGTTTGCTTACCTGCCTCGCATCAATATTAGCAACTCAAATGAACTGCAACGATGGTAAATTGCACCAAAAACTAGATCATTTTGTCCAAAAAATCGATACTGTTTTCTAACTCGAGACGCGTACTTTCGCCACAGTTGATACTTTCACACTGATTCATCTCCTCGCCGCCCCTTTAAACTCCAACGGGAGTTATTTATTACGAAATTATACGTGGTGCGGTGCTCTCGCGCCCCGTGGTATTCTTAATTAACGCGTGCGCAAGAAAAATAGAAGCAATTTTTCATCGTCTTTTCTTTATTGAACAATTTTTTACGCAAGCGATGAAGATAAAAAATGTTAAATGTGTATACTTTAAAATTGTGATGCCGATTAGCATTTTCTATATGTTTTATTCGCGATTTTTCGCATGTATTTATTTATTGACTTACATGTCTAATTGCTTTTCCATTTGATTCTTTTATACAATTGATTATTCATTAGTTATTTATTAATATTTTAATGAGTTACTAAATGAATAAAATTCTGTAATATTATCAATTTATTTATTCGATCGTTGGTTTATTTATTCATTTATCCATTTATTCTTGTCCTCATTAATCCACTTGTTTGTTTATTCACCCATTATTATTTTTAGTATATTTTTTTTCCTGCGTTATAATATTTCGTCACGAGACCCGCCGCGCTCTAATTAGCCCTTCCATTAATCTCCGATGATTACGATGGGACGGGAAGAAAAAAATCATGGTAACGCAATAACGACGCTTTAGCATCGAGTTACACTCCCCGGTTATTCTCTTCGCATAGAGACGTATAGCCACCCACATACACACTATTTCAACCCCATTTCCCACCACCCTTCCCCGTAACACCTCACCATCCCTTCTCGTATTCCTTGCTCCCTCACTTCTTCTGTGGCTTTCCCTTCTTCCCTCTGTTTCCTTCTCTTCTTCTTTCCCTTCTCATATCTCCCCCCTCTCTCTCTCTCTCTCTCTCTCTCTTCCCCGTATCGGCGGTATAAGAATTCGTATTTATGTAATTGGATGGGTAAGGCTTAGGGTTTTCATAGGGCTTGAGCTATCGTGCTCGTACATGTGCTCATACACACACACACACACACACACACACACACACACACACACACACACACACACACACACACACACACACACACACACATATTAGGGTGTGTCAAAAAAAAGTTTTTATCTTTTTTGGGTCTTCCACTTTTAATTACGGTGGGAAATCATTTTTATAATAATAATTATTATTATTATTTATTAACTATTATAATATATTTTTATTTTTTCTTAGTTTTCATAATAATAATATTTTTTTATATTATATTTTATAATATTGTTGTTGTTATATATATTGTATAATCTTTGTTGTTGTTATTATTATTATAGCGTATGTCGGGAAGTTGGTCTGCCCGTCGCCGTCTTATTTTCATTTCGGTTATCACATAATATAGTACAGTCGTGCTGTATATTGAAATCGGAAAAAATTAGTAGAAGGCTAGTTTTTTGACAGGTGATTTTGTAGGTGCCATGGGTGCTAAAACCAAGTTTGCCTAAAAATCGGGGGGTAGCGTTTTTTAAGGGGATGGGGGTGGATTAATGCCAAACTACAACCCCCACAAGGTCGGCGCCGGGAGACAAAATGTTCAGAAAAATCCGGGTTTTATTTTTGTCCATAGCGCCGAAGTCGTGGTAGTTCATTTTGGGGGTGAAAAAGTGGGGTGAAATTTTGAAAAATCAATTTTCATTCGATTACTCTTTAGCACAAATTCATACAATTATTGTTCAAATGGAAACGTTGTAGCCCTTAAAAAGACGCGTCGATCGAGTATTCGATCAACCCTCTCCAATAATATGTTCACCCCCAAAAGAATTGTTGAAGAATTAACAAAAGAATTGTTTATTGAATAACTCAAAAACAATCGATTTTTCGGGGATGGATCAAATGTACGAAATGTAGAGAATAATTTTCTCTATATTTTCGTTCCTATGCACAACTTTTGAATTTTGCTTTTTCGAACCCCTCTCAGGGGTTGAAAATTCAAAATGAAATTCTGGGAAAACTATTGACCGAACCTAAACAGATACGAGTTCGGCGCTGTGGACAAAAATGTAGCTGAGGGTTCAAGCTACAAGTTCTTCCACGGCGGCGAATTCGTGCCGTCAATAGTTTTCCCAGAATTTCATTTTGAATGTTCAACCCCCGAGAGGGGTTGGAAAATCAAAATTCAAGGGTGGCCCATACCAACGAAAATATGGAGAAAATTATTCTCTACATTTCGTACATTTGAACCATACTCGAAAAACTGATTGTTTTTGAGTTATTCAATAAACTATTTTGTTTTTTTTGTTTTGTAACCATTTTTTGGGGGTGAATATATTATCGGAGAGTGATGATCGAATACTCGATCGACGCGTCTTTTCAAGGGCTACAACGTTCCCATTTGAACAAAAAACGTACGATTTTTTTCTAAATAGTTATTGAATAAAAACCGATTTTTCAAAATTTCACCCCACTCTTTCACCCTCAAAATGAACTTCCACGACTTCGGCGCTGTGGACAAAACTAAAGCCCGGATTTTTCTGAACATTTTGTCTCACGGCGCCGACCTCGTAGGGGTTGTAGTTTGGCATTAATCCACCCCCATCTCCTTTCATCCCCTAAAAAAGAACCCTACACCCCGATTTTTAGGCAAACTTGGATTTAGCACCCGCGGCGGCTACAAAATCACCTGTCAAAAAACTAGCCTTCTAATTTTTTCCGATTCCGGGTTTTTTCAACGACAGCACGACTGTACTAATAATGAAAGGAATAATAAATATAACAATATTTTTTATTATCGTTATTCATTTTTTATTATTACAGAAACTATTTCGCAATAATAACAATAACAATATGATCCAACTCAGAATCACATTCGAACTTGACTACAACAAGTTCGACACGCGACCAAAATGTTTCCCTCGATGTATTTCCGGACTGGCTACATCACATAACCCGTGAAACTTGTTCTCTCGCAAATAACGCGATTTCTTGAGTTACCCACCCTCGATTTCGTGCCACGACTCGTATTCACCAAAGGCTGATGAAAACATCGCGAATTGCCACTCGAGTAATTTTTTTTTCGTTTCTCAGGCCGCTTGTGGTGTTGCACGGCTATTCTCCGCGATCATTGTACGCACGCGAGACACGAGAATTCTTGCACCGGGAACGACGATCTCGATTACTCCATTGACGAGAAGTGTATGGACGGCGCCAGGGAGAAATTGTTATGGGTTTGCTTTGAAGTTTGGGAAAGTTTTAGAACATTTGTGAGAATTGGCAGGTGTGATTTTATCGATACTGAAATGCAAAAATCGCGCGCGCGCGTGTGTGTGTGTGTGTATATAGACACGCTACTTACGTCACTAAAATGCAATATTCAAAAAACAATATGTACTATACAATTTATATATATTTTTTTAAATATTATTAATATAAATAACATATAGATAAATAATAAATTACTAATATACAATATAATATAACTGACCCTGGTAGACTGGTGGTCGGGATAGAACCAGCGGTCCTACGAGTTTCGACACCGAAATCGAAATGCTTGTCGACGATTAAAATTCGTATTACCGAGAGATTAATTTATGTATAGATATTGATACGAAAGTTGTTACACTTAATAAATACATTTTTTTTAAATGATTTATTTAAGTCCCTATTTATAGACGGAAATGGTAGTTAAAAAAATTGTAAGACTGCTCTGTTGATGAAATCTCGGAGATGGATCATCCGAAACAAAAAAATCAAACAGTTTTAGATTCAGTATTTTAATGGCTATAGCGAATAACATACGATTTTTTATATGTGCAAAAAACAAAATGGCGGACATTTTTCGAAAAAAACATCTTTTTCCACCGTTTTTGGCAAAAAAAATAGTAAATATATTTTTTTAATCCTTGATATGCGCTAAAGCTATAGATGTGAAGAATATGTGGTTAAAATTTCATAAGGATCGGTTTAGTGGTTTCGAAGATTTTATCAACAAGAAAAACGCGTTGAAAGTTTGTTTGGCTTACATAAATACATTTTTTTGTAATGTAAGTATTTCGAAAGTGTATTATATCTATAATATTAACCTATCAAAAAAATTCATGAAAATAGCCTTTTTTAGAGTCTAAAGTGAGAAGACCACTTAAGGGACCAGTCCACTTTGCAGCCACGAAAAAAAGTCTATTTTCGCGATTTTTCCTTTAGGATTTTATAAAAGATATGAATATAAAAGTTGTTGGGCTTGAAAAATAAAGTCTTGAAATACATTAAAAAAAATAATTGATTTTTATTCATTTTTAAGTACAAAAACTATAGTTTGACGTAACGCCTCAAAAATAGGTGGGCCAGGTAGCTCCATCACAACTCGGCAACGGCTCGTCTGAAACAAAAAAATCAAAGTCCATTAGATTCAGTATGACACCAGCTACAAAATGACCCTCGGATATAATGTTTTATCAAAAGATAAAAAAATGGCAGATGAAAATGAAAAAAGTTTAAAAAACGCTTTTTTACGCAGTTTTTCGCAAAAAAAAAGAAAAATCAAAATTTTAAAACCATCGAGGGTCACCCTGTTGCGAATCATGTTTACGAGACGTGGTTCAAATTTGAAGAAAATCGGTTTATTGGTTTTAGACATATGTCGGAGCTAGATTTTGAAAACGTTGTTTCGAGAAAAACGCGTTTGAAGTTTATACTATGAAAAACTCTTACCTGAACTCAATCGGCAATTCCTGCACCGTACAAAATCCCTTCTGATTGCTCATCGTCGTCGATTTCTTCAAGTCTTGCTTGCTTTCGATTTTTCGAAATTTTCAAAGTTGACTGGCCCCTTAACGGAGTGCGGATAGGCTTCAATAGGATAGGGAGTGATAGGGTGGGGTTAAATTGGGAAAAGCAATTCGTAGAAACCCGCAAGGGGATACGTTGGAACTGAGGGGAAAAATGTAACATACATATTAATGACAGTAAATATTAAATTTAATGAATGTTGATATTAACAATTTAGTCATTTACTTTTGTTTATATATGTATATGTATATTAGGGTGTGCGGAAAAAAATCGATACTTTTTTTTTCAGTTGCATCCACCAAAAAAAGGTGAATTAAGGTAAAAAATGAAGAATCCTCGAAGGAGAGCTCACAAAAAATTATTTCGAATGGCGCATTGCATTTGAATATTTTCCATAAGAATAACACAGGAAAATATTGGCACTTCTGAACGTCTTAGTAAAACTCTTCAGAAAAAAATCTCACATAAATGTCATTAAGATATTCTGATAGAAAATTGAATTCCCTACAAAAAAAGTTCTTGCGAACAATTAGCTTAGAACAACCGTTCAAGTGGTATCGCTGTCTGAAATTAATTTTTTTATTTAAGCGACGTGCGCGCCATGGCACACGCTGCGAGTGATTTTGCACTCGTAGTGCAAAATCACAAGCTTCACACTAAGGCCACGAACGGGAAACCGCTACATTTTCCCCTCATTTTGGCCTCGAATCAAGATCTGTCACTGCTACAAAATTTCATTCGTTATTGCAAAGTGAATCCTGTAGTAGGGGAGGCTGCCTCGAAAAAATTAGCTAGTCACTTGTGGTACTTTAACGAGAAAATTGTTGCTTTGTCGTTTTTTGACAATGCTGTGCCGATAAGTGTGAAGGCAAAAATGGTACAAGCTCTGCAATCTCGAGAAAAATCCAAAAATCCTTCCGAGTGAGTAATTGTTAAAAAAAGTGATTGGGAAATGGTGCTGAAAAAAGACATAAGCGATTTCGTCACTCAAGAATCCTTATTTCTTTTCCAGCAATTAAATTTACCTCATGATTTTTTGAGAATAAATATTGAATTATGGCCGGAAAATGCCATTTATTTAAGTTGCTTAGATTTTTTTAACCCAAAAGTCGTTAATAACGTAGCCGAACGTCGTGTCACTTTGATAGAAGCATATAACGGTTCATTAACAAAAAACGAAGAGCAGCTACAATATTTATTGGGCGTAGTGCAAAATCATCGACAGAAATACCCTAATTGCAACAAACAGACTCTTAAGAAAAGGAACGATGATTATCAAGCATTATAATGTAGAAACAAATTATTTTATCTTATTAAACTAAATTAATTGAATAAAACATTTCGAAACACGATCAATGATGGACGTCGTTTCTTTTATATTTCTTGTTGTACTTGATTCTTTTTTGTATCTGAGAAATATTTTTTCAGAACGATTCCATGCAAATTGTATTTTAGAGCAGAACATTCTCTACAAAAAAAACCCCAAAAAGTTTTTTCGTAAAGCCAAAAATTCGATTTTTACAGCATTTCGAATTATTTTTTTTTTCCATTAATTCAATTTCAGACAGCGATTCCACTTGAACGGTTGTTCTGAGCTAATTTTTCGTAAAAACTTTTTTCTTGGTAATTCGTTTCTCCATGAGAATATGTTAATGACATCTTTGTGTGATTTTTTCCTGACGAGTTGCACTACCACATTCAGAAATCCCAATACTTTTCTGGGTTATTCTTATGGAAAATATTCAAATGCAATGCGCCATTCGAAATAATTTTTTTGTGAGCTCTCCTTCGAGGATTCTTCATTTTTTACCTTAATTCACCTTTTTTTGGTGGATGCAACTGAAAAAAAAAAGTATCGATTTTTTTCCGCACACCCTAATGTATATACATACATATACATATACATGTACATATATATATATATATATATATATATATATATAAACATACGGACATAATCGATGTACTTGTACATATCAATAATCGATCGGTATACCGGAAATACATCACACGAACTGTGTTCACATCAATGCCAATGCAGAAAATCGTTACCGTAATTGACTTGACATTTCGATGCTCTCGAAAAAACTTCTCGTGTGTGCGCGCACTCGAGGCTCATCGAAGTGTAACGCGGCAATATTTCCCTATGATTAAACCCGAGAACGAAGATTCGACAACCGCAAGTATACCCGTACAGCGGATGAGGCGCACGAGCAGGCGGAACGCACACACGCGAACTCTTGTACGCGAGTACCTCAACCAAATATTGACGGACCGTTGTTTCCACTTAGGCGAGCCCTTCACTGATTTTGCCGAAACTTTGTCGTGGGTCGCGACCTCGTTACTGATTTTCCCAGTCAGCCTCGGCATTCTGGAACTGCAGGGAAAGGGGAAGGGGAGATTCGTAATAAATGTATATGGGGGTCTAAAATGTCTAAAATGCATATTTCCCCCACCCTCCCACCCCCATCGTGCCCCTTCCCCCTGGCCTATTAGCTGGTGACGCCCTTGGTGGGAAGTGTAAAAAATGAATAGGTACGGGAGGAAATCTATGATCGCGACCATTTTGGGGGTCTGCATAAGCTTGGGGTCGAAAAAATATCGATTTGAAATATTCTTTTCTGACGAGAATCTTGGGATAACGAAGTCGGGATTTTACACACAACTCACACATAGTCTTGTCAAGTTTGAGGTTTTTTTTCATTGACAAATGTTGATCAACAATTAAGTTTTTATTATTATTCAAAGAACGTTCCGCCATATGTATGCTGTATGGCCAATCGCTGTAGGTGCTGCTGCAACTAGGCTTATCGCAAATGAAAAATGAAAAAATTTACTTTTAGTATGATAATCAAACTTTCATATGGCCGGGTGCGTTTTGAATTTTTGGAAATTACGAAAATTCCAACCCGTAGAAAAAAAAAGTTCGGTTTTAGATGAAAAACAAGACGATTTTAATAATTTGTTAGCAACAAATGGATAAATCATTCAGTTGTATGACTGAAAATGTTGTAAACTATACTCTGTGCGAAACTGAAGTGAATCGGACGAATATATTTTGCGATACGACTTATAACATTTTATAAAACATAGTGTTCGAGAAACCCATGTAGGGTGATCGGTAGTGGCCAATGATTGGCCGATGCTCGACGCCAAGCTTGCCAACATTGGCACTCGAGCTTGGCCCGATCATCGACCGAGCCTTGGATGATAAGAGCGGCCCGATATTCGCAATCAATATTGGCCCTAGAATGCCTTATGAGAATCGGCCGAGCATTGCGTAGGAGTTCATTCGAGAGTCGGCCAACAATAAGCCCCCTCAAGATTGCCATCATTGGCACTCGAGCTTGGCCCGATTATCGACCGAGTCTTGGCGGATAATTGTGACCCAATATAGATCACCAAAATTGGTCCTGCACTGCCAAAAAAAAAAAATATTTTTGTATTGTAATTCGTCATTACCTGGTCTTTCGAAATGATTAGTTCGAAGAAAATATTTCATCCATATGGGGTTCGAACCTTGAACTTCCCTACTCATAGCCAAACACGCTGCCCCTATGCTACCGAGTGCTTGTAACATTTGAATCGCAGATATGGCATAAGATACCAAATGGATTCTCATCATTATTTGTATCACATAAACTATATCAATTAGTTAATATAATTGTGATAATTAGAGAGTGTTATCGAATGACATGTTAAAGAATTTTCAAACCTAACCTATATATATAATTCCTCTCTCTTCACCTTCTCTACCCCCACAACCCGTTAATATGTGTGTTGCAATAAAGACAGACCATTAGTTCATTAGTTCAAGTTTACTTTGAATAAATAAATATATTTAAAATGAATAATTCCAATAATGGAATGCAACAGGAAAAATGTGATTACACGAAAAATCTAGTTAATTCAAATAAAAAATAAATAAATAGACTCGGTTAGTTAATATTAATAGAATTTTTCTGTCAGTGTAGGATGGTTCATAAAAATCGGCAGAATATCGCGTATGAGCTCGTTCGAGAATCGGCCAACAATGAGTGCATTGATTTGGTAGTATATTTGTTAAGAATAATGTCCAATGGACTCGTAAAAAGTATTTGTCTCGTCTCTCAATGACTTCAACGCGAAACAATGAATAGTCAATATACGAATTGCAGTTCGATCATGCGTTACCCAGCCAAACATTGGCTTCGTATCGGCAAAAACATGATTGGCAAGTCTATACTTCGCCAAACATCGGCCTCATATCGATAAACCAATAATGAACAAGTCTATACTTGGCCGAACATTGGCCTCGTATTGGCAAACCAATGATTGGCCAGTCTATATTTCGCCAAACATCGGCCTCGTATCGACAAGCCAATGATTAGCGAGTCTACGTTTGGCCGAACATTGGCCGTGTATCGGCAAACCAATGATTGGCGAGCCTATACTTCGCCAAACATCGGCCTCATATCGATAAACCAATAAGGAACAAGTCTATACTTGGCCGAACATTGGCCTCGTATTGGCAAACCAATGATTGGCCAGTCTATACTTCGCCAAACATCGGCCTCGTATCGACAAGCCAATGATTAGCGAGTCTACGTTTGGCCGAACATTGGCCGCGTATCGGCAAACCAATGATTGGCGAGTTTATACTTACAAGGGGACAGTACGGCAGTCGATTTTTGTAATTTTTCGTACTCATGGTACGTGAAGTTCAGAGCTCGAATATTAATATCCCAAAGCAGTTCGACGCCATATTCAGAAATTTTCGAGAAAATTGACTTTGAAGTTTTCGAGCGCACTCTTATCCCGCAAAGATTGCAACGATATTCGAACCGGGCTCGTGGCGTACCCGGTAGCGCTCGAGTCTAGTAATCGCGGGGTCGCTGGTTCGAGTCTCACTTCGAAATTTTTTTTTTTTTTTTTTTCATTTTTTTTTTAATTCGCATACCTCCGTCATTTAAATATCCCGATAAATTTTTGTTGTATATAATCACATATTATTATATATAATTAATATAATATATCTATAAGAAGAGACAGAAATATGTGACGAGCAAAGAAAAGAAAAAAAAGAATTTTATGAGCCGATCAGGTTGCAAGAAATGGAAGGGGCACTGAAAAAGATGAAAAACGGTAAGGCGGCGGGGGAGGACGGAATTAGCGTCGAATTTTTAAAGGCTTTACCAAGGGAAGAAAAGGAGGAGTTGAAAGAGGTCTTAAATAAAATGTGGCTAGAAGGAACGATGGAAAAGGGGTGGGAAATCGCGAGGATAGTCCCAATATATAAAGATGGAGAGAGGGATAAGGCAGAAAATTATCGGGGGGTCTCACTATTAGATGTAGGTTACAAATTATTGACAAAAATGATGACAGAGAGGCTGAACAAATGGATAGAGAGAAACAAAAAATTAAAGGAGAGTCAGGCAGGGTTCAGGAGAGGTAGAGGAACGAGGGATCAAATATTCACGTTAAACGCGGTAATAAACAATCAACTGAAAGTGAAGGGCGGTAAACTATATGTGGCGTTTATAGATTTCAAGGCAGCATTTGATCGGGTGAGCAGGGAAAGAATGATTAAAAAATTAAGAGGGAAAGGAATAGAGGGAAGAATGCTAGACATGATAAAGGTAATTTACAAGGACACAAGGGCAGAAGTGCAAGCGAATGGAATAATCACGGAGAGTTTTAGGACGGGGAAGGGAGTAAGACAGGGGTGTGCACTAAGTGCGGTCTTATTTGATATATACGTTGACGATTTGGAGGATATGTGGGTGAGGAGAAATGAGGGAGGAGCAGTAGTGGGGAAGGAAAAAATTTTTGCCATAAAATATGCTGATGACGTGGCGGCAATAGCGGATACAGGGGAAGGTTTAAGCAGCATACTGAGGGACTTAGAAAAATGGGCGGAAAGTAACAAAATGGAAATAAATGCTAGGAAAACTAAAATAATGATATTTGGGAATGGGGGAAGAGGTAAAAAGAATGAAGAATGGGGGATTAAAGGGGAAAAGATTCAAATAGTGAATGAGTTTAAATATTTAGGATACTGGTTCACGGCGAAAAACTCAAGTTGGACACATGGCAGAAAAACGGCGGGGAAAGCGCAAAAAGCCATGAATAGGGTATGGGGAATATGGAAGAGAGCGGGAAGGGATATCATGGAGGAGCGGATCTACTTGATGGAAACGATCGTAAAAGCAGGAGTGATGTATGGGGTAGAGATTTGGGGAGTAGGGGAAATAGAAGTGATCAAAAAAATACAGAGAAGGTACTGTAAAATGGCGTTGGGGGTAAACAGAGAGACCCCAAATTATATATGGAGGAGGGAGCTGGGTGTGCCCACTATAGAATATGTAATCAGAGAACGCGTACTGAGGTACATCAAGGAGGTGCTAAAGATGGAGGACGAGAGATGGCCAAAAATATGTGTAAGAGAGGAGATGAGGGCGATAGCGAATGGTGCACCGTCGAAGTGGGGAAAGGATTTGAAAAAAGTATTAAGGGAAATGGGCATAGAGGAAATAATAATGATGATAAGGGAGAAGAAAGAAGAGAGAGCAATAGAAAAAAAGATTGGAGAAGGATTAGAAAACCTAAAAAAGAAAATATTGGAGGAAGAAGAAGAAAAAATAAAAAAATCATCGTACAATAGCATGTATAAATATTTGGTGGAGAACGAGGAAAGCCCGTGGAAGTATTGGAAGGAGGAAGGGGTGAAGGGTAGGGACAAAGAATTGTGGGCAAGATTAAGGTGTGGAAACATCTGGAGAGCGGGAAAAAAGGGGGTGAAGGACTGGAGATGCAGGATATGTGAGGAACAAAATGAGACCGTGGAACACCTCATAGTGTGCAGAAAAGCATGGGCTTTAATGCCAAAGGAAACAAGAAAAGAAGCTGAGGAGTGGATGCAGGGAGTGGATGAGATCGCGATAAAAGGAGAAATCATTAATATGTTAGGCGGAAAAATAAATGTTGGAATCTGCCGGTATTTTAGAGAAATAGAGATATTGTGCGCAAAAAAGAGTAAGGAGGAGGACGGAGGCGTTAGTGATAAGTAGTAGAGGTAAAAAGAAAGAGAAGTGCAGGTGCAGGATAGAATTGTAGGCTTAAGTTAGAAATAAGGAACAATATGTAAGGAAATAGTTTGTAAAAAACTTGTATTCCAAGTTATGCAAATAAAACTCTATATATATATATATAATATATCTATATATGTTTATATATGGACAAAATCCATATATAGTTATTTATGTACAAAATTCATTATAGTTATACATAATTATATATTTTCTCATATATGATCATATATTATTTATATATAACAATAGGTGATTATTTATAAAAAAATAAATAAATAATCCCGGGATAAAAATCATAAAATCTATGCTAATTCACATATATGTAATTATAATTGTCAATGATAAATGCAAGTCTTATTTTTGATTATCTCTTGCTTGAAATTGCGAATAGGCGACGTAAAAATATCCAGTAATAATATTTACATTAACTCCCTTGTAGATAAATAGGAATATAAATAGAAGAATAAATGTTGAAATATGCGAATAGATGTATAAAACAAACGAATACAGACCGAATAATAAAGTATTCAATTCCTTACCCGACGTTTTTCATTTTCATCCTAAAAATGTTGTTGGTTATAAATATTGATACTTGAAAATGTATGTGTATAATCAAGAGATAATTAAAAATATGACTTGCGTTTTTTCATTTTAAAAAAATGAAAAAAAAAAAAATTTCGAAGTGAGTCTCGAACCAGCGACCCCGCGATTACTAAACTCGAGCGCTACCGGGTACGCCACGAGTCCGGTTCGAATATCGTTGCATCTTTGCGGGATAAGAGTGCGCTCGAAAACTTCAAAGTCAATTTTCTCGATAATTTCTGAATATGGCGTCGAACTGCTTTGGGATATTAATATTCGAGCTCTGAACTTCACGTACCATGAGTACGAAAAATTACAAAAATCCGACTGCCGTACTGTCCCCTTGTTAGCCAAACATCGGCCTCGTATCGACAAGCCAATGATTAGCGAGCCTATATTTGGCCGAACATTGGCTTCGTATCAGCAAACCAATGTTGGCTAGTCAATACTCAGCCGAGCATTGGCGTAAAATTGGCAAATCGATCATCGTCCCGCCAACATTGGTCGAAGTATTGGCCGTTACGGTTCAATTGGCGAAACCTACATGGATAAGACGCCAGGAAAAGTAGGCGACCTGACGCTCACGTCACAATTAGGTCATTTTTTCGAATTTTGAGAAAATCTTCGTTGCAAATGATACTTAAGGATAATCCAATATGCAACTTGAAGTTAAGCTATACCTAGGCTATAAAACGATGCAATTACAAAATCGTATTTTTTTAATTTCAAGTTTATGCAAACCACTTAAGTATTCAATAACAATACTTCTTAATTACATAATGTAATTATATATAATATAATATAATACGTAACTTAAGAGAATTAATCGTCAATAAATATAATACAATACATTATAAGGATGATAATAATTAAGTTAACAATAGAACATTTTACAATGTGCGCCCTCTTCGTTTCACCGATCAAAGTAGCGTATAAATTATTTTCATCATGGATTTACCGTTTCACGAGGACGGTCATTTCAAGATTGCTCGGTAATAGCTCCGTAATAGAATTTCATTGCCCGTAAGGAAGTTTCGTCAAGTCAATACATGACGTAATAAAGTCCCGATAGAGATGACCACTATCGATCGCTCGATGATAAAGAAAAAAAAACGAAATGTACCCTTCGAGATTTCCGTCCGAGGATGTTGTCGATTTGTGTCAGAAATAGAAAGAGAGAGGAGAGAGAGAGAGAGAGAGAGAGAGAGAGAGAGAGAGAGAGAGAGAGAGAGAGAGAGAGAGATCGAGAGGGCTAAAAATAGGGCAAGAGGAAGAGAAAATGGTCATGGACGAGAAAATAATATTTTCCACAAAAGAATATAGTTTGTGACAAAAATGGAAAGGACTCTTTTCTTCCTGTCTAGCCATGAAAGAAAAAAGACAGAGAGGGAGAGAGAGAGAGAGAGAGAAAGAAAGAACGAGCCCACGGTCACAAGAACCCCTCGCTCTCCGTCTGGTATACCTGTTGCACACAATAAATAAAATAATACGAGAAACGTTTCAAAAGCTTTGCCTCGCCGTGGCAACAATCAATTTTACCTCGGCGTAGCGTCGAGCTTTCATTGAATCATCGCGCTGCCTCAAACAATTCGGATATGCGTGAACGTTCCTTTTTCTTGCTGCATTGCATCACGAACGAACTCGACTGAGATTACTATGAACATCATTCGTTATTGGTAAAATAAAAATGATTTATTATTTTCATTTTTATTCATTATCATTATCATTCTAATCGTCATTGTCATTGTTATTATATATTTGTAATATAATCGTCTTTAGTATTATCAGTCGTTGTGATTATTATATATGATATTTGCTTTTATAATAATAATGATAATAATTTGTATTATTATTATTATCGTCACCATCATTGTTATGATTATTCGTAGTAGTAAATATTTTAATGACTGCTGTTAATTATCTTCGTTTTAATTACCATTTTTATCGTCCTTATTCTTATTATCATTATCATCATCAATCAAATGGCGAGTTGCAAAAAAATACAAGGAGAAGAGGAAGAGACTACGGATAAAAACCAGACTTTTTTTCATAATAATTTTCGTTTACATTGTTTATTTATTGATTCATTTTCTTCTTTTTTTCAGAATGCCCAGCCTCGGAGGACGGAATGGAGAGATTCGCGTGTCCGACGCCCGACCGAATGGGAAGATATCGATGTATCGACGATCACGTATTATGCGACGGTTTCATCGATTGTCCGACCGCCGAGGACGAGGATAGACAGGCTTGCATGTTCTATAAAACTGTGAGTAACACTACGAAATTATACTACATAGGGACGATTCTGTCTATAACAATAATAATGATTATATATATATATGTATATATATGTATGTATGTATGTATGTATGTATGTATGTATGTATGTATGTATGTATGTATGTATGTATGTATGTATGTATGTATGTATGTATGTATGTATGTATGTATGTATGTATGTATGTATGTATGTATGTATGTATGTATGTATGTATGTATGTATGTATGTATGTATGTATGTATGTATGTATGTATGTATGTATGTATGTATGTATGTATGTATGTATGTATGTATGTATGTATGTATGTATGTATGTATGTATGTATGTATGTATGTATGTATGTATGTATGTATGTATGTATGTATGTATGTATGTATGTATGTATGTATGTATGTATGTATGTATGTATGTATGTATATATATATATATATATATATATATATATATATATATAAAATCATTATTATTGTAAAATATTATAAAAAATAAATAAAAATATTCACAAATGACGCGCCCGTCAAGCCCGCTGCGACGTCATCGTATCCATACGATCGTCATCAAATCAACGATTACGGCGCGATGGCAGCAGCATAAAACCCGATTATCGATTGAACTAGGCCGTGCATCATCACGATTAGCGTGTGTGCGCGTGACAAAAATAGCTATCAAGGGTCTATGGCAATATCATTCATGATATTCCTCGTGCTTCTCCCCCTCCCGCTTTGCTGGTTTTTTCCTTTTCTCTCTTTCGCCTTATTTTATCGATTGCGTCGCTGCGAGACGAAATTTGGAAGAAATCTTTGGTTAACAGGAGAAATAATAATAACAGTAATGTTAACAATGATTATGATCATGGGATTAATCATTATTATTATACTTATTAATATTATTAACAAGAATAATATTAGAACGTTGAATAAGTTCTCGCCATTTTACAGCAGATGGCGTTACCAGAATCGTGTGTGTAGTTTGAAGGGTGAGATGCAGTCAGAGGCGTGAAAAAACGAGCATTTTCAATATTTTTTTTTATAGTAATTAAGTTTGTTTTACAAAAGTGGTTACACAGACTGTTTATGTTATATTTCAACTTGAATTGTACAAATTTTCAAAAAAAAAATTGATTATTTATAAAAATATCGCCATCTTCGTCGGACCCCCTTCGGCATGTAGTGCTTTGCGGTGACCATCATTACATTTTACTGGATCATCTGAAATAAAAAAACAAACAAAAAATCATTAGTTTTATAAGAAATCGAGTCCTTAATCGAAGCTTTTTTTTAAATGATTTTTAATTTTATTGTTTTAAAAAAGTTTATTGTTTTTAAAAAATTGAAATTTTCAACAAAAATGAAAATCCTTCGTTTAAGGATTAGTTTTTAATGCTATCAATAAGCACGCCAAATTTCATCAAAATCCATCGAGTGGTTTTTGAATTATAGTGGTCGCCGAGTTGAAAAACATAGTTTCGAGAAAAACGCGTTTGAAGTTTTTCGATGCGGAATACGGTATTATATGTTCGTAAAATTTTGAGCTCGATGGATGAAGCTAAACTTTTTTTTATGTATTTTGATCCGCTGAATCCGAATATCACAATTTTTTGCAGAAAATTCGAGCATTCAATTGTTTATAGCCAATTGTTGAAACAATGTTTTTCAAAAATTAAATTTTTTCGGGATGACTTAATTTTTTTAAACATTTCGGGCAATTTTAAGACGAAAGTATTCTTTATATAATTTTGCCAAAGTTCGTAGTTTTTTTAGTAATACATTTTTGAACATTACTGACAGGGTTTTCCAATTTTACACTTGATTTGAGTATAGAAATACTAATTAGAAAGTTACTTACATCGAATCATCAATTCCTGGCCCATACAATAGGGCTTCTGCCGATGTGAAAGCTTATAAAATATAAATTTGTTGTTGTCTTCGAAGCACTCTGCCTTCCCGGGTATTATCGTTTGCGCGTTTGTCAGCCGCTTGCCATGGGGACCCGACGCCCCTTCACTGATTGTGGGATATCCCGGAAACTATTCATCGGATTGACTTGAAATTTTCAGGGAATTTTTTCGAAACATCATGTTTCAAGAAAATGTAAAAAAGTCGATTTTTTTGAAAATTCTGATTGCGTCTCATCCCTCAAGATGGTAACGCATCTATAAAGAAGTAGGGGAACTCGAGACAAGACGAATACGCAGGGTAAGATGAATCATAAGCCTAGCTACTGAACAGTGTGTGCGAGCACAGTGCTTCCGTTGGAGTTTGGTGGGGCGGCAGGAGATAAATGAGTCTGGAAGTGTGAACCATGACGGAAGTACGCGTCTCGAGTGAGAAATCAATGTCGATTTTTTGCCCAAACGATCCAATTTTTTGTAAAGTTTAACATCGTTTCAATTCATTTCAGTTGCTGATATTGAATAGAGACAGGCAGGTAAACACTATGCAAGTATTTATTATTAATACAATAAGAACATGTCAGAAATTTTCAAGGTTATTGCGTGATTTTTTTGTTCATTCGTTAACAAAAAAGAGGCTATAGGGGCAAGATGAATACAAGCTATCGCAAAGTCGCAATATTCTATAGCGTACCACTATTCTTCAACCGGCGTTTCTACCAGGATAAGAAAAAGAACTTACAAATTATTAAAATGATATGGAACCAAGATTATTCGGACTAAATACTACAGAACTCAGACGATTGACTTGACAATTTGCTGGTATCGATAATGAAACCACTTTTATATGCGGAAGATGCCAATAATTCGTATCCCATCATTCTCCCAGCGCTGCTTCATCTTGCCTGATGTTCGCGCGAAGATGGGAAAAATAAAGATGAAATAAAAAAATATATATTACATGGTAAAAATCAGAAAGACTGATGTTTTTTGCTTCCAAAATGGAAAGATTAATGAATGTTGATTAGATTAAAAGAATAATTGAAGTTCACTGACTCATATTTGTATTGTTTTATTTGAACACGACGTTAGCGTTATCATCTTGCCCCTACTTCCCCTACTATAAGCAAGCTTGAAATTCAGTGTATGCCATTTCGTCGAAGTGTGAACAACTTTTTTTTTTACAGTTCTAAACATGTCAAATTTCATGCGAAAAAACGTACTTGCAGGGAACTTTAATGCACTACTTTGATTTTTTTTTAATCTGCAGCTGAAGCATACATAATTCTTCCTGAGACTTATGGCGACGATGCTTCGTCGGAAACAACATGGAGATAGATATTGGTTTAGACGCTTAAAAAATAATTATTTCGATCTGTTGAATTAGAGGCATTATTACGTGAAAACCCATGCCAGACGCCAGCTAAACTTGCAGAAACATTAGGAGTTGATCACACAACAGTTTCGAAACGTTTGAAAGCATTAGGAATGATTTTTTCAAACAAAGCCTTAATTTTCATCAAAAAAACAGCGAGAACTTATTCAACATCCCAATAATAATATAATATATTAATAATAATTGTTATAATTATCGTTAATAATAATAATAAGAATGATACCCGTGCAGAAATTTTGGCAGGGATACAGCTGGATTCTGACTTGTATCCCGGGCTCCCAGTTGGGATCTAGTCCGATATCGGATCAGATTCGAAGACTAAATGTAAGATCCGTAAACTGGATTCCATTAGGGATCCAGAACCGGATCCTTTAATGACTCTAAATAAATTCCCCATGGAATCATTGAGGAATCTGGAAAGGATCACGGGTGAATACAGGCTGAAATAAAATGTCAAAAATGGAATTATGACATGTTAAATTTATTATAAAAATAAATAACATTTATAGAGTTTTGGTGCATTAAACTATCAATAAAAAAAAAATTTGTCTAAAGATTCAAATGGCAGATCGCGCTCATCGCGAGATTTTGATGTGAATTAAAAAAAATTCACACCAAAATCTGTGAAGCAAATGTATTGACAAAAAATTATAAATACAAAATAATTCACAAAATTAGTTGTGAATTTTTTTCGTATTTAAGACAAATTAAAATCAAATTCAAAATGATTAGATTAAAATTTGTGCCAAAAGTGAGTTCGTACGTATTTTGAGAGAAAACATTGCCTCGAGGCAAAGAAATTTTTGCACATAACTTTTTGTGCAAACATTTCTTTGCCTCAACACAATATTTTCTCTCAAAATACGTTTACACTTGTGGTGTAAATTTTAATATAACTGTCGTGAAATCGATTTTTATTTTCTTCAACTTGAGGAAATTCACAACTCATTTTGTGATTTTTTTCATATTTATAATGTAATATTTGAAACTCACAACTTTTTTTGCAAAAATTTCTTTGCCTCGACGAAATGTTTTCTCTCGAAATACGTAAGAACTCACGGTTGGTGTAAATTTCAATCTAATCATTGTGAGTTTGATTGTAATTTGTCTTGAATACATGTTTATACCCACCGACATGTCGGTGGGTATAAACAGAGACTTATTCCCCAAAACCGGTATCCCGGTTAGAATCCAACTTGCATCAGTATCGGAATATGTACGACGACGATGGCATAATTTTGAAAATTTTGGCATCACGTGTATTTTCGGTATTACTATCCAATTCCTATCTATAGATAGGAAATTCATAGATAGGAATCTATAGACAGAAATTCCTATCTATAGATAGGAATTCCATAGTAATACAGAAAATACACGTGACGCCAAAATTTTCAAAATGATGCCATCGTCGTCGTACACATGCCGATACTGATGCAAGTTGGATTCTAACCGGGATACCGGTTTTGGGGAATCCATGACAAATCCTGATCGGGATTTGATCGGACATAGGGTATCCCGATCAAAATTTCTGCACGGGTACTTGTGACTTACTGTGTTGTGACTTACTTCTCTTACAATAGTTATGATGATGATGGTGATAATAATGTTAACAATAATAATAACAACGGCACGATTATGTGACGATGATTCTTTTTCGTTCGTTTTTTTTTTTTTTTCAAATCCGTACAAGCGTAACGACGCAATGTCTCAAAATAAATTGTCGTCTCGAAGCGAATCTCTCGATGTACGGTAGAACAAAGAGAGCGAAAGAAAAAAACCGCACAAAAGCACGATGCATCTCTAGAGACGATTATAATCGATCCGTATTTTCATCAAGGTGACTTATTTAGGTTTCTTTGTTACTTTGTTTTTTTTTTTGTTCTCTAATGACAGACGAAAGCGCATCTGGACGTTCTAGCAGATGCACTCCTTCGATGGGCGAGAGGACGCTAAGTACGGACCGGAGAAAACGAAGAACAAAGGGTCGAAAAGAGCGAGAGAGAGAGAGAGAGAGAGAGAGAGAGAGAGAGAGAGAGAGAGAGAGAGGAAAAAATCCACCAAACCTCGCGACTATCGAAAAACAATTCGACTCGTTACTTTGCAATCCCGTCGATCATTTCCAACACCTGCGGTTCCACTGCGGTTCGCAGCCTGACAACAACAAGAAACTATATCGAAGAAATATTGAGAAAAAAAGCGCAAAAAATATAAGAAAAGGATTTAAAAAAAAAATGAACGGAAAGATGCAACTGAGAAAAAAGGAGGCGAAAGGTCCACCCGCACTCTCTCGCGGATATCCGTCTTTATTATCGCAAAATTTTCATCCAAGTTCCTCCGTTCTCCCGTTTACACACGTGTCTCGATGTATAAACGCAATTTCGTGTATGTGCACAAGAAAATATTAATTGAAAAGTAATTTAAAAAGAAATTATGACAAAACGGACGACCATTGGGGGGGTTCGGAAAACGGCAAAACGCGTAGAGCTCAAGAACAAAATAGAACTAAAAGAGAAAGTTAGAGAAGCAAAAAAGAATCCAAATTGTCGCCAATGTTTCGAAAAACGTTACCAGGCGGTTGAACAACGCGAGAAAACGGAGCACGGCTGTAAAAGGAACTCGCAGGACGAGGAAGGAAGATCGACACGAGCCAACGGAACGTCTCGCCAGCATCGAGTGAACTACACGAAGAAAAACAATTGTACGTGTGTTTGTTTGTGTGGAAGGGTGAAAATATCGATATTTTTTTTTCTTTGCCGTAACGAAAGAAGTCTATCAAAAAGTATTGCGCCAAACGAATCCTCTGGCTCAACTTTAGAAAATCGCGCTGGCCTTATTTTAATAGTTTTCTAACTGTCCCTCGAAATCGCGATTTTTCACGAAAATCCATTGAAAAATCGGTGAATAATGTTTTCTCCCGAAAATCATATTTATCGTCTCTCAACACATTGTGTTACTTTTCGCGAGAATTTTTCGTTACCGCCTGTCGATCTTTCTCACTCCAGGCTCGAAGAGGAAAAAAAATATCGATTTTCCCTGCACCGTCCAAATTGCGTTATAGTCTGTAAACGGATCGGTCCTATTTTAGATTCGTTTAGTCATTTTATTTCGCGAGAATACTTTTCGAAACTCGTCAGTATTTTTTCCCATTTTATAAACGGGCTAATAATTATGAATTGTTTCGTTTTTGCGAAAAAGCCAATTTTTTTAATCGACCGACGAATCGACGAAGACAATGGTCGGAGGAGAAATGACTTCTGACAGAAACGCCCCCTGATCAAAACGCGTACTCTGCAATGTGCGCGTGATTGCTTTTTTTTCTTTTTTCAAAGACGAAAGAAGAAGAAAAACAGCCACGTCTATATGTACATATATATAATTGAGTATAATTTGAGTATATATATATATATATATATATATATATATATATATTAAAACAATATCAATATATCGATATACTTATTATGTTGATATATTGATATATTTATTATGTTGATATTTTAATATATCTATATTCAATGTTCAACAGAGCATTGCGAAAAAAAAGAAATTTCCGAAAAATTAAAAACCATTGTCATCGTAAAATTGGAGAAAAAAAAAACGAATCGACGTTGAATAACCTATTGACGGTTAGTTACACTTCGGTAAATTATGATTTCGCGTACGCTAACCCACGCTACGACAAAGTTGCCACGGAAAGATGACTAAGGGACGAATTCGGAGTAAGAAAGGAGCGCGCATCGTCGGCATCGTTTTTTACCATTAGAACTTCGATCGGGGAGGATAAAAATGGAAAAACAGTGAGGGAAGAGTAAGCGGGGGCGCGGGAGTGAAAGGTTTTTCGAAATTATATGAAAAAGAATCCTCGCGAGATACGGAGCTTCGGGATACACAAACACACACACATGCGCGCCCTCGTGTCCCGGTTATGTCCCGCGGGGGAGTAGCTGCGTAATTTTTCCGCTTTTTTTTTGCTGCCTGAAAGGGGCGAAGCTCCGGGATATAGGAAAGTACGATCTCCCCGGGGGATATGCTCGCGAGGATTTAGCCCGAGTACCACTCGATCGACGTCGTCGTTCGCCAATATTTGGCAAACTTCACCCACGAGGAGCGAGAGGGAGAGAGAGAGAGAGAGAGAGAGAGAGAGAGAGAGAGAGAGAGAGAGAGAGAGAGAGAGGTACGAAAATTTAACCTCTTTCTCCTTCACCCTACGTCTCTCTTCGTCTCTCCCGAACGTTTGGCCAACTACCAAATGCTCTCCTTTCGTAATATTCGCCAGGGCGAATTTCCATCAATTGATTTCCTCCCTTACGTAACACACGGCACCGGATGAACGTAAAAGAGAGAGAGAGAGAGAGAGAGAGAGAGAGAGGTTCCTCCGATGCGGAGGCAACGACCGCCCATATCTCTTCGACTTTCATACACCCTATATGCGCTCAAGTAAATGGACGCGAAAATTTCTGTTGTCGCGGCGTGGAATGAAAAAAGACAAAAAAAAACAACATGCCGGCGCTTTTACAGTTTGAAAACTCAGCAAACGTTCGATCACATGCACGCGCATCGTTATGTAAACGTATATGTGAATTGAACGTTTTCTCGCGGCGCTATGCATGTATATAGGCGCCTCGGGAAAACGTTGAATTTGCGACAAGCGAAACTTGGACTTAAACTCGCGAATAATCTCGAGAGGATATCCCTCCGATAAGATTCACCCGCGCCCCCACTCGAAGTTTATTTTCGTTTCGTTATTCTCGATCGGGCTTGTCCCGTAAGTTACCTATGTACGCAGCCAATGGGATTACAGTCGTGCTATCATCATTTGTATACACGCAGGGTGAATGAAAATTGTTAGGGTTCCGTTGGTGAGCATATAGGGTATGTCGGCGGCAAGACGCTTGTTTAAATGTCGCGCGACAAAAGTGAACCGAGATATTCGCGTTGAGAGTCCGACCCTGAGTACCGTAAAATGGGGTTACTTTGAACGGGTTTTGAAAGTGTTTGTGGGTCAATATTTTTCAACATCCTAAGTTCCACATTTTTTGCTCCGATGGAACAAATGTGTCCTTTGGCTATTAAATGTACAAGAGATTCAAGCCCCACCACGCTCCCAACAACTTATATATATTCTTTTCAAGTGTCAAAGTAACCTTGTGGGGTTTCTTTGACAAAGCATTGACATGCAACTTGAATAAAAAATTAACGGTTACTTTAACGTCATTTCGATCGAAAAAAAATATTTTATGCATTATACATGAAATTAAATGAAAAAACAACGATTTTTTACAATCAAATTGTCATCTTTATTGAGGAAACATTTTACATACAAATTTCAAGTACCCAGGGTACTATTATAGGCACTTAATCAGTCTTATAATTATCGCTGATATTAAAATTAACTTGAGCAACATTACAATCAACTTTAGCAACATTATAATCAACTTGAACAACAAATTTGAGCAACAATAGTAATAAAAATCTGTTGAAGTAGCCCCAAAAACTGTCAAAGTTACCCTCAATGTCAATTTAACCCCGTTTTATGGTACACAATGGCACTGGTAGGTGCTTACGCGCGATTTTTGTTTACCATTCAAGTATTAAATAGTAAACGAAAATGATCCAACCGTATCATCGATTTGCAAAGCTTGTTTTCGCATTCGTTTTTCTTTAGCGGAAAAAAATGCACTTGTCTGAAGATGCATTTGAACCCGTACTCGATCCGGCTTGCACGTTCCCCGCGTGAGCAACTGTACCAGCGTTTACTACTCGAATTTTGAACGCAAATATCTCGATAAATATCTCGACGTTCGAAAAACAAAGCTTTTTCCTCACAATGACGCAACCTGTATGTCCATATAGGGGATCCTAATCGTTGTGAATCACGCTGTACGTATATATCCGATTCGGAATTATAATCGAGCTGCTTTTTCGTAAACAATATAATTTCCGTCTCGTGTCCCGTTCGTTTCGTTCGTCCACCAGGTTGTCGTCGTGTCACTATCGTCATGGTCGTAAATATTTAAGACAATCCCACCCACTGCTTATGCGCTCTCTCCTTTTGCTCCTTAATTCACGTATATTGGTCCATTTCCGGCTATCATGCTCGCCTTTGAGTGCTCGTCCAATAGGAAAGGTGCTAAATTGATAGAGGGCAGGTCGAAAGTACGCGTGGCGCCTCTACCGTTATAAATCTAAAGCTTTTGTGGGTAGTTCAGCGTTTAAATGTAACACATTTATAGCAAAATGCGTGTAATTAAATTTTGTTTTTCATCGATATCCGGTCAAACGTTTCGTAAAAGAGTAAAATAACATGGCAAGCAATTGTGCATAGCTGGCCATGTCACCGATGCCAAGAACGCAAGAGATATTGTGCAAAAAGAAGTTAACATCATTCCGGAAGTTGTGGCACGAACAAAAATAAATTTTTAAAATACAATTTTTCGTTATCAGTGGGTGTTATTTTTTCTTATTAGGAGAAAATTATATGTACGAAGCTTACAGTTACAACTTTCTTATATTTTTCACATGGATGACAATAGAAATATTGTTGATGCATGGTGTCAACGTGTTGCAGGATTGAGTGAAAGCTGCAAGCATAATAGTGCTGCAGTGAGTTACATTAATTTCTCCCCAAGCTCCAAAAAAGTTAGCACTGTATATTCGGCTACTTGCTGATAGTTGCTACTTTTTATGGTGAACGCTAGAAGAATTTTATATGAGTTGAATTTTGAAATGGGCAATCCTGTTATCACAAAATATGAATTCAAATGAAATAAGCCAAAAGATGATATTTTTAAGATATTACGTTGTTTTGCACATCACTTCATCTGCTCACGTATTGTTTTATTAATAAAGCTACCAACTGTTAACGTTTTTTTCTGCTTCCAAGGAGCATGAGGGTTCTGTGACGAAAAAAATGAACATGTTATTCTCGACTTGGTCATTTGCCAGTCTATGTATAATCCAAATGCTGAAAATTCATTCAAAACATTCCAATCTTAATACATGGTTATTACTTTTTTGGGACATTTAAATAACCTGAAAGAATTTCTCATAAACGTTTTTTGGATAGCTGTACAACAATACCTTTCAACGGGATGGAAAATTCGAAAATACAGCGAAATTATAACTTAGTTCATCTGTTATTGGAAAATAACACGCACTTTCAATACTTCGATTAATTTACACCACCTACAAAAGCTTTTAATTTTGACCACTGGAGGCGCGACAGTCGAGTTGCACGTTCCCCATTCACGGTTCAATTCTCCTCCCCGTTCCTTGCCGACTATGCACTATATAGCCGATCACATAGGGTTTTGCATAGAACAGCATAAAATAGCATAAGATGTTTCGACCAATCGCGTAGCTTTATGCGCGTATATATAGTACAACGGTTGTACTCTATGTACGTACATAGACCTACACGATTGGTCGAAACATCTTGTGCTGCGCTACGCTAATGCTATGCAAAAGCGTGTGTGATCGGCTTGAGCTTCGCGCGTTCGCGAGGAGAATAGACGAGAATCAATGTAACCTCAAACATTAGATAACGATGCAGACGCGCACTGCTCGTGTTTTTCCATATCTAGGTAACTTTATAATTTCGGAGTGTTGAGAATCAAGCTTAGGTAAAGATGGCACGGTCGCCATTTCGTATTCCTACTCCCACGTGGAGCTTGGTCGAAAATGTGTCGCGATTTCCTGAGGTTGGATCTGGGGGCTGGCATCTTTTGGAATTTTGGCTACGTGAATTGTCCGCTGTTTGTAGTGTCCTACTCTGCCACTCGCAGCGCTAGTTGTTCTCGAACAATCCTGATGCGTGAACAGGGGCAATGTATGCGTACACACGCACACATGTCATCGAGCAATACCCATATACCACCAACAATACACACTGATGGTTTCATATGGTGTATATCTATATACACACGCAATTTATTATACTACCATTGTTGTGTTATTAATTTATCTATTATTCATTAATTGTCCATTGATATAACTCTATTCTGTAATGATCGTGCCAACAAACAATCGTGAAGATAAATAGAGAAACAGAACTATTTGGTACCAAATTATAACTTTTTCAAAAGGTCGATACTAAATCTAGATGAAGAGCTCCATCTCTGATTATATGCTTTCATAACGAGAACTAAATCATTTTTTTAAACTTTATCGCTAACATTTTCGAGAATCGATTATTTAGCGATAGATGGTTATATTGTACCCTGAGGTACAACCGCGCACAATACACGGCATTGGTACACAAGTATAAGCAATTTCAGTAATTTAATCAATCCGCACCCCGATTTAAACTGCAAACGTCAAAATCACGGGTCAAAATAATCGTATTCGTCGTTGCGGTGGTTATGTATGTTTTGTACGCAGAGCGGGCCGCGCGCCTGCGCAATAAGAAATTGTCAGAAACCTACTAGCGCCACGGGGAGAGGTAGTGGAACTAAAAAAAGCGGTCGAAAAGCGTAGCATTTTTATACACGGTAAGGGATAGGAGGTGCCAGCCCCCTGGGTTTGATTGATGGGCAGACGGTGGCGGTATTACTAGCGGGCTCTCATTTGGAGAAGATTTCAGTCTTTAATATTTCTAGCGCTCATGGCTTATAGAGGATTTCCGGTTTGCGCCTACGGTCGCGGTGTTTCGCGGTCGCTTGGGGGAATTTCAATTGAATTGGGTCTGAGATAGAAAGAGAAATTGCGACACGCGCGCGACACCTACCCAACCGGAAGTAACAACAAGAACGCGACTACATTCACGGAAAATTCGAACGTGGAAGGAGAATGAAGAAGAAGGAAGGGTGGAACGGAAAGCCGGGACGATATCGGTCCTCGATGAAATCACAATTGCGCCTTTATCGATTATTGTTGTTCGTAATTATAGTAGTTCGAACGAGGCCGATGCGCCCAGAAGAGCGAACGCAATCGTCGCTGTTATGATCTCTCCCTTTTCACGGGAATTTAAAAGCAGCGAAGTCTCGAGCACTTGCTCGAAGCTAACCTCTTCGTGAATTATTTCAAAGGAAAACAAAAAAAAAAGATTAAGAAACTCGTTAACAATCCAATAATATTTACGCCGCGAGATTTACTCGAGCGAATCGTGGAATCCAGGAGGCTGGATCGACGGAGACTTTGCCGCGGATCCGCGAGAGAACTTTTCGAATGATTTTCATCGAGGCGATATTTGAGTCTTGTGAAGTTGTGCAGTCCGGGCGTTGGGCGGAGTTTTTAATGCATGAACTAACCTCAAAAAGGAACAAGAATATTCCCGCTCACCTGAGCCACCCGGACCCGCGACAACCGAGACGCTTTTTCCCTCGTTAATGCCCAATTGGAAAAATAAAAACCATGAAAGTAAATAAGTAAAATCGGCTCCACGCAAACAAATGCGCCAACTTGTCGGGGTCAAGTGTTCTCTCGAGTGTCCGTTCAAACTTCGCGAAACCATGGATTCCTCGGTCGCGTTAATTGTTCTCATAAAAAACAAAAACTATATAAATGTATTGAGATATCGATATATCAGCTTTCGAATGCACGTCGTGATAGAGCGTAAGTTTTATTCTACACCGAGAAATTCGAGTGTATTCCGTATGTGTCGCCCGATTGGCGCATGCGTCGCTAATCGGATGTTTATGTGCGTATACTTGTGATTTCATCCGAGGCTAGGTTTGCGGAGGTGGCGCCCCCTCACAGGCTCCGTCAGTGGCGCGAGTGAATCCCCGCGAAAAGGTACCAAAATTGCAACAAAAAAAAAGGAACGATCCTATTGGAGGTTACATTCACATCAAGTGGCACCACCCTCATGAGCTCGGCCAATCGCGCGGATGCTTCCGCGAGATGGGGTACCACCGCGCAAAAAATATCCCGTTGGAGGTAACGTTCCCACAGGTGGCGCCACTCCCGCCAACTCCATGCCGTGCGCGTCGTCGCCGTAGCGAAAAACAACAACAAAAAAACCAGTGGGTGTCCGAGTGCGTTATGTTCAAATTTTTCTCGTTACTCGCGAATGCTCTTATTTTCTCCCACTCATGCGACCGTGCAAAGAGACGCGACCGCGCTAGACGCTGAAACGACCGAGACACGCGAGTAGGCGACCACTGGTGCCCTCTACCCCCCCCCCCCCCCTCCACCCGCGAGAAACAACACCGTGACTCAGAATACCGTGAAAGGAATTCGCAAAAAAGAAGGGGAAAAGTGCGAAACGAAGACAAAAATGCAAGACGTATAGCGAAGACGACGAAAGTGACGATGACGATAATAAAACAAAAAAGGGAAATAATAGTAACCAAAAAAAATATATATATAATGAAACCACAATTTCGATTGTAACTCGACTGTTCGATACTACGTTGGTTAGAGTCGCGATTGGGACTCTGGCTGATGCATAGAGTGTAGGTTTGTATACCTAAATCAAGTTCGATGGTGTAAGTTAAACACAAAAGATCAGGGTTCGATCAGGCTTTCCATTGATAGATAAATGGTATCGCTTCTTTCAAAACAGAAAAAAACCATGATTTAGCCAAAATGAAAAGACGAAAGTACGTTTTCAAGGTTCGTAGTCGATGGTCCATCGTTAGTCGGTTTAGGAAATAGAGACAAAAACGAGAGAGAGGGAGAAAGTGAGAGAGAGAGTTCTCTCTCTCTTTTTGATGAAAACAGGCAAAGGAAAAGTGAAAGATTCAATTAGGTAGCAAAAGATGGAAGACAAAGAAGTATACGACGGTGGTTCGAAGAGTAACTTGGTTCGCAAACTAAGAGAGGACGATAGTGACAGCTGTATCTGTGGTTTTGAAGCGTTCTCTCTATGGATGGAAAGTATAGTCACAAGTCATCCCAACTTTGAGGGGATTATGTTGAAAATTGAAGATACAAAACTCAGATTGTTGTCTTTCATATCGAACCAAGTTACTCGTCGAACCACCCTCGTATATCCGAATATACAGCTCCTTTGGTGTTTTTTTTTTCGTCGAACGGAAATTAAGTAACGAAGAAGAGGAGAAACAATGTTCTTCGTGATAGTAAACCGAGAAGAACTCGCCTAAAAGTTTACGGAATAGCCTCGCGCGCTCATATATAACAACTGTAATTTTATTTCCACACACTACGCTCACCGGCGAGCTATTTTGCAGTCATGTATATCGTCATCTATATGTATTCTGCTCCCTTCGTGCGTTATCTCGTAAACCTCAGAAGTCACCGACTCTCCTTCACCAATCATGTATGTAGCTCGTGGTCGTATTGTCTAGCGGTAGGGGGCGCTGACGTGATGGCAGCACCGGCGTTGGAATTGAGACAAAAACATAGAAACACGCTATAGTCACGAGGGATTTATATTGCAAGCTCAGCAGCATCAACTCTCGGCAACGCCAAGTACCGCAGGCCGAGGCAAAGGAGTATATACTCGTGTATAAATGGGTGTGGACCGAAAGTCGGAAGCCGCAGTCGTATTTCCCTCCTCCTCCATCCACCTCGAGCGCACACACACACACGACCTCGATACATCTGGGGGAGTTTTAAACTCACGTTCCACACAACATTCGCTCCTCGCTCGGTTCTGTCTTGGATTGTGAGTGTAATTTATAGGAACGCCGAAGCAATTGCGGAGTAACTCGAGCGACCGTAACGTAACCTATATCGTGGCGAATGCTCGCTTCGCGCTTCGATAAAGTACCCGAATAATATCTTGCTCGCAGAACTTGCCCGCTTATTGTTATCCGTACAATGATCGCGATTAAAAACTTGGCGAGGAATGAATTCGCAACGATATTCCACTTCGGGGGCTACAGGTTATCAGAAGTTCGCGAATTATGAGAAAAGAAATGGCGGAGTGGCTTTTGGGGTGCGTTCGACTTGGGCGCTTCCGCGCTTCCAGCATTTGTGAGAATTGCTTACGTCGTTCGGCTTGGCCCCAATGGAAACATTTATGACGTTTAAAGCGTGAGCGATAAAAAAGCGCTTAATGTCAAAATGAACTCCACCGGAGCACAACAAAACGCAACAAATTGTCACCCAGGTAGCAATTTAAACAAAATGTTCACAAACTCGTCTGAATCTGAATAGACGTAGAATGTCCGCTTGGAAGCTACCTACAAGTTATCATGTGTCCATAAGTTATCTTTTCGAACGATGGTCATCTCGAAGGTAACCTCCTGGCGAACATTTGATGGCGGACTTTCGGAAAACTTTTTGAAAATTGCCAGTTGGGCAGTTCTTTGTAAGATATTTTTTTAAAAATAGCGCCATCAGCTTCACGCAAACGATCTCCTGTTATTTGGGGGACCCTATTTCGAAAAAAATAATCTGTTCAATACAGTTTTACATTCGAGATACGGGATTTCTTTTAAGGCAGATATTCAAAAGTGGAGAATAATTTTCCGACTTGGACTCTTCATCACTACTACTTTCGATTAGATTGTAATATTCATCGCCATAACTTTCACTGTTAATTATTTTAAGTAACTCGTCATTCATTTGAAAACCAGCAAAAGCGTTCGCTGAGTTCGCCACCTCATGCTAATAATGCCAGTTCGAACGATTTAAGATCTGGAAAGCGTAATAAGGACCGCTAATAAGCGCACAAACGAGTAAGCGCCTCAGTCAAACGCACCTTTGATTTCGAGGCGCTAGGGGGTGCGCTCACGGGCTTGGAAAGTTTCGTCGTGGAGGTAGATCCACGTGGTGAAGCAAATTCGCCAGTTCCCGTTGTGAAAACTAGGGACACTGCGAGCTACTGGGTTTTCGTGCGATCTACTTAATTTTCACGCGTCGTGCACGCACGCAGATGGCTCTTTGTTCCAGGGACTGCGCCCCGGCAAAGTTGTGCCCACAGTCTTACATACAGGTCTTGCAACGAAGTTTAATTTTCGACGTCTCTTTTCGATCGCCTACACGTCGCTGTAGAAAAGGGATGTGTTTCCCCCTCTACTCCTTGCCGCTGTATTCATTCGCACTGTTTACCCTCGTTTTGTCACGTGATTGACAATATAACCTCTATTTGCAATCAGATATCACGAGCACTTACGCTACAAGATTCGCAATTTCACATGACATTTCTTTAAATCCTTTTTTTTCGCAATCTTTGTTCATGCATATCACAACAGCTGCTTGAATTTTACAAATTATTTTTTTATCACTAATAATCAATTCTAAGATTGTGCGAAATCATTCCAAAAATACAAAAAAAAAACAACAACAAGCCGCGTGGTCTCGAGCCCAAAATAGCTGAGCATGCCGCAACTATGCCAAACTGTCTTCTCGCAATAATGAAAATGAATATCGTTCATATTCATCGCGGCCGCTTAAGTATTGAAATCAACTTGTAGGATATGCAGACTAGCTCAAAAGCGATGATTGTAATGGTAATCATGTTTCTTTCGAATCGATACTTTACTTTTTATTGCTTTTGTATATTATGCAGCTTATTGCTTTTGTATGTTATGCGGAAAAAAGACGCAGGAGCTCTCACCGTCGCCCACCACATCGCTTTACCATCACGCACCAATCGGTAGAAATAGGAATGAAAAACGACCCCACTAAGGGAGCGTTTGATTTGAGCGCTTACACGCGTACAATGCCTATACGCTTATTAGCGGTATTGTGGCACGTTCGAGTTAAACTGTGCGCACTTCGAGAAGTTTACGCTTTCCGGAACTCAAATCGTTCGGGTTGGCATTATAAGTATCAAGATGGCGGGCGCGGCAGAAGCTTTTGTTGGTATTCAAATAATTGACGAGTTGTTGAACATAATGTGCGATGCTCACAATGCTGAAAGCGTGTAAGCGCCAAAGTCGAACGCACCTTAGGAGTGCCAACCCGCGCTACCGTCGTTTCCAGACGTTTATGTAAGACCTTGTTTATGATGGACCACAAGCCAGCCTTTCGCAAACTTTTTTCCCTAGCGCTACCACTGTGTTCCGTTAATGATGTGTGTGTCGCTTCTCTCCCTACATGGCGCATTTCCCGGGAGATGTATCTCGTGAAAAGGCAAAAAGAGATTAAGAGTACGTATGTGCGGTACGTGAACGACGAAGACACCGTCAGGGTAGGGAGAGATGGAGGTCAACGACCTCGGGATGTAGGTCTCCGCGGAGTTTGCAAGAGAAAAAACCCAGTCTCGGCAATACCGAAGCTTGAGGGAGCAGCCACCAGAATGCGCCTGGTGAGATCGACGAGAAAACACAAGGCTTTCGACTCGTCCAATTGTGCCGTCGCCCCAATGTTTAACAACCTGCAAAAAGGGCACTAAGAGAAAGAGAATAATAAAAGAGACGGAAAAATCGTAGGTTACGGAGACCACATAGAGAGGTTAGGACACGAGACTCGCCTCGCTCGAATGAACCGGAATCGTATTACGTGTACTTTGCCAAATTGCAGGTTACATAACGCACACGCGAATTAATTCATGTTTACGATCCATTTTCTTCAGCTCGATCATGACTTATCGAATTACACGCGCGTTAACGATCCATTTCAGTTGTCGTATACGACCGTGTACCCGAATAATTGCCGGATATCCGTATTCGATTAGCCCAAATAATACCCCGACGATGCCTCGCGAACTTTCGTGCAAAACACATTTTTCACATTCCTACAAATCATATTTTTCACATTCGTACACTCGCGGAATAATTCGGAAAAAAGAAATACAATGTTTTTCATCGCGACACCCGAGAGAATCCGAGAATACACGTCTTAACAATTTTCTTTCACATTGAAGAAAAACGGAAATTGAATCCTCTCGGAGTCCCGTTATCTTGTTTCGATGCTATCCTATTTCTCGGTGTCCCGTCGAGCGAAATTCTCATCTCCGCGCGACCAGAGAACATAGACTTATACATATTCCACAAACTTCGGTCTCGATTCGCAAATCGTCGGAGCCCTTACTCATCACCCCGTTATATTTTTTCGCTGATTTTTCAAATGTATATTTCTTTTGTTTTTTCTTTCTCCTACGTATGGTTGGCGTAACATACTGCGATTTTCTTCCGCAAAGCGTCGCACCCCATTCGATAAATTTTATATTAAATTCCTAAGCATATGTATACAGACATTCGTGCGCGCGCGTCTGTGTGTGTGTGTGTGTGTGTGTGTGTGTGTGTGTGTGTGTGTGTGTGTGTGTGTGTGTGTGTGTGTGTGTGTGTGTGTGTGTGTGTGTGTGCACATACATTGATACAAATGTACATATAGACATATTATTTATATTATATATTACCTAAATATACAGATTATTTATATTCATTTATATTTAAATTAAGCCGGATACTTATATGTATATATATATATATATGTAGTGATACGTCACAGGTCGACCCTACCCTTAAGGAAAAGGGCGCCGCGCACAAAACCCACACACACACACACACACACACACACACACACACACACACACACACACACACACACACACACACACACACACACACACACACAAACACACACACACAAGCATACGGTATCTGTTCCTCTCACCGAACCTCGCTATGTCTCCTCCGCTTCTTTTGCCCTTATAGCCCTGACACGGGAACGGGTGGGTCATGTAACACACGTCATTCCATCCATCTAATCTTCTTTTATTAGCCTTGTCAAGCTAGCCACCCCCGAACCTTGAACGTAACTGCTCATATATATATATGACCTATTGCGATTAACTCCGTAGATATAAAAGGAAGGCTTACTCCATCGCGTCATGAACAAATTCAGAACAAGATGCGTACCTGTTTACTTATTTACCTATTCATTTATTTCTTTTTCGTTCGCGTATTTTGTTTTATCGCGTAGATTCGTAAAATGAATACGAAGGGCAGCAGCTGTTGGATAAAGAAATTGGGAGAAATTAGTTTTCAATTTTATGCACGCGTGTGTGTATGTATGTGTATATATGCGTGTCTTGACGTAATACAAAACGCGCACCAGCCTAGACTGAATTACTTGGATCTTGGGGTAATCGTAAGTTCGATACACATTTATGTCACGTGACGCATGCGCGTATATATGTATAATGCGTTTAAAAGACCATCTGAGTTTTACACGATCTTGTTTCGACTTCTACCCCTCGGCCGCTGTCGTGTACCAGGCTCAAGGTCACGCGGAAAAGACTGTCACATTCCTTCTTTCCGTCATACTTTAATTTAGCATTGCGTATATTTTTTTCAAACATTCCTAAAGGCAGGGACATTTGATTAGCCACCCCCTTTGTCCCGGTTCAGTTTCGACCCCCCCTCGCCTCGAATGATCCGGGTACGTTAGGTGAGATCGCGAATTATATCGCTATGAATCAAATGAATAAATGTAGTTGAAACGCATAGCAGAGAGATAAAAACGAGTGCGCGGAAGAAGGGACGCAACGCTTGTACAATGTTGATAAATCGTGTATTGTTGACTGTGTTTTATCGTATATTCATCGTTATTCAGTTTAGCATATTTTATATATATATAGCTTAGCTGTTCGGCTGTCGAGGCAGCGATGAGAAAACTGCCAGTGACTTGAGTGTCGCGTCGACTTGGGATTGCGCGCGCATCCTCAAAAGACCTTTCTTTTTCCTACTTTCTTACGTTGATTTGTTTCGGAATTCTGATTTCAAGTACGCGTTTGCGCAGTGAAGAGATCGCAATCTTTGTGGATCGAGTTGACTTCTAAAGAGAAAACGGTCGGTACATTGTAAGTAAGGTAGGATGCCTTGTCGGTAAATTAGGCCGCTTTGTGAGTAAAGTAGGGTGCGCGGCCGGTAAAGTAGGCTGCTCTATCGGTAAGATAGGCTCTGGAATAAAAATTTCCTTCGCAAGCAATTTCCTTGATGGACAGAGTGTATGAAAAAATGAATAAAAAGAAACGCGGCATAATATCGACATCGCTAAAAGTCCCGTGTGATTGGTGAAACATGAGATCAATTATCGAGTATACGTCGAAAGCACATGGACGACGCTATTTATTCCAAAGATTGGTTTTCCAGTAGCGCCCGCGCATCGTGCCCGACATATTTCCCGATAATCCTGACTTTTGTTCATTAACTTCTTGACCTTCAGTGACGCGCCTATCTTGTTTGCCCGTGTCAGACACAGATGTCACTGGCAGTTTTCCATCGACTCGACGCATCTTCTGACTGATTATATACAGACTGACACACCGAGTGTACACGGTATGTGCATACATGTCCTAATTATATACATACGACAATACATACGTCCTTATACATTATTCCTCTACCTTCGCCGCCACTCCCCCCTCCACCGTCAATCCCGTGCCATTTTCATCTCGTTTTGGAGCCGTCAAAGAAAAACGAAGAATAAGCCTTTTTTCCACTATCCCTTAATCGTATACACCGAGTACGAATTATTCGTAGCAAACATTTCGGTTTCAAGAATGTGCACAATAGTGAAATGAGAAAAAAATCCTCAATACGAAGACAGAGGGAGAGAGGGATACGCGTGTATCGAGGTAGATTTTCCTATGCCGAAAATGCGATTCAGCATCATTGCGCGTATTTTCAGGTTAGTCGGCCATTTTACTATGCAAAACAACCGTTGCGAGCGCTTATTCGCGGAAGCGCACCGTCTATGTTGACGAGACCGAAATAACAAGTTGCGATCCGAAAAAATCCGCCATCCTACTTCGATATGATAAGACTTCGAGCGAAAAATAATGGAAACATGAATTCACAGAGAAAATCAAATTCACTCCAGCACGGTTATTTCTAAATTAAACACATATATCCCCGTCGTAATAAATACCATGAACGTTTATATTTGATCACGCAACTCATACCTACCTACATATATATACATATAAACATGAGAATTGATTTATCGCCCGAATATATATATAATAAAAACTAGTAGTGTAGAGTACAAGCCAGAGAGTAAATTAACGTATATGTAATCGATATCATTACGATACATCGATTGATCGGTCAATATATATATATATATATATATATATATATACAGATACACACCGTATGAATTACGGACAGCACGGGGCGGGCGGAGAGTAAGAGAGCGAGAAAGGAAAAAATGGTGCGACGAGAGGTAAAGAGCTAAAGAGATCGAGAAAAAAGTGTACAGAGGAGCAGAAGTTATGAGTATATACGTTGCAGATGATATATCTTTGATATATAAAATTAAATGAGAAAAAAATATTATAATAAATCAATGAATAACGATGCACGCGAATACGTGTGTTGGAATGTAGTTTCCCGATGTCTTGAAAATTTATTTAATTCAGGAAATAAGGGATTGGGAAAGATTTTTTCATAACCGTTGAATTCAAACAGATTCGCCTTAAAATGAAAATTAAAAAAATGTAACGGTAAGAAAACGAAAATTATACTGGCCAAGATGAAAGCAAGATTTGCCGTTGATTATTTCGTTTCTTTTTCGCAAGGTTTCATACACCTTTGTGAAATTTTGACTTGTCAATGCATGCATACATGTATGCACGTGTGTGTGTATGTGTGCGTGCCGTTGGGGTTCGATAAATACAATTAAAATATACAAGTAACGCTGAAGTGTTGTTTCTTTTTTTAAATTCTTCTCTTACCGTATGGATGAATGTCATAATTGTAGCAATGACACGAAAACGATCGTTTGGGCTATCGTCGTCGATATTTATGTAAATACACACACACACACACACACACACACACACACACATATATATATTGAAAAGTGATCAAAATTTCAGGACACGCTCATACGAGTCACCGATAAACAATTTTAATTGCTGTAAATTAGTGTTTCATTTAATGTTAAACATAAAGTGATCAAAAGGGAAATTTTATTATTGTAGTGATTTTTTAATTAAAGCAATCCACAGCGGATTTTTTTGTGTGTTTAATTCGTCAACGACGACAATAGTCACAATGCGACTAACGATACTGTCAATTGTATAGTATTATGATTCCTCTCATATTTAGGGAATAAAGGATGGCCTATAGAATATTTTATAAAATAGGAAAGAGGAGGTAGAGAGAAGTAATCTGCTCACGGATATATACCATCTGCAATATCAGTCCTTTCTTCGTTTGTTCTCTCGGTACACGAATAAGCGTATGAATCTTACATGGAAAATGGAATCTTAAAAGAAGACATTGTGAGAACGGCAGAAAAAGGAAAAAGCGATAATCCGATCTATCATCAGGACACTCGTTGCTATCAATCATCATATCCCTTTTCCGATACGTCGTGTGCACCGAGAACATTTCATTTCATTTCGCGCACAATTTCATTGTATTCTTGCAACAAAGAAATTATATTTAAAAAAACATAGTAAATTCCCCACCAGATGGCCTAACGAAATATTTCTTTATCCCGCCCCAGGTTTTTTTATTCTTTTTTTCGCACTCTCTCTCTCTCTCCCTCGTTCTTTTTCGATGTTTGCGCATGCGTGCAGAGATCTTGCGATCGGTCAACTAACCGTGAGCAACGATCGTTTGGCCCTTGTCGGAACCGAATAAGCGGCGTCTACAGCGAAAAAAATCGCCGCGCGATTTGAACGCGCGTGTACGTTTACGTAGGACACGTTTCTCGCTTTTGTTTAAACCATCCGTCGGTAAAGTAAGTAAACGGTAAAATAAATATTTCTCGTTTGCTTATGGTGCGTCGCGCGGTGGGCGAAGGGGGGGGGGGGCGCAATGAGTATTATTTATTCTTGCGTCGAGTGATCACAATAGCTGTGCATAACGAAAGACAGAACGGGCTGAGGGTGGCAGGAAGCGGGGCCCAGGCCAAATTCATATACTTGCTCACTATTGTGACTGCATAGTGTTCGTGTAGAAAAGCCAAAATAAAATTGACGATAATTGCCCTCCATTCCGACACTCATTTGCCAATTTAATCGACAGATTCGTTCACAAGGAATGTCCAATTTTCACATGTGAACACGGATATCACGTGACTGTATTATTGTATCACCGCATGGAAATTCGAGTACTCAGAATGTGTTTTGAAAATATTATTAGACTCGCGAAGATATCCAACGTTTCAAGTATCCATTTCTCATTGTTGTTTGGCAAGCGATATAAAATCGTTTCGGAAGTCACACTTGACGTGATGCACAATATCAAATCAGCAATGAGCTTATGTCATTCCATGTTTCTCTGAGACAGGGGGGTGACACGCCGCAGTACTCCTATGCATTAAGACGCTATGCGTTTTCGTTCGGATTTCTTAACTCTACCTCTGACTTGTATGTGACGCTACTTATCACCTAAGAATGTTATCACCTATAAGAATGCGCCGGCACGACAATCGCAAGGCCAAGACACACATTTCGAATTTTGACATTTGGAGCATGGAAGATCAATATTTTCTTTTTACCAGTTTTTGTATAACTAAAAGTGCTAACCACGTGGTGGGATTTCTCATTTAGTAATGCCCACCCGGTATATTGTACCCGGTTGCACCTCAGGGTACATTTCTCGTCCGAAAAAAGTGCAGTTCCATTTGTCATACGTACATCTAAGATTGTTGGCATCATCATCATTTTATTAATTATGCTATCATAATAGAAATGTCATGTGTATTGATAATATAATATGTGTATTGGCGGATTATATATGTGCGCGTGTACATGCATTAATCCGGCAAAGAAGGACGTCGCCACATATATACAGAGTGTCTTGTTATGAATCGATAATTCTGCAACTGTCGATAGGTCAAATGATGTCCTACTATATGCTGGAGTTTTAGTTTAGTAAAAGTCCCACGGTTTTCGAGATTATGGACTTTATGTTATTTTTTGACAAAAAAATCATCTGCTGTTGGCTTTTCACATGCCCTTGCTACAAACGATATGAATCGACAATAACTAAACAACTTTTTAAAGTGTTTGGCACGATATGCGTAGTTTCTTTCACAGCGCAGGCTATCAAAGTCAAATGTTCGAATTGGTTTGTATGAACTTTTTGCACAAGATCTTTTTCATAAAATTTCCTTAACATTTAAGGTTAAAAAGAAGACTTTCCTAGATAAAACAAATAATGAAGAGTATTTTTTTTTTAATACCGCACCAAAAAAGTTATCATTTGAAGAAATGGCATGCGAAAAACTAAAAGATGACCTTATCTGGAAAACCGTGGGCCTTTCACTAAACTGAAATTCCAGCATATAGTAGGACTTCATCCGACCTATCGATAGTTGCAGGATTATCCATTCATTACAGGACACCCTGTATATATGTGGTGACAGCGCGGGGACGTCCAAGTTTCATAGGTGAGAAGTAGCGCCACGAGTCGCAGAGTTTGACACTAATAAATGCGGACATTTCGCATAGCGAAAATACCGAGCAGTGTCATACCCAGCCCCCTGTCACCACCTAGTTAACCAAGCGTACCATTAGTACAGCATACCGCAAATGTAGAGTACGCCGTGCCCTACAGTACCGGTAATGTACGGGTACGGGATGGCAGTGTAGTCGTACCTCCACGGTATCGCTACCGTGGAGTTACGCCGTGCACGGTGGCTCCACGGTGGCGATACTGTACCGGTACCGTACGAGTAAATTGGCGGTACAGCGTACCGTACGCACGTACGAGGTGGTAACAGTACCGGCACAGCGCACTCCACATGAGCGGTACATTTGCGGTACGTGGTTAGCTGGGCATCAGTCATACATGGCTCGCGAAATGTCCGTCATTTTGATTTTCAATCGCTGCCACGTGTGACGCTAGTAGTCACCTGCTCGATAACTATATATATGCCATATAACTTGTGAACCAGCCGAACCCACCAAACAACGGAGAAAATGTTCATCATAATCATTATTATAATATGATTATTTCAATCGTTTAAAATGATGTAACTGGAAATGTATTTGTTTTTTGGCAGTTAGAGACCGGGAAGTAAACGTATGCGTGCGTGTTGGTTTCTAAACAAGCATGAAGATTTCAAGAAATAAACCGATACATATAAATATGAGGAAAAATATATTTATTTCCCTTGAATCTTTTTTAAATTCAAAATATCAACATTCAATATATATTTTAGTAAAACGACCGGTTTATTCTTGATAATACATAAATAAACCTTGAATGTTTTTTTCGTGGTAAAAAATTTTGATTTTTTTTCTGCCGTTTCATTTTTTTTCAACACATTTTCTGACTATAGCTGTTCTGTCTTGGTCCGCGGAAATAGCAATGGAACACTTCCTTGTTTTAAGTGCGGGATTTTGAATTTCCTCCAAAATTTCTGTCATCATTCGAATGTAATAGGAAAACAAAATTCGGGTTACGACAAAAAAATTATCGAACTCACTATTTCAAGCACTTTTCCGTCGGGACTTAGAAAGTTCCCAAATTATTTCGGTTTTCTGGAAATGCTTCTCGCAAACTGCTCTTCCACTTTTCACACAGCTGCTCTTTCGCCGCACAGCTATTTTCCACAAATTCTCAGTTTGCGGGTTCTTAGGAATTGTGAAAAATTCACCGTTGCCGGGTTTGATTTGTATCCTGAGGTACAACCAGGGACGACGCATGTCGGCATGATTTATCTCAAACTAATTGCCGCTCTTCATCGTTTGATAATTATAACCTACACACAATCCAGAAGGTATGTCATGGTAAACAAAAAATACACTTCAAAGATCGCGCATTGATTTTTTGTCATTTAAAATGTTTTGAAAATTGTATTGTACTCACAAGCCACAAGTTACAACACAACCGTAAAACACGTAAAACTCCAAATGCCCCGAAAATGTTATTTTTATATCGAGCATAGAACGCGCATGCGTAAAAGAAAACGAGCAGATGACTACTAGCGCCACGGAGTTGACTGTAGCGCAATAAAAAATCCCGGACACCACGCGAGTACTTTATTGCCATTCGAATAGTACCCAGTATCAGGGGGTTGGTCATACCCCTGCTCGGGGTCACAAAGAATCCGAGCGAAGGTGTACACACACACACGCGCGCGCGCGCGCGCACACACACACACACACACACACACACACAAACACACGCACACACACACACACACACTCAGCCTTCTTGTTCGTAGACTTATTACAATTTATTCTCAATTTTAATCATACGGGATCGATGGCTTATCCTCACAAGGTTCTCCTCATTGAATGATAAAAAGGCATTATTCGCGACGGTTTCAGTCCCGCGGTGCGTACAACTTGTATATGCGCATCAGTAAAACAAAATGGCGGTATTATATTCGAAAAGGGCGTATAAGATTCGAGCCGGATCGACGATCCGTAAAGCATGCGAGGGACGACGACGCGGTGAAGCCAAAATTCCGAGCAATATAAACACATATATATAAACGTTCGGAAGGAGCTGAAAACAATTAAAAATGGGCTAACACATGTATTATGCGGCGATTCCGTTTTCTACATGGAGTCTAGACGCAGCTGCGTCTTTTAAAAGTGGCTAGTAAGAGAACGAATTCGAACGAAGAAAAACGCTCTGTATATATATATATATATATATATATATATATTTAAGAATAGGGAATATAGCTAGAGCACAATGACGTGAGTAAAAATAATTGAAAACAAGCAGAAAGACAGAAGATTGTAAAAGGGACGATCGAAGGGCAAAATATCCTCATGATCTCGCTGGAGGGACGTTTGGGAAAGCATAAAACTGTATTTTTCGAAAGAAATTGATTCTGAAATAAGAAGAGGCATTGACCATTTATTACATATATATATATGTGTGCGTATAGTGGATTTTTGCTCTTACCTGAGGAGGGACTTACTGGTCAACGAAACGATGTTGCATTGCACTGACCGGTCCACCGAGACTCGCGCTCTTATATACTGCGCGGTGGCTCGCGGGGCGCTGGGATTGGTCGCGGCCGCGGGAGAGAGGCGCGCGCTTGGATTGGCCGCGACCGTGGCAGAAGAGCCCTCGTCACGGGCAGTTCGGGCCCGATACTTGGCTAACGATAAACCTTTAAATAGAGTGCGAATGCGCGTTCGGACAGTTCTCTCGTTGTGGTTGAAAAATGCTGTCATTTCTCTCGATGTGTTTACGCACATAAACACTTTTGAAGAATTCGATATTGACTAACATTATACAAAGCGGACGTTGAGAGGACTGTTCGGAATGTTCGCACAGTTCGATAATTTTTGAAGAATCTTAAAGAGAACAAATATGACTAATTAAGACAAAAAAGGACGAAGAAGTCTCCGAAGATCCCGTGTCTATGTACCTGCTTAAATTAGATTTATAAGAACAGTTCTAAGGTCTCGGCGTGTGAAACGAGAAGCGCGTAAGGGAAGAACGTTGTCGTCAAGAATTCAAATCGTGTCACTTTTCAATACCGTATTTGGAAGCGCTCCAAACTCATCCGAAAAAACTGTCGATTCTCGGTTACGTTTTGAAGGTTACGTTCACTCGAGCCCGACCGCTCGTCGCGCGCATGCGCTCTAATAGCGACCATCCGGGAACGAGAAATTGCACCTTCGGTTACTGTTTTTTTCTCATACATTTAAACATCATTCAGGCCCATTGACTTTCTTTTCTCGAGGATTGGAATGAAGAAAAAAAAATAGGATAAACATCCGGTTCTGAACACCGCGCAATAAGCAGTGAAAACAGGAAGTGCGCAAGCGCGACTATGACCTTCATTTTTCGTGTTCGAAAAGATCATGATCCTTCACTTTCTCAATTAGAACAAAAACTCGTTTTAGCGGACAGTAAAACATTTCCCGACTTTCAAAAGGATGAGAAAGGAAAAACAATGACAATCTTTAATGACGCGATAAAAAAAGCGCACAGCGCGTCTATCGTCGTTGTGAGAGAAGGGGGAGAAAATGGTACGATCATTAATAACGAATTCGCGAAAATTACCAAATTAATTATGCATGACCCGTTGCGAAAATTTTCGTTTAATCATTTTTATTATAGCATGATGTTACGAAGTTCAAGACTTTGCCACCAGGAGTCATGTCATTAGAATCACCCTCCCCCCCTCCTTATACATTACGGAGTGACTCTCCTTTCGTTCCCGTATTTCGTCAGACATCTTTATTTCCTCCGACAAAAGATGTTTTTTTTCGGACAATCCCCCTCGGACAAAAGACCCCTCGCTCCTCATTTCGTTCGCCTACGCTACTTTGGTACGACTGTCATATGAGAATTATTATCGTAAACTACATTATCGGCTGAATCTAACTCGATGGTACGCGCGGTGTGAGTGTCACGTGATTTTCCCTTTTGTCCCGGAGACAATGGAGAATCTCATTTCTGGCCTCTGTATATATTATCAAAAACAAGATAACAAATAATATCAACAATGAAAGTAATTATAATGAAATATTAATGTTAATTGAAGCATTAATGGCAGAGGATTAGTGATTTTGTTTCTCCGCGTACGTGTACAGAAATTTCCGGCCGTCCCCCCACCCCGACGCACTCGCAATCACTATCTCCGAGCTCCATCCAAAGACTGCTCATTCGATGTACGCGTGAGACAAAAAAAATTAAGCGAGCGATCGTCTGCGCCACTGTACAATGAAACAATCAATTTGAATTTATATTTCAAGAGTCGAAGAGTCAATCTCCCTTCGTCCAGTCTCCTGCCCCTTTACTAGCTACTAGCGCGTCGAATATTCCAAGAGCGTGGGTGAGAAGAAACTGAGGAAGCGAGAAAAAAGTACGAGAAATGAGAAATTCGTGCTACCAGAGAGGAAAGAGCGCCCCCCGAATCGTTCGCATACACTTGCCGCTCACAAATCGCCTGATTTCCCCCACTCTCGTGCGCATCCGTAGCCACGCGCCAACCCCCACTAAGTCCCAACTGTGCAGTCCTTAGTGCGCGCCGCGCGATCCCCACTTCGCTCCACCGCACGGGGTCAGGTGACTTGTGAACGGCGACGAACGTCGCGTCGCGCGCGGAACCGATTCGATCGAGATTGAGAAAACAAAGAAAGAGGAAGAACGTCTGTGGTGGCAAAATTACACGTCGGGTTAAATTTTCAATCAAATTAGCGTTACAAAGTTTGACTCCCTCGTTGTCTCAAACTCATTATTTATTTTCTATAGAAGTGTAGTGCAAACGTGACTTCCGCTGATGAAACGATCGCGCTGCGCGATCGTGTTCACTGTCTCTTTCTTTTCGATCTCCTCTTTCTACGATATATCCGTATATAAATATATATATATTTTAAGTTTATATATATGTGTCAAACAATCACACGAAGAGGGCAAAGAAGGGAGAAAGAGAGAGAAGGAGAGGGAAAACGCGAATTGTGAAATTAAAAAGGAAGAACGCGCCGGATTTCACGAAGTTTGATATATATATATATATATATATATTAGACTTCGCAAATGACTTTTTTGAAGACATCGGCGAAGAGCCGGGGCGGTCCTCCGACAAAAAGAAACGATTATATACTAGATAGCTTGCAATTGTTGATATATTTCAAACCAAAAAAGAAAAAAAAACAAATAATAAATCGATATGTTATATCAATACGATATTATTACGATAAATATGAATTATGTGTATATTTTACTATAACGAATAATAATGTAACGAAAAAGCGAAGGGGGGCTGGAGAGAGCGAGCAAGAGAAAAAAAAAACAGAAAAAACTTATACCTAACCCGATAACCAAACAATAAAGAAAAGAATAACAAAATGAATGATTGATGTAACACGACATTAAAAAAATATGAAGATATAAGGAATTATGATGTTATTGTGAAATTCATTGTGGATATGTATAATTCGACGTCTGCCCGAACGGTGGCCAGATCTAACCGATAACCAGAGATTCTGACATAAATGAGTATATATGTATAAAAAAAAAGACAAAAAAACAAATAAATGCCTCAGCCGATTCACGTCCAAAATAATCTATCCTTGGTGGCCCATTTCTACACGGTGGTTGTATTTATTTATAACGGTAAGAAAAAGTAACAAGCTCGCGGATCCTACGCGCTATTTCATCGGGAGGATGCTCGTGTGTGAGCACGTCGGCAGCTGGTGGTGCGGTGAAGCTTAGCGCCTGCGCGTGCTGCCGGCACCTTACGAACACTCACGCACCCTCTACTGTCGAGAGCGTGGCTCTACCTTCCTGCGAAAACCGATGAAATCGAGTGATGACGAATTATCAAAAAGTTTGAGTACCAAATGTACAAGAAAAATTCAAAGCTTGCGAGCACGCTTAGATAGTACGGAGCCCTAGCTACCCACAGTCGGTAAGTGAGGTAGCGTCTGCTATTATCAACAGTCGCTTAGAACGTCGCCTTATTTAACGTTGGTCAGTCACCGGCGAACACCTCGGGCGCTTCGTTACGCTTCTCAAGCGTTCGGTTCGCGTTCGATTCTTTCTTACCGTGGATCCGTACGACAACGAGCATCCCACACTCGCGTGATACGCTTGCGCGCCGCCACCGCGCATTACCGGTTCTTTTTTTTCTCCATTCATTCGTTCGCCCGTGTGCCAAACGTGAGCACACGGAATAATTCGCGTACGAGTTTCGATCGATGCTCTTCGGTCGCGGTGCGACGTTCAGTCTCTATCCATGCTCCACTCGCGACGCATCGCTTCCTCTTGGTGACGCACGGAAGACGGGAGGTTTTGCACGACTCGTCGTGACACAATTCCGCACGAAAGTAGGTGAAAACCTAACGGTGAAGGAAAATAAGAAAGAAGCGTCAACACTTCACCGCTTTGATTCTGTTTTTTTTTTTAAATATTTTTCTCTGTTATTCCAATGACAACAAAGTTTGACGGGCTTCCAGAAGCATCCGCTCATCGACGCGACGTCTCGTGTGCCTCCCGCCTTCTCTCACAGTCGTTCACCTTCCCCCTAACAACAACACGACACTCGAGGGGCAGAAGAAAAAATCATGGCTATACTTCCGCCCGATCCGATTTACATTTTTCGCGGAGACGCCGGCCCTGTTCACAGTCTCTCGTTCAAAATAACACCGTACGTGGAGCATCTCTATGCCGGCACCGAAAACGGAAATATTCATATCTGGGATCTCAAGGTTAGTGGTGAAAGCAGTTATGTGCGTTCTTATGAATAAACGTAAATATACAAACTCGAGTATCTCGAAGGGCCAGTGGAAAAAGTCGTTACATGCGCGACCACCGAATTTTTTATGTTACCACTGTACTGTAATCGTAGTATGTGCTAAAGGGGAAAATTTTATTTATTACGGTGAAACAGTGTGAATTATCCAATTTTTTTTCATCAATATACTCATACATATATTATATATGAATAGTATATTACGGTTGTATGGGGTTCAGTCGTCAGGGGTGAAGTACGAGGGGAGCGCCAGATGCTTATGCACGGAGCCGATCGACTGTTACCAACTGTTAGCTTTCAAATAATCGTCATATCAAACGTACGTTTTCGAACTATTTTTCTATATCTATTTGTGAAAATATGCATTTTTCAGTATTCGGTGAGTACATGAAGTGTTTTCATTACTTTGTTGAAATATTTTATATAACTTTTTCTCGCTTAATTAACGCGAAACGAATTGGCAACGTCGTAAATCGTGGTATATCATAATGCCGAGGTTGGCAGAAGTTTCGCGAAGTTAGAAACATATGCGCCTCATTCGTAACCTCAATAACGGCCCAAGGAGCTGTGAAAAATAAATATCTGTCCGAGTAAAAAAAATTCCGCTGGAAAGAAAAAGTGTGTACTAAAGCTGTCTATAATGTCGAAGAAATCAAAAACATTAAAAATTTTCCGATATTCTAAAAAAAAATGTATGTATGAAAAAAAAACGCGTTATTTTGTCTTTGCTGAGAAATGTCTAGAAATGTATAATTTTTGAACATGGTTATCAAATTAATATTAAGTTGTTATTACTAATTAAGAGAATAAGTACCAATAATATTCGTTGTTAATTACCCTGACCGAGTAGTTTGAGGTTCCCGGGCATAATTACAGAATACCGATAAGATAGGTAGCATTTATGCCGTCTGCAACGTTGCCATAATTGCACATAATTTTATAACGGTACCATGGAGCCTAGATACCAGGAGGTTCAGCGAGGCCTTTCAACTCGTCCCCAAAACGAGAACAAGAAATGATGGCGCTGGGGTGCTCCGCAACCTATATGTATATAGATATACGCTAAACATGGGTGTGATCTAAGACAGATCACAGATGATGTACCTAACCCTCATTAGTGTTAAGGGATAACACCACTCTAGGATTTTGGAAAGACGTTTTCTTTCCTAAAAATACTTTGGTGTCATAAAAACAATACGGAATTGGTCCTGTAGCAATTTTTTTTATTTAAAGGTTCAATTATCGCTTTAGCCGCAGCGCCTTGGAGCGCGCGCTGAGTTGCTCGTACAACTTTAAACGCGTTTTTCTCGAAACCACTTTTTTCGATCTCGGAAGACGGATTACTCGACCACCTTTGCATGCATCGATTTCGAGGTTGAAATTTTGACAGCAGCTTCACAATTATATTCTTTATGGGAGTACGTATCCGTTTTTTGATTAAATGTAAACTTCTTTTTATAAACAATTTACTGTTTTTTTTGGCAAAAAATTGATTTATTTCCTTCAAAGTGCGCTATTTAAAAAAAAATTAAAAGCAAATTTCTAGGTAGTCTCATAGCTAATAATATATAATATCATTTTTTTGGTTTTTGTTTCAGGTCTTATATTTTACGATAAAACCGTTCTCCCGTGAAGCTATATGTAAAAAAAACACGTTTTTCTAGATGGACTATATTGCCGCCATTTTGAGTTTGAGTTTGAGATCTTTTCTCGCTTTTGCGTTTTTTTTCCGAACCGTCATGAGGAAATTATGAATCGGCGGATATTTCGACGTTTGATGTCACGATCGGTCTGTCGTGAGGTTAGAAACTCATCCAATCACTTTCACCTCGTTGACCAATATATTACTATATATGTCAGTCGCGCTGCACCCCAGCGCCATCACTTCGGGACATTTTCGGGGACGGTTTTTTCAGCGCCTTTGCATTGCCGCTGAACCTCCTGGTATCTAGGCTCCATGAACGGTACTGTGAATCCTCTTTTTCACAGTATCAAGGGTTAGTCCGATAATTAGTCGAACCGTACATATATTTTCAGCTTCGTGGTAACGTTCACTTAGCAGATATTAATAATGTACTGAAAAATTATCAGGAGCCATAAGCGTAGTGTAATGAGCCCACGAAATACGTCGAGTTGCCGTTTCTTTTTTCTTTTTAAAAAACGGTATTGTGGATGGTATTCAAACTGCACAGGATGAACAGCAAAGAGGTTATAAAGGTCCAGAAAAAAATTCACCTCGGTGGTAACATGCTGACTCAACCCCACAACAACCTTAACATATTGATAAAAATATATTTATATTATATCTGGATGTACACAAGGTGACTCGAAAAGTGACGCCCAAAAGGAAAATCCAGATGCCTCTTATCGTTGCCTATCCGAATCAGCTCCATCTATGCTTTACGATATTTTTCAATTTTCGAGAAACAAAGCATTTTCGAATATAGTTTTAAAAAATTGTCTATAGCACGTGTTTTAAGGTTGTTATGGGGTTTAGGCATCAGGGGTGCAGCAGAAGGGGAGCGCCCTATGCTTATGCATGGAGCCGATTTTCAAAGAAAAATATTGATCATTTATATAAATATCGTCATCTTTGTCGGACCCCCTTCGGCATGTAGTGCTTTGCGGCGACCACCATAACATTTTACTGGATCATCTGAAATTAAAAATCTAAAAAAAAATCATTAGTTTAATAATAAATCTAGTCCTTAATCGAAGCTTTTTTCAAAAATTAACAAAATGGCGGCTTCCGAACGATAACTTTCGATTGTCGACCAAAAAATCGCTCGTTTATTGTTTAAAAAAAAAACACATCTCCAACAAAAATGAAAGTCCTTCGATTAAGGACTAGTTTTGAATGCTATCAATAAGCACACCAAATTCCATTAAAATCCATCGAGTGGTTTTTGAATTATAGTGGTCACCGACTTAAAAAACATAGTTTCGAGAAAAACGCGTTTAAAGTTTTTCGATGTGGATACGGTATTATATGTTCGTAAAGTTTAGAGCTCGATGGATGAAGCTGAACTTTTTTGATGTATTTTAATCCGCTGAATCCGAATATCACAATTTTTTGCCGAAAAGTCGAGCATTAAATTGTTTATAGCCAATTGTTAAAACAGTTTTGCAAAAAAATTGTAGTTTTTCGGGATGAATTATTATTTTTAAATATTTTGGGCAATTTTAAAACGAAAGCATTCTTTATAAAATTTTGCTAAATTTCATAGTTTTTGAGTAATCAATTTTTCAAAATGTCTGAAAGAGTTTTCCAATTTTACACTTGATTTATGTATAGAAATACTAATTACAAAATTACTTACATCGAATCATCAATTCCTGGCCCATACAATAGGGCTTCTGCCGATGTGGAAGCTTCCAAAATATCAATTTGTTGTTGTCTTCGAAGCATTCTGCCTTCCCAGGTATTATCGTTTGCGCGTTTGTCAGCCACTACCTGCCATGGGAACCCGACGCCCCTTCACTAATTGTGGGATATCGCGGAAACTATTCATCGGATTGACTTGAAATTTTCAGGGAATGTTTTCGAAACATCATAGTTCAAGAAAATGTTTTAAAAAAATCGATTTTTTTTAAAATTCTGACTGCATCTCACCCCTTAAGGGAAGGTGCTGCCTTGTTGGGACAAAAAATGTTCGCTTTTTCACCAATTTTTTATGCGAAATGTATTAAATATAGAATTTTGATATTTGGTATGTTGCCTGAGCGGTCTTTATTGAACATCAAATTTTTACAAAACATGCTGTTGGGAGTGGGAGGAGCCACGTATGTCGGTCAGCGGGCGATGACATTCTTCGCTTGCGGAAGTCCTACGTCCCAGACAGCTGATCTGAAGCAAAAAAATCAAACATATTTTTACTTTGTACAATATTGTGTATAAGATGAGCTAGAATCAAAAAGAAAAAATGAAGAAAAAAAATAGTGAGCAAAAAACTGCGAAAATTTTTGGGAAAAAAACAAACTTCTTTCCGATCGCTCACTATTTTTTTATTATTCAATTTTTCTTCTTGATTCTAGGTCAACTTATACACAATATTGTACAAAGTAAAAATATGTTCAATATGACATACGTGGCTCCTCACACTCCTGCCAGCATGTCTTGTCAAAGCTTAAAAAATATTTTGATGTTCAATAAAGACCGCTTAGTCAACACACCAAATATCAACATTCTATATTTAATACTTTTCGCATAAAAAAATGGTGAAACATCGAACATTTTTTGGCCTTTGAACCTTCCCTTAATTCTTAAACTTTTTTCGAGCTGCTGTCGTGCCGTATTTTTCGGGAAATCCTTTTCTGGACCCCGTAACTTTAATCATTTCTCAGATGATGATCTTCATTTTTGTACCGGAAATAGAGCATCGTACTAGGTATTTTCGGATGAAATTTTGGGAAAATCGGCGAACGGGTTTACATTTTTCGATGAAGGTTAAGGGGACGGTTAATCTTCCCCTTTATTTTAAGATGAAGGTTAACGTACGTTTTCGGTACTATTTTTTCACACCTACTTATAAAAGTACGCATTTTTTAACATTTAATGAATATATGAAAAGTTTTCACTGCTCTTTATGATTATTATCTATCATTTTTTCTCGCTCAATTAACTGGAGACGTATTGGCAACGTCGTAGATCGTGGTATATGATAATGCCCAGGTTGGCAGAAGTGTCGCGAAGTTAGAGACATACGCACCCGGTTCGAAACCTCAATATCGGCCCAAAGAGCTGTCAACGATGAATATCGGTCCGAGTAAAAAAAAATCCTTTGACAGAAAATGTGTGTACTAAAGCTGTCTATAATCTGGAAGTAATCAAAAACTTTAATAATTTGCCCATTCTAAAAATAAAATTTTGTATGAAAAAAACTTCCGCTTTATTTCGTCTTTGCCTAGAAATTTTTAGAAAATTATCATTTCTGAACATAGCTAGCAAATCAATATTAAGCAATTATTGCTAATCAAGAGAATAAGAACAAATCAAATTCGTTGTTAATTATTCTGACCGAATGTTTTGAGATTCCCGGGCATAATTACCGAATACGCACCGCGGTAGCATTTTCTTAGCAGATATTAATAACGTACTGAAACATAATCGGGAGTTTTCCATAAGCGTAATGTAATTAGCCCACGAAATATGTCGAATTCCCGAATTTTTCTCCAAAAAACGGTACCGCGGATCGCATCCAAACTGTATGATCAGCAAAGGGATTATAAACTTGCAGAAAAAGTTTCAGCTTGGTAACATTTCGCCCTAACCCCACAACAACCTTAATCTGTTTTCTCTTTTCCGTATGACTTTCCGCTTAGAAGTTTTTCAAACCAATTACGAGTCATTTGGACCAGCATAACTATTTGTTTTTTATCACCCGAGTGACCGATCCTTCTAAACCTATTTTTTTTTAACTCTTCATCAAAATCCAAGTAATTTACGTCTTCATGTTATCCATAACGATAACACAAGTAAGTAAAATCGCGAGAAAAGTACATACGCCAAGGAGAAAAAAATCTTTTTATTCTCAAAGACTAAAAAATATCCTAGAGCATAAAACTTTGGCTGCAAAACTTGATCACTAAAGAAAAATCGTAAAATTTCAAGCTTACCAAGACCCCTCGAGAAACTTGCAATACCATTTGGAATTGAGAACTCAATGTCGAATTTACAGAAAAATCGTCAATCGCTCAAGCTGGAAGAGAAGAAGGATCCCTGTCTCTCGCTGAGCGCCAACGACGAGAGACTCGTGGCGCAGCGGAAGGGCGGCACGATTGACATTTGGAGCGCGGATGGATCGAACTGGATTATGGACACGAGCGTTGAGACTTCCTACTGCGGTTTCTGCAGGTTCGATCTGGTCGCAAAATTACGCACGTTTTTGTGCAAGTTGTTCATTTTTTAATTTGATTTCGCGCTTACTAGACACACATCCGGACATTTATCAAATTTTCCGGCTATGGAGTGTTTAGATAGCACGGGCTTTTCAAAAATTTCATTCGTTCAACATTTTTTCAAATTAAAGTAGTTCTGTAGGTACACATATGAGCCAAAAGTTTCGGTCAAAGCGTATATTAACATCCAATGCCTATACCACGGTCGTATACACAGGTCTGGGCCCTCCGTTAAAAAATGCGTGGCTCCAAGTGACGCCTCTCTTTGCACATTTCGCCGTGGCGCTAGTGAAGGGGAGGCACTTTTGTTCATACCGCGTTTACGGTGCATGGCATGCGCGTAGTTGTGGCGACGGTCGTATGTACGTTGTGGCCTAACCTCGTTTTCGCGGGATGATTTCGAGTGTATCGTAGCCACGGTTTATATTTAATACGGAATTAAAAAAGGCGAAATGTCTATATATTGCGATGCCGAAGCGGTGCATGATTCCGGGATGCAGAAGTGGATACATAAATAACCCGGAGTACGTCTCATTATTTAAAATTCCAAATGATGAAGAGTCGCTTGCTAAGTGGGTGAAGGCACTAACGCCAGAAATAATTGGACAATTAAATTAGCGATGTACGAATTTACATTTACCTGTACGGAGCTTGCCGACGATGTCATTTCAATCGCAGTTCACTACTATTTGCGGCTTCGTATGCGCCCACTGACAGCCCAAAAAAACGCGACACGTCCAAAAAAAAAAGGTGTGATACAAGAAAATATGCGAAATTTCATACGCATTAGGGGTACAGGAAGGCGTACACCTTAACTAATGGCCCATCGCTCATATTTTCGGTTGATGCTTTTAATTTTTGTGTTCGACTAATTATTCAGGATGTATTAATTTTTCATCACGGCCACGTGAAGAAAAAGACAATTTGCATGCGCGCGTACATCGCGCTCTGTCACACATGCGTCCGCGATAGCAGCGTTCCACGCTTTTGCGGCCAGTTTCGCAAAGAGAGGCGTCAGATAGAGGCACGCTTTGGGGCACGGTCTTACATACAGGTCTGACAACGGCGGTAGTGGGGGTAGGCACCCTTAGCGGTTCTGTTTTTTATTCCGATTTCTGCCACTTGGTGCGTGACGGCAAGGGGATGTAGTGGTGCGACGAAGAGAGAAATAGCTCTTCTGTCCTTTTCCCTCCTGAAACGCAACGCATGCGCCGTTCGCCCTAACTTAATTTACCGTACTGTCGTGTAAACTGCATAATATACGAAACCAATTTAAAAAAATGTGTTGATTAAAAAAAACTTGACTACTTTCATCTAAAAAAAAAACTGAAAACTTTTTGAATACATTAATTCATACCAACACGTATTACGATCATTTACATCCTTTTTTCTCCAATGTCTCACAATACATCGTTCTTCGAAATGTTTTTCGCACACGTACTGAGACTCTCTCAGTCCCGGAATAGGATCGAGCCGTTTTTTGTATCGTTCGAAGTTTCTGGGCACGCGAAACACGGAGCATTTCTGCTTACAATTTTTGTACCCCGTTTTACAATTGCGCACCGCACACCCTTAGCCATTTCGCATTTTTTTCGCACACGCTACCAAAAAAAATGCACACTTATGCGTAAAAACACGATAAAAAATGTATCACGATAAATCGCGTAGAACCTTCTGGTATATGGTCGCAAATAAATGTTATTTCGGCAATCGCGCCACGAAAACATACGTAAACACCTTGGGCCCATGCGCCGGTAAGAGATAAGGGGGAAACTACTTCCCCTCGCTAGTAGCGACGCGTAGCGGCGCCTAGTGAATCGAAAAGTGAAGCCGATAAGCTTGCCTACCCCCGCCACGAAAATTTAGCTTCGCTGCAAGACCTGTATGTAAGACCGTGCTTTGGGGTATACGGAATATACCCCAAGCTTGTACCCTCTACATGTCTCACACATTCGAACCTCATGCATAGATAGGTCTCATACTCGTATAGAGAGCGGCGCTGTAATCGTGGCAACAGCGCGGTTTTCCTGCAATCATAGCGTTGAGCTTCCTACGATCTGTCTTTCGCGAAATATTTTATATAAATAAAAAAAGCGTGAAAATGTCAACCTAAATGCGGACACAAAGGACAGTTTACAAGAAAAAAGGCGCTTCGTAAAAGACTGAAAGCTGTGGCAGCCATGTGTCAAGCGAATGCGGCTAAACGCAATGAGAATAACCATAACCTCAACGATCAGCAACAAAAATTCGTTGTCGAAGGACGTCGGATCGTGGATTTACAACATCTTGCCGACAGTTTCAACTGTATTCGCTGTAACAAGGACATTTTTTTAGGAAAACAGTGAAGGAAACCCGAATGGGATTGAATTCCATTTTACACTGTTGTCATTCCGTTACAGATGGTTGGGCCCGAGTTCGGTGTGGAATAAAATTACCACTTTTCATAAGTCGATATCTCAGAAACTAAACGATCAAAGTTTGTCACAAAAAAAAATCAATCCCATAATAGTACTGCATACGCGTGTGTTTTTATTTTGAAATCCTAAGATCCCTTTAGAACCTATATCGAGAAATGCGAGCAAACTCCCTGACAGATCGCAACACCCAAGCGATGGGTGTCAAATTAACATTTGACACCCAACAAAACGGTGTCGACACTATTTTGGGTGTCGATAAAAAAAAAACGGTGTTGACACTGATTTGGACGCACGCTGTTTTGGATGCCGACACCAAAAGAAAGGTGTCAACACTGATTTGGGTGTCGACAATAAAAAAAAAAACGGTGTTGACACTAATTTGGGTGTCAACACCAAAAAAAAAACGGTTTTAACACTGATCTGGACCGAGGCTGTTTTGGGTGTCGACACCTAAATAATTTAGCGTTGACACCATATTCGTGCACGTGCATGAATTCCGTGTCCTTATGGCTTTTTTGAGTGTCCACACCGAAATTCGGCAAAAATTACAGTGCACACTCCTTCCTCCATACAATGAATACAAGCATATGTATGCCCAACTTATTTTGCAGTTAATTAATTCACTGAAAGATAAGTTCATAAATGAACTGAAAAATAAGTTGGACATACATATGCTTGTATTCATTGTATGTAGGAAGGAGTGTGCACTGTAATTTTTCAGAATTTTGGAGTTGACACTTAAAAAAGCCATAACGACACGGAATACATGCACGTGCACGAATATGGTGTCAATACTAAATTATTTAGGTGTCGACACCGAAAGCAGCCTCTGTCTAGATCAGTGTCAACACCGTTTTTTGGGTGTCAACACTCAAACCAGTGTCGACACCGTTTTTTTGGGGGTGTCAAGACCCAAAACAGCCTCGTTCAGATAGGTGTCGACACCAAATTTTTTCCGTGTTAAAATTGTAATTTGACACCCAACACGTGACACTCAACACCGAAGAATTACGGTGTCACGATCTGTCAGGGCTCCTGTCGGTTTACGTGTTAGGTATAGGGATCACGTACAAAAATACCCATATTCAATTACAATTATCTCATGAACTAAACGGCGAATCGAATTGAATTTTTGGGCATCAGTCCATTACGGTCGTATCTACACCATACTTAGATTTCAGCCAATTCCTAAGATTTCACCAAAACTACAGAACCACCTTAATTTGATTTGATTTTATTTCAGTTTATTTTATTATTTTAATAAAGCTTCTTCCACGAGCATGTAAAACACTACAAAATTAATTTTTAATATCTACGAACGTTTAACGTAGATTTGAAACTCTGGAAGAGGACTTACTGCTCGTACCTCTTCGAAATTCCGTAATAGGCGCATTTTCGCTCGCGAGCCACGAGATCGTGTACCAATTGGATCATACGGGACGAGAGGATGGTGCAGGTGCGTTGGGTGAAGTGATGGCCATAAAGGTGATCAATTGTTCGGACAATCGTTACGTCCTGGCGGCATACGAGAGCGGCCAAACGGCGCTATGGGAGCCGAGGGAGAGGCGTGCGGTCGATTGGCTTAAGATCGACGACTGTCCGATGGCCATTAACTTCGACAATTATTGGATGCGCGGTGTGATCGGAAGTCCGTCCGACAAACTCGAGGTACCCCGAGGCTTCTTTCGATCGTTAAATCCCCCCCCATGTTATTTGTCATTCGTGCTGACCGTGTCTGCGATGAACGTTTCAGATTTTCGAGTTGAGCAAGAGTCGCGTTTTGGGCTCGAGACGTCAAATCGCCCTGAAGAATCCGGGCACTTCGGTGATCGGCTCGAGGCCTGACGCGAAAGTCTTCGCGGTGGGCGGTTGGGACGGAAGGCTGCGCATATTTTCGTGGAAGAGCCTGCGGCCGCTCGTCGTCCTGGAACAGCACAAGGGGACGATCCACGACGTGGCCTATGCGACTGGTAAAATAGAGGCTTACAACAGCAACGGTCTGATGGCCGCCGCGGGCAAGGACGGCACTATATCGCTCTGGGATCTCTACAATCAATGAATACGTAAACACTGTATCGCTTCGCCCACGAATACGATCAGAGAAACACTTTTTAACGAAAACAAAATAAAATATATATATATTTTTCATACAACACAAACATTTCTGCTTCCCTTTCGATGTCTATACTGAATACAGATAAATCTTGTACAACCGGAAGTCACGCATTTCGCATGGTTTCGTGTTTTGGGGAGAGCAAACGGCAAGACCGAAGAAAAGTTTCCGGGAGAAAGGATGCGATGGAACGAGCACCCTCAAGAGTCATTTGTTGATACGGAACCACCCGATTGCGCACTAACCGATAAGTGGTCGCCAGTTTGTCGGTACAGCTATTCATCGCCGTCGGTACAGCCGGCAGCTGTATTACCGACTGTCGGTATGGAGGGGATGCGATATCGGCTGTCGGTACGGTCAGACTGCGCTACGCCGACGGACGCTAATTTTTCCTGGTCGCATAACTTATCACTAGGAGCGCTGGCATTGCTGGTGATTTATGACGTGCGCTCGATGACCATTGCTGGTTTTTTACCAACGGCCAAAAAAGCAAAAACGCGCGAGCCTCGTTTCACTGGCGATGTTCCTCGGGTTCGTCGAAGCTCGCCGTATGATCGGGGCGACAAAATCCCCAAAACACGAAAAAGAAGAGGAGACAGAGAGTAGAAAGAAGTACACATGAGTGATAATAGCACCAACGTCTCGCACGAGATTCGGCCACGAGGAGAACCCCCGTCAAACGGGTACGAATTTAGTTCTTCGTTTGTCGTAACGAATCTCGGTATCGTCGCCGCTCTCGTTGACGCGTCTGCGTTTTCTGGGTGGCCTGGCGGCGTTGTTTCTCGTCTCGGGTGTCGAGTTTGTCGTCCCGAGCCCGGGGGCACGTTCGTCGACGTGATTAGCCGTTGGATAGCGGGACGAGCCGGGAACCGGTGACGAGTTCCCGGGCGATGAAGTTTCGCGGATCGTTGGATCGCCGAGAGACGCAGGATCCGGTCGATCCTCGCATTTGGCGCGTTTCGACAGGTCCTCCGGCAGCGTACCAGCGTCCTCGGGTCTCATCCCCGGGCATCCTGGCGGACTCCTCGTTCTTCTCGGGCCCGCATCGGCTTGATCGTCGGCGAAGAAACGTCCGATGAGGGGTATCGGTATGGGAATTGGAATGGGAATCGGTATGGGAATAGGATAAGGTACGAGTACGGTAACCGGTGGCAGGAGAGTCGCCTCGTTCCCCGGAGCGGCGCTTTTCGCGTTCCTCGCGAACGTACAAAATGGCGACGCAGTCGGTTCGGGTGGTCTGGGACCGCCGATAAAATTGGCCAGACTCGGTGGCGAGTAGCAGCGTCTTCGTCGGGGATCGTAACGGGTTTGGTCGAAGACTCGCGAGGTGGGTGGCGGCCTGGTGAGCCGCCAGGGTGGCGAGGACGGGTCGTTCGCCATCAGCTCGTTGACGTCCTTGACGTGAAGACTCGGGCCGCGGCGTTTCTCCGGTTCGGACATGTTCATCGGGCTTGACGAACCGTAACGAGCCTCGCGATCACCCGGGTCGCGCGACCTACCGTCCGCGACGTTATCTGAACGGGCCTCTTGCTCGAGCTTCAGGGCCCGACGGTATCGATCCTCCGCCTCGAGCAACGATTCCCTTATCGCGTCTTTCACCTCGTCGGCCTCGGACTCCCTCGCGTTGATTCGCGACTCCTCGCAGCTCCTCGGGCTCGACGCTACGAAATTAACCTCCCGGGCGACTGTCTTCTCCGGGATTCCTCGACTTCCGGTCTGATGACGGAGACGGCGACGGCGACGACGACGACGCGTCGAGCTAACTTCCGGTTCGCGACTCGCCCCGTGAAAACTCTCGTCCTCGTCTTCCTCCTCGTCCTCATTGACCTCCTCGTAGTTCACGTCCTCGTCGTCGACGATCAAATTCCCCTCGGGCGAGGGACTCGGCGGCGCCGAACGACAGTCCCGCAGCCACAGTTCCGGTGTTATGAGACCGGCGGCGCCACCGCTGCACGTCGAGAAGTTATTCGACGTCAAGGACGTCGGCAACGCTGGAATTCCGTGGAGCGCCAAGTGGGCCTGGGTCTCCCGACAAAAGATGTTCATCTTGTACTGGTTCAGGCACTTGTCGCTGCAAAATTGCAACTGACTCTCCCCGTCCTGCCGATAAATAAGCGATTAGGTTTACGCTCGATTGCCGATCAGCCCCCTGACACTGGCCTACTATTCCAATACGATAGACGAAAACGCGTTTTGTCCCGGCTTTTTAGTTCTTGAAATCGCCACTACCTAGCGTTGGCTGTTGCGTGACGGCCTTCGGCTCTAAATACTCCGATCAGCTGAACGATTCGATACTTTCGTGGCTTTCGCCTGTTATCGTTACGGCGACGTTATTTATTGTGTTCGAATGGATAATCATTAGAACGGAAAATCATTCTAAATATATCAATAGACTTTTATTCATGTAAAATATTCGAAACACCGGCGCCACATACATATATATGCATGCTTGTCACACGACTACTAGCGTCACAGTGCGGCAAGGACATCTTGCGAACAGCATTTATCTACCAGTATCGGGGAGCTGTTGCCGACACAGCGAACATGCGTCCAGTGGTTGTTACGTGCGGCCACCGCGAGTGGCGCTGGGTACTTGCCTGGAAATCCACGTAGCTGACCGAATGACGAACGTGCTTGCACCAATCGCACGTGCGCGCCCTCTTGAAGGCGGCTCTTCTGCCAGCCGCGAAACAAGCCTCGCTGCAAAAACGTCCAGAGTTGTTGCTCGTCAGGGTGAAGGAGAGCGACGAGCCACCCGGCTCCCATGATCCGCTTGCTCGACCACACCACGAACAGTTCGTCGCACCGTCTGCAAGATCTTAATGTTCAGTTTCTTTTTTTTGGGGAAGAGAGAAAAAGAGAGAGAGAGAGAGAGAGTCTGCCGGTTAATTCGATACGACGGTGTCACGTACAAAGGGAAAGGGTACAAAATATCGCCGTCAGAGGGAGCTTCCTCACGACGATACAGATGGAGAGACTGTATAGCCCTTCACCTTTTGCTTATCCGAACCATTTCGTAACGGGAGCTTCTACGGTTTCAAACTGTTCCTTCTCTCTCCATCTCTCTTTGCCTTTCAACTTCTGTGTAACTCTCCCTTGCTTTTGAATACCCGCGCATATACACGAGCCACGCCGCGTCAACGTTGTGTGTAAAGGCTCTCTATACAGGGTGTCCCAAAAGTTGGGTGAAATTTTATGAAAAAACTTCGTTGCGAAAGTATTCGAAAGAACACTATTTGTCGTTCATACAGTCACTTTGATTAGTGCTTTTTTCACGATACTCTTCCCACGATACAAAAATACGTACTTGGGAGAATAGTGAAAGAAGACTTTTCACGTCGGCACGTTGCGCTTTATGAATGCGCCGTAGAAGCCCGTTGCGACTTCTGGGACACCCGGTATACAGGTGCGCGTGTGCACGAACAAAAATACATGTACGAGAGAAAAGTGGAAAAGGACTTTTCATCTCGGCACGTTGCGATCTATAGATAAGCTCGAAAAGCCGGTCCCGACTTTTGGGACACTTGGTATACAGATGCACGTGCGCAAGTAGACAAATACGTACCCGGGAGAAAAGTGGAAGAGGACTTCTCTTCTCCGAACGTTGTGATAATGCGTACGCTGTAAAAACAAGTCCCGACTTTTGGGACACCCGGTATACAGGTGCGCGTGTGTAGGTAGAAAAACACGTACCTGGGAGAAAAGTGAAAAAGGACTTTTCCTCTCGGAACGTTGTGATAATGCGTACGCTGTAAAAACACGTCCCGACTTTCGGGACACCCGGTATACAGGTACGCGTGTGCAGGTACAAAAATACGTACCTGGGAGAATAGTGAAAAAAGACTTTTCACCTCGGCACGTTGCGCTTTATGAATGCGCCGTAGAAGCCTGTTGTGACTTTTGGGACACCCGGTATACAGGTGCGCGTGTGCACCTACAAAAATACATGTACGAGAGAAAAGTGGAAAAGGACTTTTCATCTCGGCACGTTGCGATCTATAGATAAGCTCGAAAAGCCGGTCCCGACTCTGGGACACTTGGTATACAGATGCACGTGCGCAAGTAGAAAAATACGTACCCGGGAGAAAAGTGGAAGAGGACTTCTCTTCTCCGAACGTTGTGATAATGCGTACGCTGTAAAAACAAGTCCCGACTTTTGGGACACCCGGTATACAGGTGCGCGTGTGTAGGTAGAAAAACACGTACCTGGGAGAAAAGTGAAAGAGGACTTTTCCTCTCGGAACGTTGTGATAATGCGTACGCTGTAAAAACACGTCCCGACTTTCGGGACACCCGGTATACAGGTGCGCGTGTGCAGGTACAAAAATACGTACCTGGGAGAATAGTGAAAAAATACTTTTCACCTCGGCACGTTGCGCTTTATGAATGCGCCGTAGAAGCCTGTTGTAACTTTTGGGACACCCGGTATACAGGTGCGCGTGTGCACCTACAAAAATACATGTACGAGAGAAAAGTGGAAAAGGACTTTTCATCTCGGCACGTTGCGATCTATAGATAAGCTCGAAAAGCCGGTCCCGACTTTTGGGACACTTGGTATACAGATGCACGTGCGCAAGTAGACAAATACGTACCCGAGAGAAAAGTGGAAGAGGACTTTTCCCCTCGGAATGTCGTGATCTATGCATACGCTGTAAAAGCCCGTTTCGACTTTTGGGACACCCGGTATACAGATGCACGTGCGCAAGTAGAAAAATACGTACCCGGGAGAAAAGTGAAAAAGGACTTTTCCCCTCGGAACGTTGTGATCTATGCATACGCTGTAAAAACACGTCCCGACTTTGGGACACCCGTTATACAAGTGCACGTACAAAAACACGTACCCGGGAGAAAAGTGAAAGAGGACATTTCACCTCGGCACGTTGGGGTCTCCGCATGCGTCATAACAGCCCGTTGCAACTTTTGAGACACCCTGTATACAGGTGTCGTTTGCGTAGAACCCACGTAACGTGGTACCACGAGAGGGAGGACACCGAAAACTTTGGCATTGTGGGGGAGGTGTTGAGTCGGCTGAGGATCCAGTGAACTCCGTCAAGGGAATGGAATTAGAGGAGCTCCTATAAACGCGCGTATCCCCGCAAAACGATACACGCGCGCGATAGATTTTCAAAGCTGTCCCCGCGTGCATGGGATCTCGCGTACAAAACAAAGAAGCGAGAAGTGTCCGAGAGTTTGTGTGTAAGGGGAGAATACAGGGTTGGATTACGAGCTCTAAAACAACGCGCCTTTTTTCCCTCTTGTTTTTTTTCTCTCGCGTTGTATCGACGCCCTCGCACTCACACATACTCCCTCTCCCCCACTCTCTGTCTCTCTCTCGCTCTCTCGCTCGCTCGCAAGTGAAGTGTATCCCCCGAGAGTTTTCTAAATATAATTGTGTGACGAACTTTGGGTGCGAATTCCCGCGTTTGCCGAATCACGCCGTATATACTACACGAGCATGTTCGAATTTCATAGGCCGGCGCGTGCGGGATTTGCGGGAGAGCGAGCAAGAGAGAGGAGCTTGCCAGTTATTCGCGGCGTTGCATTCACGAGTTGCAGCGAGAAATTCGTATTTTAAACCGCCAGAGCCGAATTCTTCGGATATCTTTGAAGTATATACAACACGCGAGAGAGAAAGAGGCGAAACAAGGACGAATAAAAACATTGATGAAGAAGAGAAAAAAAGGAGGGTGCGGCGAGGTACATGGAAAGAAGTTGAAAAGCTCGGCGATATTCACACACAATTTATTCTCAGCATAGGAAGTTCTTCGTATCGGATTACGTTGCGCTATTCCTGTGGACTCTCCTCTCTCTCTCTCTCTCTCTCTCTCTCTCTCTCTCTCTCTCTCTCTCTCTCTCTCTCTTTCTCTCTCCACGCAAAGTCGCAGTTTGCTTCTTCTCTGCTATTGCCCGCGCGCTTGTTCGGTGCGCCCTCTACTGGAAGTAAGCGTTACGAAAATACTCTCCCCACGTGCAAATGCGTTCGCTTTGCTGATATGATCGCTTACCCCAAAGCGCCTTTATTTTCTCGCGAATACCCGGTATGTATATATATTGTAACGCGGGGACAGTATAAGGACGTTTCGAAAGAACATAGGTAGGAAGCCTAGCGTAGCTTAGTGATTAAAACAGTCGACCGGTAATCGAAAGGTCCCGGGTTCGAATCCCAGACAGCGCACGCTTTTTTTCGGATTATATTTAATGACATTTTCGAAGATTTAAATACACATTTTCGAGTTTTTCGCAATCCCTACAAAAAGCGATCGAGGATCACGCGCGAGCGGGGCATCGCCATTCAATGGTGGTGTAGGGGGCGTATTGCGTAACCGCAAAAAATGGTCAGAGAAAATCCCGACAAGAAATAATAAGGATCTATAAAAACAAAAATCGCTCTGTTGCCGAAACTTCGTCATACGACAAAGATCAGCCATCGATGATAAAAGTTCGCTACGCGGGGAAACGTTATACAATAAGAGTGGAAAGAGGAAACCTTGAAGTGCGTGCGCATCGCGACGATGGGGAAAAAGTGTAATAAGCAGTTTCGAGAGACTACGGTGGCGCCTCATAGAATTTCAGAGGAAAATAAGCCAACTAGGACGATCGAGAATGACGAAGGGGGGAGAGGCACTAGAGTTTCGAAACCAGAAGAAAAATGGGTTCGGGGAGATGGCGGCGATGCTAAGTTCTAATTGAGCAGTTGGAGGCTTTCATGATAATAAATCTATCCCAAACAGGGAGGGGAGAGAGGACGCGAGAACAGCGAAAAGAGAAAGAGCGACAGTGCGCGGAGGGGGGAGAGGGCGCAGCGAAACGAAAGACGTCGAAGGAGCGAAGAATTGGCTAAGGAAGAGGGGGCAAGTACCAAGAAAGTTCAACTTGGCCAACTTGTGTACTCGTCTTACGCCAAGTAACAGTACACTCGTGAACGCACCATATACACTGAATTCGAAACTTTGTCAGGCTTCCAGTAGCCGCTCATCGCGAAAGACACAGCCACAGCTTTGCAATTCGAAACGAGATAATGGCCAGATATAATATGTATCTATTGGAAACTTGGTTTTCCCTTCTTTGTATACTATTCACTCGCAAACGAACCTAATACATTAAACTTACCGGACAATTTATGTATGAACTTCCAACCGCGCGCCTATTACGCATCCGATTATCGCGATACTATCGAACAGTGTTCGCCAGCGGAAAAAAACCGATTCTGGGTGTATAATTGCTCCGGGGAAAAACCGAAAACGCGATATATATAATATATACATATATATACATTTGAACGACGGTCGTACGACACCGAATGCCCGACAAGCTCGAGCTTTCGTCTCTAACGAGATACGCTCCTTCACTGGATTCTCGTGTTTCTCAATTATCCTCGTACACAACGACCATCGAGATATCAATTTACATTTACGGCGAACGACGTCCGCGTCCATAGCACGAAATAACTCTATACGCTCCGCGACTGTCCGTGTAAATCGATCGCGAGCGTTGTAGCGAAAATCTTTATAAAAAACGCGTCTGAGATCGAAAAAACTTCACTTTTCGACTGTAACTGCACTTTTTTCGTAGCAGCGGTACATGGGACAGGAAAAGAACGGTGCAAGAAGGTTAAGGGTCTCGAAACGAGAAGATTTGTCCTTTGCCATTTTTTTATATCTTCCCTCGGTGCGGAGATACAGCTCGTAATGTACTCTCCATGTACCGGGTGTCCGCACATCGAGAGAGGGACTCTCGATAATATGTCGGAAACGAAGCGTCTCAGAAAAAAAAGTTTCCAACGAAAGTCGTAGGGTTTTCGGGGGACAACAAAATTACCAACGCGTTTTGGGCTTGTGACGAAATTTCAAGGTCACGTGAAGGTCAAGCGGAATGTTCACGCATGGAAATCAGATTTTGCACGAGGACTTTATAGTTAAAATTATCAAGCAAGGTCACACAAAATCTGCCGAGGTCAACTCTTCTGATTACTGTCGTTACGGCTGTTCTTGAGAGGCAACGAAGTTGCCCACTTTCCATCGGGGTCGAAAATACTTGATACACACACATGCATATCCGCTAGTAAAAAGATGTACCAGGTGTGTCCGACGCTGAATCGCTGTTGTCCAGAGCTCGGGGGCTGATTGGTCCCGTCTGCAGCGAGGAGGATCGCGAGGATGGCCGATGGCCTCCCCCTACGAGGCTACCGTTGTCCTTCGCCGAACCAACGGATACCCCGGTAGGCGAGGATCTCGAAGCGCGACATGATATCGGAGATCTGGACGAGCCTTTGGTACGATCGCTCGGTGATACGGACGACGTGGCAATCGGCAGTGTCGCATCGTTTACCGTCAACGTCGCGACCAGCTCACGCTGTTTACGGCGATAACTCGATGGCGCTGAGTTGAGACGGCGCGTGACCGGTGCCGTTGTGCTATTGCCAAAGTGATCGAGATTGAGGCCTCTCGTGCAGCCGCTGTCGACCTTCTCGTAACCGTACCAACCGAGCAGTTCGCTCATCGCGGTAGCCGCATACTCCTGTAACGAAAACAAACGAACCTGAAACGAACGAAACGAGAAACAAAACAAGTACGAGCACCATGGACTCCCGATGATTTCCAAAGCCCTAACCTGCTGTTCGTTCAAGCCAAGAGAAAACCTTCATTTTTAACATCATGCACCCGATATTCGCAACGAAATGCTGTCCGGAACGAGTATGGCTGGTGTTTTTTATGTTTCTTCATTGTACCGAATGTTCGCCGTGTGTGCGAAACGCGATATGATCGGGCAGGAATATGTTTAGTTGTGTATTGCACGAGTATCGCATCGGGTTCGTTCATTACAATGTGATTGTTTTTTTTTCGCTCGTTATTGCCACACAATTGGAAGGGAAGTTTTCCTCACAAATTGGCACACAAATAATCCAGATATCGTTATGAATATTATACAAACTAGTAAAAATAACACACGTGAGCATTGGGGCTTGCCGATACACGAGTATTGAAATTTCGATGACTATTGTTCTTTTAACGACCAAAGGGCATTGCCGAATATTTTTTCGGCCTCGCTCTGAGCAGCTCGGTTTCCCCTGAAATATTTCCGACAACTACGCATTGCTGTAAATCTTTTATTTTTGTTCTTTTTTCCGATTTTTGGTAAAACTATAGAATCATGGCTCCAGACCATTTTCAATGCCAAACTTTTTTTGTTGCCATGAACGCCTCTATAATGTCATTACTATTGATATTCAGTTGGGGGAGACCGACATTTTTTTATTAATTCCATTAATTATGGGGTTTTGAAGTTTGCGGAAACGAGCGACCAAACAGCGCATTATAGACACACATGCACATACGCACACACGTGCATGTACGCTGAGAAAAAAAATCATTGATCCAATATCATTGGTGTTATTGAATGAAATTTTCCTTGATTCAATTGTGAAATTATTGGTGTAAACAATCAGATTTATTAGTCCAAACAAAACGCTATTGACTTAAATAACATGATAAAATGAAGAGTTTTTTTTCATTCAAAAGATATATTGTTAGCCGAGAACGATATATCATTGAAACTATCTAAAAAATTATCGCGGAAAAATGATATAGTTTTGAATGCATTTTCTGCAACGGACAAAAAAAGCGTTTCAATTCATAATATGAATATTGTTGATTCGAGTACACAAGAAAAATTGAATTTCGCTCGTTTAATTTAGATAAAATTTATATTGAGTAAATATGTCATTTTATTTTTTTCACCATATCTGATATTGATTTCCAAGTACATTATTCGTTAAAATATTAATATTTTATTTTGATTGAAAAATATTAATGAAATGTCTGAATTGGTTACAAAATTATGCAAAAATAACATTTGTTTCTTGCAAATTTACGCCCTGAAGTACGCGGACGACGTGGCGCTGGTGGCGGACACGGGAGAGGGTATAAGGAGCATGCTCAAGGAGTTGGAGAAGTTCGTGGAAAGAAACAAATTGGAGGTTAATATGGAAAAAACCAAACTGGTGATTTTCAAAAAAGGGGGAAGGCAGAAGAAGGAGAGAGCATGGGACCTAAATGGAAAGAAAATAGAGGTGGTGAACGAGTATAAGTACCTGGGAGTCCACTTCTCGACCGGAAATACGTTCGAAAAACATATAAGAATGGTAGAGAGCAAAATAAAGAAGGCAGCAAATGCAGCATGGGGCATCGCGAAAAGAGCAAGAATCGGCCGGCTAACGGACAGACTGAGGATAGGCGACGCGATAGCGAGGAGCGGATTGTTGTATGGAGTGGAAGTGTGGGGGTGGAAAAGAAGGGAGAGAGTGGAGAGGGCCCAGGCTCGGTATACAAAGATGGCAATGGGGTTGAGGAGAAACACCCCAGAGTACATCTGGAAAATGGAGGCGGGGTGCAAGGGAATCGACATAGTGATGGTGAAGCGAGCAGCAGACTACATAGGCAAGATATTAGGAATGGAGGAAGGACGATGGCCCAAAAAATGCCTGTTGGAGGAGGCGAGGGGGCTGATGAATGGCGATGAAAGCAAATGGGGGAAAGAAATGAAGGCGGCAATGAGCCAAGCGGGAGAGGGGCAGATAGGGGAGACGATAAGAAGAGGAAACGTGGAAGAATGGGAAAGGAAAGCAGGCAGAGCGGTGCAGAAGCTGACGGACCAGGAGATACAGAAGATGTGGGCAAAAGTAAACAAATCCAAATTCTGTAAGGAGTACAGGGAGAGAAAAAAGGAGGTCGGAATGGAAGAATATTGGAACAAAGGAACAACAAGGGGAGAAATCAGGGAAACCTGGGCAAAGATGAGGTGCGGAAGCTTGGGAAGAGAGGCGGAAAAAGGATTTAGAGACCCGGGTGCAGGGTATGCGGGAAATCGGAGGAAACTCTAGCGCACATATTGGAATGTAACGAAGCTAGGAGACAGATCAAGGCAGAAACCTTTAGAAATTTCGAGGAGTGGGAGAGACGAGAAATGACAAAGCCGAATGGCGGGTGGAGGAAGGCGCTAGAGAGGAAAGATATAGTAGAGGAAATTTGCGAAATGGTGAGACAATTCGAAAAAATCGCAAAGAGAAAGGAGATGGGGAAGTAGGGCAAAGAAAACGAGAGATCTTCGAAAGGGAAATAGCGATAGGCATAAGAAATCGTAATCGTAGTAAACGTAAAAGACATGTTCAGACGAATGTAAATAGACCCGGAAGAAGGAAGACAAAGTGCGCACAAAAGAATGTATAGTAAAAGGAAAACCTAGAAGTAAGTGAAGTACATGTAAGACGGGAGAGATTGTAAAAACCCGCAAGGGTATACACGGAATAAAGCACTACTACTACTACTACATTTGTTTCTTGCGCATTTTTGGTTGAAAAAATTCAACCAAATCATGGCCGAGCGCCACTGAAATTATAGGTGTGAAAAAACCCGTAGTTCTCGGAGTAACCGCTAGAAGCCGCACGCGCGCTCGTTTCTCGTAAGCGTAGCACGAACCGAAAATCTACTTAGCCGCCGCAGAAACTCTAAAGAGTATCGCTTCTTGGCCTGTGGCTAAGATCAAAGTATAGTATCTGTTCTTATCAGTTGAATATCTGATATTCTCTCCATGGATATTCCATTGGATATCTGATATTCTCTCCATTGATATTCCTTTGGATATCTGATATTCTGTCCACTATTATCGTGGATGATTATTCTACTGCTCACTTTTTATTTAAGATTCAAAATAAATTGAAAAACTTACGTCCCATGGCAATATTTGTTTCGATGCAGTGAGGAAATAATTAATTCTATTGATTATATTGTTGTACGAAAAAAAAAATTTTTTAGCAACCGCTTAATTATTTCATCCATACATCTACGAATTACATAAAGAATGATTTCAATAGAATTTCAATTTTATTTGAAAGATAATGTAGATATTCCGAGAACAGAAGAGCTTTTTTAAATAAAATAATATGTTATTTAAATCAATTACATTTTCTAATATTTTATAGTATTGTAACAATCTCATATGTCGGTGGCACTCCGCCGCAGCACATTTATTTGGATCAACCAATATATTTTTTTGATTCAATTGGTTTTTTTCTCCGTGTACGCACACACACACGCACGCGTGTACATATATGTATACTCGCACGAAGCAAATTGAATTGATGAAACATAAACAAGGTAAGGTAAACAGAGTGAAAAGGTAAGTATATTTTGAACGAACTTCGAAATATTAGTATATCAATGGAAAACATGTGCGACGGGTGTACGATATTTCTCACCGAACAACAAAAACGCTCAGAGTGATGGTTAATTAGATGGCTAGATGAAAGAAAAAGTTTGAAAACAAAAAATCATGTTACGTATTTCTTTTTTACCCTCCACCGTAATGACACTTTGTAACTTTTTTTTTCATATTAGGGCTTCCCCCACCGTAATTCAACATGTAACATCGTTTTTTATCCATAACAATGCCTAACAAAATTTTGGACCGATTTTGGGCTGGAGTCATGATTCTATAGTTTTACCCGATTTTTTTAAGGCACCCTGAACGATTCCAGAGATGAAAATTAAAAAAAAATTTCAATCAATGAATACCTGTGAAGATTAGTCGAGTAATTTTTTGATTTAGATATTTTTGTTCACCGAAGTGTGATTCCAGAATCGGAAGCTTTAATGCAAAACAATTATTTTCAATAACATAATACCTATGAAAATTAGCCGCACAATTATCGATTTGAGAATATGAAAAATCAAAATGGTTCAAAATAAAACACATGACACCACGAGTCTCACATGTCACGGCTCGGCTGTATGATCTAACCCTTTATGAGGGCTGCGAGCGACCGCCTCGCCTGCGAGCGCATCACGGCGCGTTCGCCATCCAGCGGCGGAGCCGCGAACTAAATTTCTCTCCGGCCCTCTCTCTCTCTCTCTCTCGCTCTCTCTCTTGCTCCATATACAATGATGAATACGAAAGTACAGTAAACTCAAAAATCGACTATGTAAATTATACGAGTCGATCCTCCAATTCGACGTAACAGACAAGCGTAACTTTTCGGCAAGAGGGTCATGTACTTTGATTCTTCGTGGGTAATTTTTTTCTCTTTTAAACAGTACCTCGGGACTTAAGGTGATGTGAAACGAATATTGTGAGGGGACAAAGAGAGAGCGACACACAGATCGAGAATGTGTTTCACATTACGTTAATATATAGCACCATCCGCGTATGTACCATGTATCTCTTGTTCTCTCTCTCTCTCTCTCTCTCTCTCTCTCTCTCTCTCTCTCTCTCTCTCTCTCTCTCTCTCTCTCTCTCTCGCTCGCTCGTTGCCCGTACATGGTGTGGATATCGGGGATATCAAGTGACCCGTCGGATCAATCCATTAGTCGACCAGGCTCAGTTACGCTCCGGCCTCTGAATCGAGAAAGACGGAGGCCCGCAGCGGCGAGAAAGACAGACTTTTCAAAGGGATATTTTAAAGGGATATATATATATATATATGGGTCATTCCATGTCAAATCGACAAATTTTTTACCTGACCCCCTTTGATTTCGCTGAAAATTTTCTATCTTTTTCTACCCCCCGAAAGTTATTTTTCAGAATTTTTTCAAATTTTTTTTCCCGACTCAAAAAAAGTTATGAATTTTTGAAAAAAACCGCTCTTTTATTTTTAAATTGCCAGAACTTTTTCAAAAATTGACCGTTTGGGAACTTTTTTTTTTCAAAATTTTTGTTTTTAAATGTAGTTTTCGAAAAAAAATATGAAAAAATTTTCAGAATCCCAGATATATGAAATATTTTAGTTTTTTTGAAAAAACCGTAATTTTCTCAAAGTCCGACCGTTTTTTTTTTGTTTTTTTTTTGCTCTAAAAATACTTCAACTAATTCTGCAATGATCCCCGTTAATCAAAAGATGTGACGACAATCGCTTCTAATTTTTTTTCTTGATTATAAAAAAAATTTTGTTGAATTTTTGCTGATTTTATATAACTTTGTTATGAAATTTTTTTTATTTCCTCGTGAAACCTCAAAAGTTGAAAAATAAAATTTTATTGGAGAATTTCAAGTGATTATCGTCCAAGAAATTGTTATTTTAAAAAAAAAATAATTTTTTTCTCTCATTGACGTTATTTTTTTACTCTTATGGACGTTTTTTTTTGGTACTGAAATATGACAACTTCAAAAATACAATGGGTTTAAAAGTTACCTCCAGTTGATACAATGTGATAATTTAAGAGCTATCGATTGTCGGTAAAAAAGATATCATCTACATTTCATTTAAATAATATGGAGGTTATGTTTTCAGAATAATTACATTGTCGTTGTGTTCATCGTGTCACGTAGACTTACTATTGCTAAATAAAGTACCTATTATTTATCATAAAGTGCTGTTAATTTATATTTTGTTAACGAGTGATTACAATGCCGAAGTTTTTTGATCGATGTTGCAATCCATTTAATTTGGAGAAGCATAGAAAAAAAATATCCCTGCGAAATTTACCGGAGCATTTAGCAATTCGATACAATTTGTCGACTGATGAGCGAATATGTAGTTCATGTTATAAAAAAATGCTTCAGCCCTCTGTTGACAATACTTCTGATGAAAGTTAAATAAAAGATAATATAATTTGAACACATACAAAAAAATGTTTTTAATTTATTTAAAGATGTTAAGAGACGGTGAATTTATTTAAGAGTAAGAAAAGTCCTTTTTTTTACTTTTTTGAAAAAAAATAACAATTTCTTGGACGATAATCACTTGAAATTCTCCAATAAAATTTTATTTTTCAACTTTTGAGGTTTCACGAGGAAATAAAAAAAATTTCATAACAAAGTTATATAAAATCAGCAAAAATTCAACAAAAATTTTTTTATAATCAAGAAAAAAAATTAGAAGCGATTGTCGTCACATCTTTTGATTAACGGGGATCATTGCAGAATTAGTTGAAGTATTTTTAGAGCAAAAAAAAAACAAAAAAAAAACGGTCGGACTTTGAGAAAATTACGGTTTTTTCAAAAAAACTAAAATATTTCATATATCTGGGATTCTGAAAATTTTTTCATATTTTTTTTCGAAAACTACATTTAAAAACAAAAATTTTGAAAAAAAAAAGTTCCCAAACGGTCAATTTTTGAAAAAGTTCTGGCAATTTAAAAATAAAAGAGCGGTTTTTTTCAAAAATTCATAACTTTTTTTGAGTCGGGAAAAAAAATTTGAAAAAATTCTGAAAAATAACTTTCGGGGGGTAGAAAAAGATAGAAAATTTTCAGCGAAATCAAAGGGGGTCAGGTAAAAAATTTGTCGATTTGACATGGAATGACCCATATATATATATATATATATATATATATATATATATATATATATATATATATATATATATATATATATATATATATATATATATATATATATATATATATATAATCATTTAAACACGTGTATTTACGTGCATGATGAGCCTTGCGCTGCGCCCTCTATATACAGGGTGTCCGCAAGCGCAATAAAAACATTAAGGGGGCTATACCAGTATGACACTGAAAAAAATCGATTTTTTTTGCCTTTTTCGACAGTTTATACTTTCAAGAATATCATTATCATTTATATCATTTATGTCAATATCATTTTATTTTGCAAAAATCGATAGTTAAATCTTCAAACGCGTTCTCTCAAAATGAGATTTTTCAAATTTCAGCTACTCAATCGGCCGGGATCATGTCAGCAGTGGAGGAAGCTTTTTTTCGGTGCCTCCGAAGGCAGCGCATACGTCGCTAGGGTTTCAATATTTTTTTTATGAAAAAATTATGTAATACAGGTCAAATATACCCAAATATATTATTAATTTTCCGAAACATTTAATTGAGTACTTTTCTTCCAAGAAATTCCCGAAAATCACCCAAATTTTCAGCATTCGCACTGGTATAGCCCCTTAAATAAGGAAAAAATCTCAGCACATTTTGTCTAACCGACAAAACCCAAACAAACCAAGTTGCGAGGCTCATCGTTGAACGACCTTCGAATATTTCGCAGCCCTCTCAACCACACTATATCAAAAACAATATTAGTGCCACGTTTTTTCTTTCGATTTTCCATAAGGCGTTCGCGCGTCACCAGGTCGTATCGTGGCTGCTGCGCGGCACGCTCCTTGGCGCCCGCACTGGCGACGCGGCTATTCGATACGCAGGGTGTTTCGTTACTCGCGCGATCCGGGCGCGGCCCCGTTAAACGAGTTTCCGCGTGTTGCTCGAAACAGTGGAAAAACGAGAGCGGTACGGTCGTCTCGGAGAAAATTTACGATCGGTTCGTTGCGAATGAGAAGAAGTAGCTTCGGCTAGTTGCCGACAGGTGGCGCGAGTGCGTACTGCTCGACAAAGGTTAGGTTGATCACCTAGCTCCGATACCATTTTCATACGTATCTTCGATAATATTCGTTTTTTTTTTTCAACACCACTCACCATTACTTGTCAACTTCTCTGCACGGGGCAATACAAAGACTAAAGGGCAGCCCCCATCCTCTAGACATTTTATGTTTTCGGAAGGGCAGCTCGCGGGTGGCGCGATCCGGACTCTCCGGTCACGTGGTTGCGCGTCATGAGCGTGCGCACTCGTGTGTGCGCGCTCGGCGCGCGAATATGCGTTTGTAACCCAACGCCGGGTCTATCGGCACTGCTGTAATGCGATATCTCATTCATTATTATACGCATGAGAAAAAGTCAGTTATAGGCAAGGCCAGTCGGAATCGTGCGCGACTTTATCCCGTTTATGAGATGTGCCTACACACACACACACACACACACACACACACACACACACACACACACACACACACACACACACACACACACACACACACACACACACACACGCACGCACGCACGCACGCACGCACGCACACACACACACACGCACGCACACACGCACGCGCGCACACGCACACGCACACACGCACACACACGCACGCACGCACGCACGCACGCACACACGCACACACGCACGCGCACACACACACACACACACACACACGTACACGCACGCACGCGCACGCACACACACACACACACACACACACACACACACACACGCACGCACGCACACACGCACACACGCACACGCGCGCGCACACACACACACGCACGCACGCACGCACGCACGCACGCACGCACACACACACACACACACACCATATGAGATGGTCAGGTGTTTCGTAACCCTTCGACTGTACACTGGGTCATTTTTACCCCATTTTTTTTAAAGTGACTGTATAGCGAAACATGGTAATCTATTTGGCCGCAGTGCGGCGTTCGAATGTTCCGCCATCCTACATCTTGCCCGTGTACTGAGGACAGCTGTCGAAAAAGGACCTGGGGTCGAGACGACCCCGTTTATGCAGTAGTGCGGTGCAAGTGAAAACATTTTTTTTTGTGAAATTTGATATTTTATTACGACATGTAAGTGAATTACGATAGAAAATGCGAAAATAGATATTTTTATTTTGCGCTACTATAGTAAATCATGTATTTAGAATGCCGACAATAAAACTAAAAGCAATCGTCCGTTATCGGAATGTACTTATGCCTCGATTGCGGTAAATGTGAATAATAATAAGTCATTGAAGTAAAAAATGTAAAAAATATACGTGTTTCAATAATTAGTCGAAGGAGTCGATTTTTTCCATTTTTTACTAACCCGAAAATGCTCAAATTGAAAGGTCCGAAAAAATATAATTTTTGGAAAGACTGTCGAACTGTCTTTTTTTCGTATCTACAAACCTTCCTCTTTAAACCTCAAAGGACTTTTTTTATATTTTGAAGAAACAAAAACAAATTATAATCTTTTTCGTGCAATTGCGTATTTTTCAATGCATCTCCCACTTTGATCGAATTTTTGAGTACTTAATTTTTGTTTTTCTTAAAAAAGAAATGTTGGTCCTTGAGATAAGGATCGTTGGCCACAAAAAACTTCTCTACAAAAAAATGCATATTTACCGAAATACAAAGATCTGATGTCTGGGGTCTAATCGACCCCATATGCAGTCAGAGGTTTGTGGCGGAAGTGTGTAGACGAAGGTTCTGTCGCGGAGATTTGGGGACCGAGAAGAATATGATATTTGATGGTTTTTCAATTTCCACTTGAAAAAAATAGCGTATTTTCGTAATAAATAGTACTCGACAGAAAAAATTGAGCAGTCTGGGATAAAATCAAAACTCCATTTTGACCTCGGCAGAAGTGTTTTTGACGAAAAACACTGTTGAAAAACATTTTTTGTTTCTCCCGTCGAGAAAAAAAAATGTCAAAGATGCATTTTAAAGCGGATACATGGAATTTAATCCAATGAAAAAAAGTTTTGACAATTGTTGCGTCATGCAGAACTTAATTATCTTCATTCTGGTGTATGCAAAATGGTGTTTTTATTTCTTTCAGAATGCTCAATCTTTTCTCACATCACAAGCAAAACTATATTTCTTTCCCAAGAGGACTCGAAAAACCATTAAAAACTACATTTTTTTCTATCGTAAAATTTCCACGCCAGAACGGCGTGAATAGTCACGCTGTATAATCGAAACGCGACATTTTTCGTTCAAACTAAAAAACAGAGCCCGATTCTAACCTCTTTATCGTAGTCGTTCATGAGCGCTTCAGCGGAGAAATTCGGCAGCTTCATGTCTCTCGCGCACCCCTGAGCATATATATATATAGTCCTATATCACATGCGTTCTAATATCACTTTAGGACGCATCGCTTTGAGGTTATGACCGACCGTATTATATACAAAGCTTTGCACTCACTTCCCATTGTCCCGAGGTTGAGATTACTCCAGGCGATAATTGCTCTGTTTAATACGCACGCGTGTGCAGGCTCACGCGTCTCGGCTTTCGTATTGTTTTATTCACACGATCGCTCGGCGACGGGTGACATCGAGCGCGCAAAATGGCGGCGCAGCGCCCGTTGGGCCAGGCGCGGTGTACGGTATAAAATTTCAACGCGTAGCCCAAGTCGCGATTGGAAAAAAAAAACGAAAAAATAAATAAAATTAAAGTTCCTTCCTGAGTGGCTCGCCGGCGTAACTTGTAAGCGCGAGGTATGTATACATATAGATGCGTGTAAATATATGTTACGAACATTCGTACGTGAGTGAACAAGACGGGTATAGATTTCTCTTGAGAGCGCTGATCCCCAAAGCATGAATACGTTGTTTATCTTTGTGTAATCGTTGAGCCCTCCCTTTTTTCTCCTCCCTCTGTCGCACTATATATGTAAAAGTGTTGTGTATGTATATAGCCGTATACAGTTCTTGCCGAAGTATCATTTACAACCTCTTGAATTACTGATTTACGCTTACCGCCACCATTTCATACAAACACCGCCGATCCTCTTTCGCCGAAGTGACGTTAACGAATGTCTCGAGTAAAACTCTGCCTCGCGGTCTCTCTCTTTTCTCACCGTTTCCTTCTTTCTCCTCTCTCTTTTTATCTCGCTCTCGCTTTTTACAACATTTTACCATTTCGTGCCGCCGGAAAATCTCATGGTACCACGGGGATTATAAAATTCCGAGTTTATCCGCGCGATCGTCGCACGTTAGACGACGACACGCGCTCGCGCATATTTAGTACTATGAGAGGCCGAGGGAGAGCGGAAGTGAAACAATTGCGAATGCGCGAGACCCGCAATATACACAATGCGACTCTCCGTCTGGCCTTCCAGGTGTGCTTTTCCCATAAAGCGCGCCCCTCGCGCGCACGCACGCATATAATCGACGCTTAACCCTAAACACAAGTGTATAGTGTAAAAGCGTAACACACGACCATATATGAAGACAGCTGAAAAAAAACCGGGACGTGCCTGGACCGGGACGCGAACCCGCGCCTTTCGATTGCCAGTCGACTGCTCTAACCACTGAGCTACGGTCAGCCGTCGTATCAAACTCATTCGGAACGGCCTTATATTCTACCACGTTGCAATATACATACAAACAATGTAATGACGCGTATATAAATCCCTAAAAACGAATCCCTCCGATGTAGTTACCGAGCTACCCTCATTGGTAATATAAAGCCGAAACTTCCGTCTTATTTTTACCCCAACTTTCAATTCGTTGGCTGCATTGCGACTGAGGCATTCCACATTTTACGATATATCTATATATATGTGTATCGTAAAATGTGGAATGTTATATATATATATATATATATATAAGGGCATGTATACGTTTGTTGTATGGCATAATGTAAGGGGATATGAGTTTAGCGAAAACTTTTGTGGCACGAAGCTTGCAGAAAAGCCCCTTCCCGCCATGTCGCCACGCCGCAGCGCATGCCCCACCCCCCTTCCCGCCCGTCGAACGGCAAGTGGATTATCGTGCCGTTAAATTAGCTACCTATCCTACCTACCCAATTTTACACTGAGCTTCGTGTTGCACGACCCCCCCTGCCGTTCTGAGCCTTTATAGTGCCGCCGAATTTCGCAACAATCGATATACACGCGGCCAACAAACTTTTCGTATCTAGTACGCCATACCCGCATGCATTCGAATGTACGTATGTATACATGGGTGTGTAAGGGGTAGGCTGCAGTTTAAATTTACTTTTACGATGCGCAGGCGATAAGGACACATAAGAGAATGGTTAGAGGCAGAAAACGAATTAAAGAAAAAGAGTCTACGGGCTCGAAAAAGAAGAAATAAGGACAATAACAAACGCGCCTGCGCACCGAAGTTGTTTCGCGCGATTATCGCTGACTGCGTCGACAGGAACAAATGGTAATGGAAGGCGCGATGTCTGGGGAATATGACAGGTGGGGTTGGATTTCGCAGTTCACTCCTTCTGAGTACTTCTCAACCGGTTGAGCAACACGCGGCCTGGCGTTGTTCTGCAAAATTTACTTGTCACGGAGATTCACCTATTCCGGCCTCGTCTCGCGCGGAACTCGCTTTAGATGCGTCAGTTGCAGTCGATAACGATACCCAGCGATGGTTTCAGATGCTTGCAGCAGCGACAGTATAGTCGTGCTGTCGCTGAAAAACCCCGTAATCGGAAAAATTAGAAGGCCAGTTTTTTGACAGGTGATTCTGTACGTGACTCGGATGCTAAATCCAAGTATGGGGCCGTCCATAAATTACGTCATTTTAAAATAGGGGGGGGGGTTCGTCTGCGGATGACGGTAAATGATGGATGAGGGGGGGGGGGGGGGGGGGCGTTTCGAAATTGACGTCATTCTTGTGATACCAGTTACTTCAAATTGTACAATAGTATATTGGACAACTAGAGTGGTTTCCCCGCATGAGTGATGAAAAATATTTTGCAAGTACCTAATGGTATTAATTATTGAACTCATTATTTATTTGTTTATTACATAAGGTTTGTCTACATTATATTCGAGAACTTCAAATAACAGCGTACCTATGAAAATAGTTCGATCGAGCCAAAATGAATATGGGGAGGATACGGAGATATTACCCGTGATCCAGGATTTGCAAGAATGGGTGAAAACTCCGTCGGAACTATCCAAAGAAAACTAAAGAATAGAGAAGAATAATATTATTATATTAATGAAAATGGCCAAAGTACAAAATAATAAAAGATGATTCTATAACAAAATGTGGGAGCTATCCAAAGAAAACTAAAGAATAGGGAACAATAATATTATTATATTAATAAACATTGCCAAAGTACAAAATAATAAAAGATGATTCTATAACAAAATGTTTTAATGTTACCCAATTTTTCTCAAATCCGCTAATGTTTTAATTTTGCCAAACTGGTAATGACGTCAATTTTGCGAGAGGGGGGGGGGTCATTAGGAAATGACGGTAGGATGATTGTAGGGGGGGGGGGGGGTCAAAAATCAGCAAAAATCGATGACGTAATATATGGACGGCCCCTATGCCTAAAAATCGGGGTGCAGGGTTTTTTTTTAGGGAATGAAGGGGGCTGGCGGTGGATCGATGCAAAACCACAACCCCTGCAAGGTCGGCGCCGTGAGACAAAATGTTCAGAAAAATTCGGGCTTCGGTTTTGTCCATAGCGCCGAAGTCGTGGAAGTTCATTTTGGGGGTGAAAAAGTGGGGTGAAATTTTGAAAAATTAGTTTAAATTCAATAACTCTTTAGGAAAAATTCCTACACTTTTGGTCAAAGGGAACGTTGTAGACCTTGAAAAGACGCGCCGATCGAGTATTTGATCATCATTCTCCGATAATTTCTTTACCCCGAACAAAATTGTTGAAATACCAAAAAAAAATTGTTTATTGAATAACTCAAGAATAATTTTCTCTATACTTTCGTTTCCATGGACCACCCTCGAATTTTGCTTTTTCCAACCCCTCTCGGGGATTGCAAATTCCAAATGAAATTCTGGGAAAACTATTTACGGCACGAATTCACCGCCGTGCAACAATTTGTAGCTTGAACCCTCAGCTACAATTTTGCCCACAGCGCCAAACTCGTATCTCTTTATTTTCGGTCAATAGTTTTCCCAGAATTCCATTTTTTAATTTTCAATCCTCGAGAGGGTTTGGAAAAAGCAAAATTCAAGGGTGGTCCATAGAAATGAAAATATAGAGAATATTATTCTCGATATTTCGTACATTTAAACCATCCCCGAAAAGTCGATTGTTTTTGAGTTATGCAATAAACAATTTTTAAAAATATTACAACAATTTTTTTGGTCGTGAAGATATTATCGGAGAGGGATGATCAAACACTCCATCGACGCCTCTCTTTGAGGGCTACAACGTTCCCATTTAAACATAAATTGTATACATTTTTCCTAAAAAGTTATCGAGTTAAAACTAATTTTTCAAAATTTCACCCCACCCTTTCACCCCCAAAATGAACTTCCACGACTTTGGCGCTGTGGACAAAAATAAAGCCCAGATTTTTTTGAACATTTTGTCTCCCGGCGCCGACCTCCTAGGGGTTGTACTTTGGCATTAATCCACCCTTATTCCCCCAAAAAAACCTGCACCCTGATTTTTAGGCCAACTAGGATTTAGCGCCCGCGGCCCCTGCAAAAACACCTGTCAAAAAAATAGCCTTCTTCTAATTTTTTTCCGATTCCAATATACAGCGCGACTGTACTCCACCCAGATAGACAGTCATGATCATCACCCCGTGCATACAATTGACGAAGCAAATTTTACAGCATATTGACTACATGTCATGATGCAAAGCTGTGAACTCATTTAGTATCCTGAATGTACAGAGCATTTTGATCTCAATATGTCGTTTACAAGTGCATCGTACGTTTGGAGCACGTTGAACTCATAACGTTGTGCTCAAGTGTCCACAATTAATATCTGCAAATTTCACGTCATATGGAAGTCATCCAATGATTTGTGTTGATGAATTCACTGGGTTAACACTGGTAGTAGACATGCCATGGAAGCAATATGACGGCGATATGCATGTTTGTCAGTGATACATTCCATGGGTGCAACATGACGGCGATATGCGTGTTTCTCAGTAATACATTCCATGCGCGCATTATGACGGCGATATTCATACAAATCCAGAATGATACAAATAGGCAGACACAGAGAAAGTTTGCACAAGTGGTAGAATGGCTAGATAGGTAGCGCGCTCAGCTCTCGAATTAGAAGACGTAGGTTCAAACCGTAGGTAGGTACAAAATTCAACTAGGCAGGATACGTTTTTTAATCCATTTATCATATAGGCAGGCACATAAATAGAGCATATGGATATAAACCCGTGCAGAAATTTTGACCGGGATACCCTATGTCCGATCACATCCCGATCAGGATTTGTCATGGATTCCCCAAAACCGGTATACCGGTTAGAATCCAACTTGCATCAGTATCGGCATATGTACGACGACGATGGCATCACTTTGAAAATTTTGGCGTCACGTGTATTTTCTGTATTACTATGGAATTCCTATCTATAGATAGGAATTTCTGTCTATAGATTCCTATCTATAAAATTCCTATCTATAGATAGGAATTACATAGTAATACCGAAAATACACGTGATGCCAAAATTTTCAAAATTATGCCATCGTCGTCGTACATTTTCCGATACTGATGCAAGTTGGATTCTAACCGGGATACCGGTTTTGGGGAATAAGTCTCTGTTTATACCCACTGACATGTCGGTGGGTATAAACATGTATTTAAGACAAATTAAAATCAAATTCACAACTATTAGATTAAAATTTACACCAACCGTGAGTTCTTACGTATTTCGAGAGAAAACATTTAGTCGAGGCAAAGAAATTTTTGCAAAAAAAGTTGTGAGTTTCAAATATTACATTATAAATATGAAAAAAATCACAAAATGAGTTGTGAATTTCCTCAAGTTGAAGAAAATAAAAATCGAATTCACGACAGTTATATTAAAATTTACACCACAAGTGTAAACGTATTTTGAGAGAAAACATTGTGTTGAGGCAAAGAAATGTTCGTACAAAAAGTTATGTGCAAAAATGTCTTCGCCTCGAGGCAATGTTTTCTCTCAAAGTACGTACGAACTCACTTTTAGCGCAAATTTTAATCTAATCATTTTGAATTTGATTTTAATTTGTCTTAAATACGAAAAAATTCACAACTAATTTTGTGAATTTTTTTGTATTTATAATTTCTTGTCAATACATTTGCATTCACAGATTTTGATTTTGATTTTTTTTAAATTCACATCAAAATCTCGCGATGAGCGCGATCTGCCATTTGAATCTTTGGACAAATTTTTTTTTATTGATAGTTTAATGCACCAAAACTTTATAAATGTTATTTATTTTTATAATAAATTTAACATGTCATAATTCCATTTTTGACATTTTATTTCAGCCTGTATTCATCCGTGATCCTTCCCAGATTTCTCAATGATTCCATGGGCAATCTATTTAGAGTCATTAAAGGATCCGGTTCTGGATCCCTAATGGAATCCAGTTTACGGATCTTACATTTAGTCTTCGAATCTGATCCGATATCGGACTAGATCCCGATTGGGAGCCCGGGATACAAGTCAGAATCCAGCTGTATCCCTGCCAAAATTTCTGCACGGGAAAATCCTACCAGATTTTTTTAATCAACATTTTTGGATTTTTAAATTTTTCACGCGATGACACTCATATGAGCTCCATATGAGCACAGCATAGTTACGTCACGCCATGCCGCTAATATGATCTCCGTATGAGCACAGCATAGTTACGTCACGCCATGCCGCTAATATGAGCTCCGTAAGAGCACAGCATAGTTACGTCACGCCATGCCGCTAATATGAGCTCCGTATGCACTCACTTATTGTTAGATATTCGTGAGCCGAATTTGCTAGTCGGATGAATTCACTGCATGCATATTCGCGTGAGAACAACTTTGCTTTATTTGGATGTATTATTGTGAATCATCGTGTGATGCAAATATGACTTCAACGGGAGCACTCATAAGGGATACACAGCTGTGAGACTTTCTATGCCGCAGTGATGATGTACATATGATGCCAATATGAGGTACATCTGTCTATCTGGGCAAGGTAATGCACGACACCTTTCTTTTGGGTGGTTTTTCGCGCTCCTTGCTGTCCACAGAGAAATCACGACTTCGGAAGCGGCGAAATCACTCTTTGCACGTTCCCAGGTAGGAAATCAAAAGGCTGACGATGGAAACAAGCTTGTGCGAGCCTTGTTTCACCGAGCCTAAGTGAGACAGACCTGGGCCAGGTTTCATTGCATCGTTTGGAGCAGCCTGGAACCAAGACTGGCTGCTTAGCCTAAACTCAGGGTTATTTCAAGCTTTATTCAGCCGGTGAATTTTAAGGCTAAAAAATCAAGGCTGGATGCAGGCTTTTTTCAGGTTGTAATAAAACAAAATAAGTTAAAATAATATATTTTCTGCATTTTTATGAAAAAAAAAATGTAGCAATAAATTTGTCGGGTGCAAAGGCACGAAAAACGAAAGCGAAGGAGGCAGCTCAGAACAATTAAACATATGCCCTTATCGATATTTATGAGGTACACAAAGAAGTTTTTTTCTCGTCACACACAGATTTCGTATATACTCACTCTCTGGAGTTTGCGTACACTCTGTATATTACGTGTCCCATAAACAACAAATAAAATAAAGTATTGTTTTTTAAAATATTTAAATATATATTTTATAATAAATAATAAATATATATAATAAGTAAAATGAATTATTTACAAATTTATTAAATTTACCCCAATGTAGAATATAGAAAACTGAAAACAGGCCTCATATAGCCTCGAGAAGAGTTTGGGATAAGCCTGGTCATAAATGCTCGTGAAGGCTTCATTGAGGCTCGTTTTGAGCCTTGTTGTTTCGTCGTTTCAGGCTTAGTACAGGCTATTCTACCAGCCTTTGGTCAAGCCTGCGTTCACGAGCCTGAAACCGCGTTATCATTCAGAGGTTCAGCTAGGCCTCAAATCAGGCTGGTGCTCAGCCTGAATTAAAAAATGTGAGCCTTGTTTCAGAGCTTGGCGAGCCCTTTTTTCATCGTCAATTCCTACCTGGGTTGTACTGGATGGAGCATCCTTTGGCATATGCTTCCTTTAAGAAACAATGTCTTTTCGCGGCCGATTTCTTTGCCAGGAAACAATGGAACATAAACTGCCGCAAATGAGACTCATTCGAAAGCAAACTTGGCATTGGAAAGAGAATTAAAATAGATTATGCTAAGGAGGTACGGTGATGACCATGCTAGTAAACTTAGAGTCTATTTCACACCGCAATATCGCCACGTTTTAGATATAAGTATATGGCCTATTTTTCGAGAAATATTTCTTAAGTATTGAATTTCGAGTTTCCTATTATTTTTATAATATGGAAACAACCTCAATAATCTACTACTCGACTTCAGTAGTACGCTATATCGTTGACGTTTAGCATCGTCGCATTTTCGGTGGCTGTCATCGGTTCCACGTGCCCCGCTTATTATTGTTTGTAGCCGGTTAACATGGAGAATGAAAATACCGTGGAAGTTTATCCAAAGAGTAACGGGATTGTACCTGAAGTCCAGTTTAGAGACAAATGTAGATTCTGACGGACAAGAATTAGAAAATGAAAAGATAATATTGCGATTGCGAATAAAAAAACGTCGCGTTGAAGTTAACCTCAATGTTCAATGTCCAATTTGTCCAAAGTCAAAACATATTTCATCGATTGTTATGTTATTTTTCCCTTTCCCGATTTTCACAATATTCGCAGGTATAAAAAGGAACGTTTATTTTATATGACGGTTCTCCCATGCTGGATTTATACATAGATGCGTTGTATAGGTAAATGTCGCCAGAAAAATTGAGATGCCTTTGCTGTACGCAACAAAATTTCAAGTAAATGTCGACGAAAGGCCCTTTATAACCCATTAAAAAATGTACGGCTTCGCACAATCTTATTTTTAATTCGCGTTGAAAAAATCCGATAGACGAATCAAATTTGCGCGGGTATTCGGCGTTGCCACACGTCGAGCAAGATGGCTGCTGTTACGTCACGAGAAGTCTCGCTCTCCGAAAACTTCGGTTTTTGCGACTTTATTTCTAAATTCATTGCTTATTTCTGCGGTGAGCTTTCCAATTCAAGGTGCCTTATCGATCACAAAGATTCAACGAACGCAACCATCAGTTTTTTTTTTATGTCTTTCTTGGCTCCAAGTAGCACAAAAAATCGATATATGAGAGGACAGGCACATTTTGTCGTCTACGTGTGACTAATTCACCAACTTTAACAATTAATAACTCGGAAAGTGTACGGTAAATCTCGTGGAAACTCCGCATACGCATGGACGAAGGTCTCGACAATGCTATTAAAAAAGAATCGGGCTTTCATCTTGAATTCGCTCCAATCACCGTACCTCCTTAACGCGTTGCACAAATGGCGTTAACGCGTTGCTATGGCGTTTCAGCGGGTCACTAGGGACTTATCATCGTGCAGATTGCCAACTTCAAGTTCGAGAAAATAGTCTACCTAACGCCATCTATTGCCAGCGTGCGGTTTCATGTGCAACCACCATAGTGATCATTCTACCGAAATGATCACTTTGCAGGACAACGAAATTTATAACTAAACATACTTAATTTTTTCATCTCAAAATTGCAATTGACTTCAGTTCTAATCGATACAATATAATTCCCTATGGATTATACTGATTTTTTCAGTTTTAAGAGATTTGTCATGATCGAAAGGAATAGCAGGGTCCGAGGAATGATGCTTTTACTATCAAGTTTTTATTGATTTATTAATATCTTCTTCTGTGATCTTCTATGATCTCGCTTGTTTTGTTTCAACTTCTCTCTTCTTACAAAATCTTGTTTAAGCCTCTCGTATCTCTGTTTTTCAGCATCACTTTCACTACGGAGCGCAGTTACATATAGGTGACTTGGTGAAAGAAAAATTATTTTCTACTTTTCAGTACATTAAATAAGAGCTTGTTTTTTTAAATATTTTTTTTCACATATGAATTATTTTCGACTTTTTAGTCTTTAATTGATTTAATTGACCTAGTTTAATTGATCTTTAATTGATTTAATTGACCTAGTTAGTGGTTACTAGTAGTTTGCTAGTTTACGAGTTTGTACGTTAGAAACATGGAATGCTTGTAAAAAATAACAAAGACTGTAATTGGAATTGAACTTACGATTGTAATTGCTGCATATAAACTTTTGACATACAAACACAGTCGGCTACGAATTTGTTTGTATGTGATAGTGAGATTTTATATGGATGATTAGATATTGGAAATTTTACATGAAAATTTGAAAGTTTTATGAATATTTTTTTCTAAGGGGTCTTCTCGCTGAAAAGTTTCCGGCCTGACCAAGAGATGGTGCCACTAGGTCTAGTTTTGGAGCGGCGTCCTACAGTACCATTCCTACCGAGCTTGTATGTACAGTTTCAGCCCAATCGCTACGTTAGTTTGCGTTTGAGAGCACATTGCGCGAGACGCTTCCGTTGTTTTCGTAAAAATGGAAAAATTGGAAAAACGTGCTCTCATCAAATACTTCCATTTGAAAGGTTTTACACCAAAACAAATAAAAGAAGAGATTGGTTCAACACTAGGAGACTCCTCCCCATCATATTCAACTATTAAGCAGTGGGTTTCTGAATTTAAAATGGGTCGTGTGAGCACCTCTGACGAGCCTCGCTCAGGACGGCCCGTTGAAGTCACAACTTCAGAGATGATTGAAAAAATCCATAAAATAGTGTTGCAAGACCGCAGGTTGAAAGTGCATGAGATAGCTGAGACGTGTAGGATGTCAGCTGAACGTGTGCGAAATATTTTGCACAACCATTTGAACATGGAAAAGCTGTGTGCAAGGTGGGTGCCGCGTTTGCTAACGCTCGACCAAAAATTGCTTCGAAAAACCATTTCTACCGACAATTTGGCGCTGTATAGGCATAATCCAAACGAATTTTTGCGTCGATACATAACTGTTGATGAGACATGGGTCCACCACTACACTCCTGAAAAAGATTAAAGAGCAACGAAGAAGTTATCGAAGCTGTAAATCAGTATTTTGAGGAGCTTGACGAATCTACGTTTAAAACTGGTATAACTAAATTAGAACACCGTTATGAGAAATGTATCAGTGTTGATGGAGATCATGTTGAAAAATAAAGCAAAAAAAAATTTTTAAACATCGTTTTTCTTGGTCAGGCCGGAAACTTTTCACCCCACCCCCGTATACATAAAAGTTATTATACTTAATAAATACACTTTCGAAATACATCAACATTTAAAAAAAATGTATTTATATCACCCAAACAAACTTTCAACGTGTTTTTCTCGAAACAACGTTTTTCGACGGCTTGTTCATAAAATCTTCGAAACTACTGAACCGATCCTTATGAAATGTTAACCACATATTCTTTACAACTATAGCTATAGCGCATATCAAGGATTTTTTTTAATTTTGAGATTTCCTAATTTTTTTGCCAAAAACAGTGAAAAAATACGTTTTTTTACTTGTCGACAAATGTCCGCCATTTTGTTATTTTTGCATGTATTTAAAATCGTATGATATGCGCTATAGCCATTAACATACTGAATCTAAAACCGTTCGATTTTTTTGTTTCGGATGGTCCATCCTTAAAGATTTCATCGACAGTGCAGACCTACCATTTTTTGGGAAACTTTTTTAACTACTATTTTCGTCAATAAGTAGTGCCTCAAATAAATAAAAAATATTTTTTTAATGTATTTCGAAAGTGTATTCATTAAGGGGTTAGGCCACAGTAACGGGTATAAAATCATGTGCGAATTTAACTATTGTTTTTCGTATAAAAAAGTGATTCACTCATAAAACTAATTACACATCTATTTAGTATGAATATCAAGCTGTTAGAAAATATATATATATATATTTTTTCGATGTACAAAATGGCCGACTACTAATATTTTCTTTGGTTATCTTTTTTTAGGCGCTCCGCAGCGTGACATTTAGCATCCACAATTTTTTACCTAAAACAAAAAACAAAAATTCTCGTCAATCTACATTAAGATACCTAGAGACGTACGTACGGAATTTAAAAAAAATATTTTTTCATTCGAAAGTTGTAGATATTTGAGTGAATTTTCAGTGATAAATTTCATATAAAACTGCTCATAAAATAAAAAGTTTTCGATTAATCAGAAATTGCGTACGTATTTCTCTGCGAAATGCAATTAGGCACATCACTTTTGAGTTTGATGTAAATCGAGTGAAAACTGTTGAAGTTATTTGTCACGCCAATTGGAAAAAAGCTATTTCGAGAAAAAACGCGTTTAAAGTTTTAGGTTCTCTATGGCCGTGCCAGAGGTGGGCTTACGTTATACGCTCAAAGTCGGTGAAAAAAAATATTCTTGCTATAAATCGAATAGTAACTTATTCTTATGATGATAAAGCACCGTGTTAGCGAAAAAAAATCGATTTTTTGAAGATTCTACTGTGCCCTTACCCCTTAAGAGGGAATGACACCTTATCGCGGTCGGTATGGTAGAACAATTATAGATTCCCAAAAATCTCTGAAACGGCTCTTCACATCCCGTCGAAAGTTTGCCAAACGACGTCAAATACATAGACGAATAGCTGTCAACCCCTCAAATTTTCTGAATTTGAGAAAAAAAATGTAGATTGGCTTATCATAAGCCAATTTAGTTTTTTTTTCTTCTCAAATTCAGAAAACTTGAAGGGCAGACAGGTATTCGTCTATCTATTTGACATCATTTGGCAAAGTTTCGACGGGATCTGAAGAGCCGTTTCAAAGATTTTTGGGAATCTATAATTGTTCTACCATACCGACCGCGATAAGGTGGCATTCCTTCTTAAGTGTAACAACTTTTATATCAATATCTATAATACAAACCTATCAAAAAAATTCATGAAAATAGCCTTTTTTAGGGTCTAAAGTGAGAAGACCCCTTAAGTTGAATCATGCATTGTCCCCTTCTAGCTGCATGTTTGCAAAATTTCAGAGCTCTGAATAGTCGGGAAGTGGGTGAAACATCGATTTTCCATGTTGCACCTAACAGAAAGTAAAGTTAAATAAAAGCTTGTAAAAAGCCAGATTACATGCAAAATGATCATTTCGTGAGAATCGCCCATATATAAAAACACACGCATATGTACGGAGTAGAAAACCGTATGCCACAGAGTCGCCGTTATTACATCAATAATTCGTCCGGAGGCGCGCGAACCAAAAGCAAAATTTATAAACTGCCGGACGCAGAGCGATCTATTTCGATTCGCAAGCGATATGTGCAAACACACCATTCGACTTTGCTATACTATTACGTATGGATAGTTTTTCCGCATGCTGCTTCTTTCAACCCCCCCCCCCCCCCCCCCGCCCTGCCTGCATCGCTGCCGCGCGCTGTGCTTTTTCCCAGCAAAGCGAGTAAACAGTGTGCCACGATATCCGAGAGCCAGCTGGCTCGCGCGCACTGCTGCGGCGGCCGAGCCTCGTGCTCATCGCGCGTTCAAATGTTCCGTCTTCGCGCACGCGGAACCGAGACCGATTGATCGATCGATAAGAGACCGGACCGCGATTAATCGGGAACTCGAGATGGGTGCTGCCAAAAGAAAAAAAATATCAACTGCTCGCCCACGCGCTTACTCGTTTCCCGTTTATTCGCCGAAAAAGAAGCCGCGGTTATTATTAATTGGAATGCAAGGTAAGAAGAAAAAGGATACCAGTCCGAAGACTCGTGAAAAAGCGAAGAAGAACAACGAGAGAAAATCAATTGGAGCCAGGAATAAAGAATGAATAATGAAAAATCGTTGAGACAAGGAAAACAAACACATTTTTGTCATAAACACACATTGATAAATTGCAGTCAGGAAGTGTAACCGGGACTGGAGTTTCTTTTTCTTTTTTCTTCTTTCGGTCGCGAACGAAACAGGAGCTCGTAATATTTATGGCTTCGGTTTCGGTTGGCATTTCTTATATATATATATATATATATATATATATATATATATATATATATATATATATATTAGACTGATTCAAAACAAAAAAAATTATTTTTTTTCTTCTGGATTCTCGTGCTATTGTTGGGCACTAATAAAAGAAAATTTCTCTAAAACGATGGGCGCGGTCACTCAATTTTTAGAGGTGGCTATCTCGACTTTTTTGTATTTGAATTTTTTTTTAACGAACGTATTGCATTTAAGCATAGTCATGGCTTCGGATTACGGATAAAAATCACATCCAGCAGCTATATCGTAACAAAAATAAACTCCAACAATTTGAAAAGATTGCAATATTCACAATTCAAATCCAGGTAGATCAATAATGGCGTCTATACTACTCTCGTTATTCATGTAGATTTATTTATACGCATTAACATTTCGCAGTTTTTACGAAAAATTAATTTATAACGTTTATTCATAAATCGTATATTTACATTTTCAAAATGCTACACTTATATTATCTTCAAACTCATTTATATTTCTTCCCAGCCACTGTGCATAACATCGCATATGCCACTGCGCATACCACTGCGCAAGTCACTGCGCATCCGTGGCGCCATTTTGTATTGGTGCAGCGCATTTGTGAGTAGTGTTGTTTTTTTCAATGTGACTCAAGTAAAGACAATTTTAAACAATGACTCGGAAAAACGAAGACAACACAATTTGGGTAATCGTCAAGAAAATTTCGAAAATAAGTACCCGTCATTTACCGTCGAATCGGAAATTTTTGAGTTTGTTCTTTTACAAACATAAGAGAGAAAAACTGACCATACGTCGAAGTGCACACGAAACGATGAAAGAAGTTTTCGAACAATGGAAATGTGCTGAAATTCCAACGCGTCGATTGAATAACGTAATCGTGAAATTAATAAAACTCCATCTAGTCTGGAAAAAACTTTTAAAAAATCGGCTTAAAAAGAATTTGCCGTCATCATATAAATAAGTTTGAAGATAATATAAGTGTAGCATTTTGAGAATGTAAATACATGATTTATGAATAAAAGCTTATAATTTAATTTTTCGTAAAAAGTGCGAAATATTAATGCGTATAAATAAATCTACATGAATAACGAGAGTAGTATAGACGCCATTGTTGATCTACCTGGATTTGAATTGTGAATATTGCAATCTTTTCAAATTGTTAGAGTTTATTTTTGTTACGAAATAGCTGCTGGATGTGATTTTTATCCGTAATCCGAAGCCATGACTATGCTTAAATGCAATACGTTCGTTAAAAAAAATTCAAATACAAAAAAGTCGAGATAGCCACCTCTAAAAATTCAGTGACCGCGCCCATTTTTTTAGAGAAATTTTCTTTTATTAGTGCCCAACGATAGCACGAGAATCCAGAAGGAAACAAAATAATTGTTTTTTTAATCAGTCTAATATATATATATATCTTGGGTATTGTCACTTTAGACTAAAAAAAATGCTTTTTTTATGATAGGTTTTTATTATGGATATTGATATAGAAGTTGTTACACTTAATAAATACACTTTCGGAATACATTTTTTAAATTTATTCATTTATTTAAGTCACCATCTATAGACGAAAATGGTAGTTGAAAAAAATTCCTAATACAATTATAGGTCTGCGCTGTTGATGAAATCTCGGAGATGGATCATCAGAAGCGAAAAATCAAACGGTTTTAGATTCAGTATGTTGAGGCCTTCGGCCACAGTAACGGGTATAAAATTATGTGCGAATTTAACTTTTTTTTCGCATGAAAAAGTGATTCACTCATAAAATTAATTACACATCTACTTAGTATGAATGTCAAGCTGTTGGAAAATATATATTTTTTTCTTTTTCGTGACATTTAGCATCCACAATTGTTTACCAAGAACAAAAAATAAAAATTCTCGTCAATCTACATTAGAATACCTAGAGAAGTACGTACGGAATTTAAAAAACATTGTTTTATTAAAAAATTGTAGGTATTTGAACTTAAGAAATGAATTTTCAGTGAATAATTTCGTTATAACTGCTCATAAACTGAAAAGTTTTCGATTAATCAGAAATCCCGTACGTACTTCTCTACGAAATGCAATTAGGAACATAAATTTTACATTTGAAGTAAATCGAGTGAAAATTGTTGAAGTTATTTGTCACGCGACTTGGAAAAAAAAAACCTGTTTCGAGAAGTTTCGAGTACTCAGCCATTTTGTAAATCCAAAAAAATATATACATTTTCTAACAGCTTGATATTCATACTAAATAGATGTGTAATTAATTTTATGAGTGAATCAATTTTCCATGCGAAAAAAATTGTCAACTTCGCACGTGAAGCACTGTGGTCTAACCCCTTAATGGCTAGAGCGCATATCATACGATTTTTTATGTATGCAAAAATAAGAAAATGGTGGACATTTTCGAAAAAAAAAGAAACCTGTTTTTTTACCGTTTTTGTAACAAAAAATAGTAAATATTAAAATGGAAAAATCCTTGATATGCGCTATAGCTATAGTTGTAAAGAATATGTGGTTAACATTTCCTTAGGATAGATTCAGTGGGTTCGCAGATTTTATCAACAAGCCGTCGAAAAACGTTGTTTCGAGAAAAACACGTTTAAAGTGTGTTCAGGTTACATAAATACATTTAAAAAAATGTTTTAATGTATTTCGAAAGTGTATTTATCAAGTGTAACAACTTTTATATCAATATCTATAATATAAACCCATCCAAAAAATTAATGAAAATAGCATTTTATCGCGTCTAAATTCGGAAGACCCCTTAAGGCGGTTATTTCGTCTTCGCGATGCGCGCCACGCTCATGTAGCGGGCAGCGAACCAATGAAGTGCGCGGCGCAAGCGCGAGTAAAATGAGTAGCTACGCATAGCGTTCGTACCCAGGTAGAAATTATGTTTGGAATCCTATAGGATTCCCCTACTTCTCCCTACTCCCTGATAGGGATCCAACGGGACACCCCATTGGATCCCTATCAGGAAACGTCACGCTCGTACATTGGATTCCAAGAGGGACTCCCCATCGGGATCCAAAAGGGATTCCCTATTAGGATCCAATAGGGATTTCCCATCGGAATCCAATGTAAGAATCTTAAAGCTTCCCCACAGTATTGAACGGAATCCGATACGATGCTTGATCGATCATATCGCATTCTGTAAGCCCAAAATGCTACAAAAAATAAAAGCATCGATACACTAAAGAAATCAATTTATTGTTTACAGAGGAGTACATATCGAATACCACAATATACTTATTTTGTTTTTTTTTAAATTGTTTACCAATACTGAATATTTATAGTGCTTTGTATAGTATTCTTCGAATACTTATATCTTATATCTATATCTTCGAGTACTTTTTATACTTTATGAATTTTTTAAAAATACTTTAAATACTTTTTATGCTGTAACGTAGTTTTTATACACTTTTTATACTATTATTAAGCCAAAAACTTGTGCAGTTATGGGCGGGATATTCTTTGAATACTTTTCATACTATATAAAATTTAAACACTTTAATAAGGTTGATGCTTGCATCATTGGAATGCAACAAACATTAATGCTTTTGAATTATTTTAATTTTTTTTTTGACAGATTTTGGTTACAAAAATCCTTTGACCATTTAAAAAAAAATATTTAGCGATTTACGATATAAATGTATAACAAAGATCTTCTATGACAATAAAAATATGGAAAAAAAGGTAAAAAGGAACTTTCGTTGCGTTCCAACGATGCAAACTTCAATGCCATATACTTTTTGTATTTAATGAAATATGAATACGTTTTATATTGTAAATACTTAAAAACGAATACTTTTTTTACTGCAACGTTTTTTGATACACATTTTATATTATTATTAAATAAAAATACTTGTGCGCATGGAATTTTCTTTCCGACGTAACGGCAATCAGGTTATGGTTGCGCTTGAGGTTGAGCAGGTCGGCAGCCATCCCAATTTTTGGAATTAGCGATTGCTTTCCCACAGCACAGCAGCGCTTCATCGGTAGTAACGTAGGTTCCAGCCAATCTTACGATTGCGATTGCGCAGTAACTCGATCGTCGCGCGCTTTTCAACGACGACACGAATATATATGTACCCTGCGCCGCTTATGTTCTATCGCCCGACGTCTTTCTTTTGTCGGAAGCGATTTTCTGAATCCTTATTGGATCCCGATAGGGAATTCCTATTGGCTCCCGACAAGGAATCCCTGTTAGATCCCGATGGGGAATCCCTATTGGATCCCGGAAAAATCCACCGGGTCGGGTGGAAATTGCTGTTACAGGCTACAAACTTAAGCGAATGTGTAATAGATATCATGTTTATAAAAATACGATTTCATACTTACATTTAATTTTCTTTTAAAACCTCATTTAAGCCGCTCTAACAAAACTCCACACCCACAGCGATAAACCGCAGACGCAATCGTAACCCGATTGCCGTCACGTCCAAAACAAATTTTTATGCGCACAAGTATTAAAAATTCAAAAAGTGTGCATATTAAAATTTATAACAAGTTTTTTTATTCGTATAAAAAATACTAGCCCATAACAAACTGTAAATATACAATATGGGTAAGCACTAAAGTAAAGAAGTTACTAAAGAATATAATTATATATTGTAGTATTCGATATCCTAACAAATTCCTAGAAACACGTTGGTGCATCTTGAAACTCCCAAGCAAATCTGTGCACGGGACCATCAAAGAATAATTTTTTACAGAGCGTCGCGAAATCCCATCTTATATAATTTCAAGTAAAAAATTCTCAAACCACGTTAATCTGGAAACAGCCCAGGATCCATTTGGATTTCAATGCGGTCTCCCTACCTGGGGTGTCCATATCAAATCCCCATAAGGATCTGGTAGAACCTGGGGAGTCCCCAACAAATACATTTGGATTCCAATGTGGACTCCCTACCTGAGCTGTCCCTATCAAATCCCCATAAGGATCTGGTAGAATCTGGGGAATCCCCAACAAATCTATTTGGATTCCAGTGTGGACTCCTTACTTGGCGCGTCCCTATCAAATCCCCATAGGGATCTGGTAGGATCTGGGGAGTCCCCAAAAAATTTCTGCATGGGTATAAGCAGGAACGCTATACTGCGTTCAACGAGAGAACGACACACTTCCGAACCAAAATTCGTCAAGTGCGGTCAGTCCCCGCCTCCTTTTAACTCTCTCTACTTAGTTTTTTATTTTCCTGCCTTACTTAGCCTCCCGCCACGCAACATTGGATTCCCATACTTGTTACAACTTCATGGTAGGGTCCAATGAGCCATCGCATTTGATCCCTATACTGAAACGTTACGCTCGTACTATATTGGATTCTAATTGGGATTCCCCATCACAATTCAATGTACGAATTCAATATCAATATTAAAGGATTCCCACATTATCGAACGGAACACAATACGATTCTTAATGGAACCCATCGCATTCTGTACGTTGAATTGTCTAAACGAAATATATGTATATATACAAAAAATTTAATTTACAAGATTTTAGTATACAAAAAATTTTAGTATACAAAATACAAAAGACTCAAAAGAAGTATACATTTTATCTTAATAATATGAATCGCTTAAAAGTCAATAGAACTTTTAGGCGATATTACGTAGGGTAATTCCGGGGGAGGTGGCCATAAAGGAGAGATAGCTAATAGAAATGTTTCATAGAACCGCGCACTAGATTTCACCTGTTACTGCTTGAAGGGCCAGTCCACTTTGAAAATTTCAAAAAATCGAAAGCAAGCAAGACTTGAAGAAATTGACGATGACGAGCAATCAGAAGGGATTTTGTACGGTGCAGGCATTGCCGATTGAGTTTAGGTAAGAGTTTTTCATAGTATAAACTTCAAACGCGTTTTTCTCGAAACACCGTTTTCAAAATCTAGCTCCATCGTATCTCTAAAACTAATAAACCGATTGTCTTGAAATTTGAACCACACATTGTAAACATGATTCGCAACAAGATGACCCTCGATGGTTTTAAAATTTTGATTTTTACTCTTTTTTTGCGCTAAACGCGTTTTTTAAAAACTTTTTTCGTTTTTCATCTGCCATTTTTTTATTTTTTTATAAAACTTTATATCCGAGGGTCATTTTGTGGCTGGTGTCATACTGAATCTAATGGACTTTGATTTTTTTGTTTCGGGCAAGCCGTTGCCGAATTGTGATGGAGCTACCTAGCCCACCTATTTTTGAGGCGTTACGTAAAACTATAGTTTTTGTACTTAAAAATGAATTAAAATGAATTAAAACTTTTTTTTTAAATGTATTTCAAGACTTTATTTATCAAGCCCAACGACTTTTATATTCAAATCTTTTATAAAATCCTCAAAAAAAATCGCGAAAATCCCATGCAGAAATTTTTTGGGGACTCCCCAGATCCTACCAGATCCCTATGGGGATTTGATAGGGACGCGCCAAGTAAGGAGTCCACACTGGAATCCAAATAGATTTGTTGGGGATTCCCCAGATTCTACCAGATCCTTATGGGGATTTGATAGGGACAGCTCAGGTAGGGAGTCCACATTGGAATCCAAATGTATTTGTTGGGGACTCCCCAGGTTCTACCAGATCCTTATGGGGATTTGATATGGACACCCCAGGTAGGGAGACCGCATTGAAATCCAAATGGATCCTGGGCTGTTTCCAGATTAACGTGGTTTGAGAATTTTTTACTTGAAATTATATAAGATGGGATTTCGCGACGCTCTGTAAAAAATTATTCTTTGATGGTCCCGTGCACAGATTTGCTTGGGAGTTTCAAGATGCACCAACGTGTTTCTAGGAATTTGTTAGGATATCGAATACTACAATATATAATTATATTCTTTAGTAACTTCTTTACTTTAGTGCTTACCCATATTGTATATTTACAGTTTGTTATGGGCTAGTATTTTTTATACGAATAAAAAAACTTGTTATAAATTTTAATATGCACACTTTTTGAATTTTTAATACTTGTGCGCATAAAAATTTGTTTTGGACGTGACGGCAATCGGGTTACGATTGCGTCTGCGGTTTATCGCTGTGGGTGTGGAGTTTTGTTAGAGCGGCTTAAATGAGGTTTTAAAAGAAAATTAAATGTAAGTATGAAATCGTATTTTTATAAACATGATATCTATTACACATTCGCTTAAGTTTGTAGCCTGTAACAGCAATTTCCACCCGACCCGGTGGATTTTTCCGGGATCCAATAGGGATTCCCCATCGGGATCTAACAGGGATTCCTTGTCGGGAGCCAATAGGAATTCCCTATCGGGATCCAATAAGGATTCAGAAAATCGCTTCCGACAAAAGAAAGACGTCGGGCGATAGAACATAAGCGGCGCAGGGTACATATATATTCGTGTCGTCGTTGAAAAGCGCGCGACGATCGAGTTACTGCGCAATCGCAATCGTAAGATTGGCTGGAACCTACGTTACTACCGATGAAGCGCTGCTGTGCTGTGGGAAAGCAATCGCTAATTCCAAAAATTGGGATGGCTGCCGACCTGCTCAACCTCAAGCGCAACCATAACCTGATTGCCGTTACGTCGGAAAGAAAATTCCATGCGCACAAGTATTTTTATTTAATAATAATATAAAATGTGTATCAAAAAACGTTGCAGTAAAAAAAGTATTCGTTTTTAAGTATTTACAATATAAAACGTATTCATATTTCATTAAATAAAAAAAGTATATGGCATTGAAGTTTGCATCGTTGGAACGCAACGAAAGTTCCTTTTTACCTTTTTTTCCATATTTTTATTGTCATAGAAGATCTTTGTTATACATTTATATCGTAAATCGCTAAATATTTTTTTTTAAATGGTCAAAGGATTTTTGTAACCAAAATCTGTCAAAAAAAAAATTAAAATAATTCAAAAGCATTAATGTTTGTTGCATTCCAATGATGCAAGCATCAACCTTATTAAAGTGTTTAAATTTTATATAGTATGAAAAGTATTCAAAGAATATCCCGCCCATAACTGCACAAGTTTTTGGCTTAATAATAGTATAAAAAGTGTATAAAAACTACGTTACAGCATAAAAAGTATTTAAAGTATTTTTAAAAAATTCATAAAGTATAAAAAGTACTCGAAGATATAGATATAAGATATAAGTATTCGAAGAATACTATACAAAGCACTATAAATATTCAGTATTGGTAAACAATTTAAAAAAAAACAAAATAAGTATATTGTGGTATTCGATATGTACTCCTCTGTAAACAATAAATTGATTTCTTTAGTGTATCGATGCTTTTATTTTTTGTAGCATTTTGGGCTTACAGAATGCGATATGATCGATCAAGCATCGTATCGGATTCCGTTCAATACTGTGGGGAAGCTTTAAGATTCTTACATTGGATTCCGATGGGAAATCCCTATTGGATCCTAATAGGGAATCCCTTTTGGATCCCGATGGGGAGTCCCTCTTGGAATCCAATGTACGAGCGTGACGTTTCCTGATAGGGATCCAATGGGGTGTCCCGTTGGATCCCTATCAGGGAGTAGGGAGAAGTAGGGGAATCCTATAGGATTCCAAACATAATTTCTACCTGGGATAGCGTGGCTTCAAAGTGGGCTGGCCCCTTAATTCGCATCGCGTTGTGCGCGGGTGTGAGTGTACGAGCAAAAGTTTGGCAAAAAAAATGTTAAGTAAAAAGCCTTTTTAAGTATTCCGTCTACTGCAATTTTTTTTAAGTTTTCATGTTTTACATTGTGATGATGTTATTTCGTAAAAATAATGGTTACTTTTTGTATTTATTGAATAGTTCACGAACAGTGCTTTGTTATAATGTGAAGATTTCGCATGTATTGTCTCTACTTGTGTACATTTAGAGATGTGGCCATCTCTCCCGGGAGATTAGGAGAGATGGCTACGTAGAATCGGTGTATGATGGCCATAGTATTAATTGTAATGTGTTCAAGTAATTCATTTTTTCTATATTTATTTTAGGTGCCTAATAAGTACCCGTGCAGAAATTTTGACCGAGATACTCTATGTCCGATCACATCCCGATCAGGATTTGTCACGGATTCCCCAAAACCGGAATTCCTATCTATAGATAGGAATTACATCACGTGTATTTTCGGTATTACTATGTAATTCCTATCTATAGATAGGAATTACATAGTAATACCGAAAATACACGTGATGCCAAAATTTTCAAAATTATACCATCGTCGTCGTACATATTCCGATACTGATGCAAGTTGGATTCTAACCGGGATACCGGTTTTGGGGAATAAATCTCTGTTTATACCCACCGACATGTCGGTAGGTATGAACATGTATTTAAGACAAATTAAAATGAAATTCACAATGATTAGATTAAAATTTACACCAACCGTGAGTTCTTACGTATTTCGAGAGAAAACATTTCGTCGAGGTAAAGAAATGTTTGCAAAAAAAGTTGTGAGTTTCAAATATTACATTATAAATATGAAAAAAATCACAAAATGAGTTGTGAATTTCCTCAAGTTGAAGAAAATAAAAATCGAATTCACGACAGTTGTATTAAAATGTACACCACAAGTGTAAACGTATTTTGAGAGAAAACATTGTGTTGAGGCAAAGAAATGTTCGCACAAAAAGTTATGTGCAAAAATGTCTTCGCCTCAAGGCAATGTTTTCTCTCAAAATACGTACGAACTCACTTTTGGCGCAAATTTTAATCTAATCATTTTGAATTTGATTTTAATTTGTCTTAAATACGAAAAAATTCACAACTAATTTTGTGAATTTTTTGGTATTTATAATTTCTTGTCAATACATTTGCATTCACAGATTTTGATGTGAATTTTTTTTAATTCACATCAAAATCTCGCGATGAGCGCGATCTGCCATTTGAATCTTTGGACAAATTTTTTTTTATTGATGGTTTAATGCACCAAAACTTTATAAATGTTATTTCTTTTTATAATAAATTTAACATGTCATAATTCCATTTTTGACATTTTATTTCAGCATGTATTCATCCGTGATCCTTCCCAGATTCCTCAATGATTCCATGGGGAATCTATTTAGAGTCATTAAAGGATCCGGTTCTGGATCCCTAATGGAATCCAGTTTACGGATCTCACATTTAGTCTTCGAATCTGATCCGATATCGGACTAGATCCCGACTGGGAGCCCGGGATACAAGTCAGAATCCAGCTGTATCCCTGCCAAAATTTCTGCACGGGTACAAGAGAGAAGCAATTGCTCTACGAGGGAACTGGACTCAATGATCATTAAAAGCAGCTATTAGTGCTGTTAAAATTGATTGTACTAGTACCTACGAAATACCTAGGAAGACCTCAGAAAGACGATATAAGAACAATGACAAAACATTATTATGAAACTCGTCTCATCGAAGACTGGCTTCGGTGGATAGTATGCCAATTTTGGGTACACAAAAATTATACTGATTTCGATTATATGTGTTTTAGATGTGGCCAAAAGAAGAAAAAAATTAAGAATCAAAACATAAAACCAAAGAGAAAACCGAGACCATAATACTGGGTAACTGGTCTTCCCACCTCTACTCCCATGGCCATCACACCCGGATACTCCGGGAGAGATAAGCAAACGTGATTTAAAAAAAATTGTCATTTCAACGTTGATCTGATAGAAGTTTGTTTTAATTTCGTAAATCATCTTAAAGTTAAATGTTCAAAGTTTAATTACAAATGAAAATAGGTTAAAAAACGTCTGTATTTTATTTTGACGGATCCTCGAAAAAACTGTGGCCAACTACCCCGGACTTACCCTATATATTGAACTATGTGAAAAAATGTATTTTTCAAAAGAATACAAAAAGGCGTAAATTTCCTCCGTAAATTTAATCCAGGGCCTAAGAGTGAAATATTTTCGTTTATTCTATTTATTTTAGCGACCATAATTCGTTTTTTTTCGACCATAATTTTCATATAAAAAGTGATTATATTTTTGACAATTTTCAATTGATCGAAAAAAGCGCTCGCACATGTAGCCAAAGATTTAAATTCCAATTTTTTTTTAACCCTTCGTTCAATCGCGAGCTTTACTTATCTACTAACAGAAAAAAAATTGGTTTTTTATTTTCAGATTAAGCTTAGGATTAAGCTTAGGATTAAGCAGATTAAGCTTAAGATTAAGCTAAAATTAAAAAAAAAATGTTGCTCTTTTATGTACTCAACATTCTGAATAAAATAATTTATATATTACATTTTTTAAATAGAGAACATATCCTTTTTTGGCATCGAAACCCACGTAACTATTGAAGTCAAAAGACGGACATAGGATAATATGTAAAAACTATAAAATTGCGGCGATGAGGACGGAGGCGGAGCATTTTCATTTGAAGTCGTAGGGAAAACTTTGGGAACCCCTGCTCTACCTACAGTACTACTCTACTAAGTATCCACCTACTGTAGTACTATGTAGGTACCCATGGTGTTATCAAAATGTTTTCATATACTAATCTGGCTATGAAATCCTTATTTTCTATTAATTTTTTAAATAAATGTTAGGTAAAACATAATCACAAGAATCGCCTACAATTACATAAAGGTTATTTACTTTAACGGATAACTTTAAGTTGCGTTAAATTTTCAACAAAATACCGCTTCAACGATTAACGAAGATAACTCTTTGAATAGTGTAACAACGATTAACGAAGTTTATTTTTGGATTAACTTTGCCCACCTTTGGGAGGGCGTGCTGTATTTCAGCGAGTGTGCGAAGAACATCGTTTTATTTGTTACGTCCCTACGTTATTGAATTCTCGATGGTGTGTTTCGTGATATGGGATATTGTGAAACGTGTGGAAATAATTGCAGGCTGCGGAGGAGAAAGGTGTACGAGGTGATCCCCCTAAGGCAGAATGTTCGTAATTTCGAAAATATCCAACATAATTAAGACCCGAAAGCGTTTACTACTGGGATATTTATCTATCTTACGATTGGCATATTCGAAATATTCAATTTATTAGGGTTTCAATAAAAAGATTTCCTTTTTATCAAAACTTACATAAGGATGATCTTGGACACCCCGATGTTTAAGATGATCCCCCGGATCATCTTGCTCCTATTTTGGGATTTTTTTTTATTTTGGAGAAATTAGGTAAATGCAAATAAAAATTTGCTCGAGTTTACAACACATTCATATATATTAATCATAGGTACCCAACATAGACTGAACTTACAAGTCAAATTACCTTTATATTATAAGTTTTGTCTCACTCAACTAGAATTAAACTAAACCAGTCTTCTACAGCCAGTCTTAAATCACTTAGGTATATCAATTATTATTTGTGAGAACATTAGTGGTGTAGTTTGAACATAACTAGACAATCGGTTTAACAAAAATAAAATAGGCATGAGTAGCATTATTTGTGTACAAGATGATCTCTAGCGATCATCCAGAAGGGAACCATCTTGCCCGAAACTCAACTTTTTTATTCATTGCTCGGTAACATAACCTATAAGTCTTCCACTGTTACCATGTCAACCAAAATCTGAATTGAGCATATTATAAAGCCACAGACACAACAATAATTTCAAGTGACAGTCTACAATAAAAATTACCTAAGCTTAAAGTCAACGTTGCCTTGGATCAACAGTTCACAATTTTAAGGGGCTATACCAGTGTGACACTTTCAAAAAATCGATTTTTTTTGCCTTGTATTTTTATCCTGTAAAAATTTCAAGGCCGTATTTCTAATCATTTTATCTTGCAAAAATCGATAGTTAAATCTTTAAACGCGATTTTCTCGAAATGAGATTTTAAAAATTTGCTGACATTGTAACTCAAAGAGCAATTATCCGATTGACTTGAAATTTAAACTAAATACTCTTGAATAGTAGTAGTAGTTTATTCCTCTTGTACAGCTTTTGCTTTTTTACATCCTCCCGACTCTCTCCTTATCTTCTAATTCTTATATCTAAATCACAATTCTTAAACTTAAACTTAACCTAACCCTAAACGCTACGCGATACATTAACTCTGCTACGTTCTTCTCCTTTCCCTTATTCCTCGCACGTCAACTCCTCACTGTCTCCTTCCTCCCCTTCACGGTGCTCCTCGGCTTTTGCCTTTTTTAATTTTGCGAATGCCCTAAGGTATTCGCAGAGTACCGTTCTCGGTTTTCCCCTCAGCGTATCCTTTGTCCATTGCTCCAACTCCTCGACCACTCTCCCTCCCCTCCAATCATCCACCCCCCTCACCCAGACTTCCTTCATCCCGTTTCTCGCTGTTTCACACTTCCAGATATGTTCCAGACCTTCCTCCTCCTCCAAGCATATTTCACAGGTCCAGTTACCGAACCCTCTTTTTCCAACTTTCCCCACATTTCCGCATCTCAGTCTTGCCCACTGCTCCTTCACTTCTCCCCCCGTTTCTTTATCATTCCAATACTTCGCTCGCTCGCACCCCACCTTTATCTCCTTGTACCATGGGCAGAAGGAGGAACAATCCGCTTTAACCCAGTCTCCCTGCATGTCCTGTTTCCTTTTCCTTTCTGTCCCCTCCTTTAGCCATTTCCCTATCCTTTCCCAGCTTCCTGCGCTTGGCCATATCCCGTCTATCACCCTTCCATCTCCCACCTCCCCCATCGCCTTCTTCAGCTCCTTCCCCCACCTTGATGGGTGCCCATTCAGGACATTCCTCATTTCCTCTCTGAGGCAAATCTTTGGCCACCTCCCGTCTTTCATTTTCAAAATTTGGATCAAATAATCTCCCGCCCTTCTCCGTGCCTCCACTTCCACGCTCCTCCTGCCTGCTTCCAGCTTCCAGAGATAGCTGGGCGTATTTTTTGCCACTCCCAGCGCCATTTTCACCGGTTTTCCCTGCAGTTTCTCTATCTCTTCCCTTCTCTTCCATCCCCAAATCTCGACTCCATATAGCGCTCCCGCTTTGACCAGTGAGTCAAACAGCTGTAGCCGTTCCTTCAAGCCATTTACCTTTGCCCTTTTCATTACCCCCCATACCGCATTCGCCGCTTTTTGCGCTCCTGCCACCAAGTACTCTTGAATATATTTACCCTACAATGACGTAGGATATTTTTCATTGGATGAAAATGGACGATTTGGCATTGAAAAAAACGACCATTTGATAGGCAAGAAAACAGACGTTTTTTTTCATAACTACGCCATTTTGTTAGATTTTGATATTTTTCGAAAATCCTACGTCATTGTACAGGAAATACCTTCCAGTTTAAAGACATTTTTTTCTTTTTCGGTTTCAGCTACTCAATCGGCCGGAATCATGTCAGCAGTGGAGGAACTTTTTTTTTTGCGCCTCTGAAGGCAGCGCACAAGTCGCTTGGATCTCAATATTTTTCTATGAAACAATTATGTAATATAGGTCAAATATAGCCAAATATATTCTTAATTTTCAGAAACATTTAATTGAGTATTTTTCTTCCAAAAAATTCCCGTAAATCACCAAAATTTTCAGCGTTCACATAATGTTTTTCCCGTCAAGTGCGTCGCTCACACCACCATCATAAATTGACTAATGGGGGAGTGCCGGGTGCTATGTTTTACCGAAGAATACCACTAGATAACGTTAATAATTTCGTCGCTATTGAAAATGATCATCTTACCTCATGGGATCAACTCGTACACCTTTCCCCTATATATGAAATTTTAATAATGCATACATAGTGCACAATAATAGATAGCATATGGGTGTATGGTAGTAATAATTACGTTTCGGCATACCCATAATAATGGTCATAATAATAATGACAATAATATAGCATCAATGATAAAATGCAAAAAAATCATGATAATAATGAATATAAAAGAATAATAATAATGAAAGTAAAAATAATTAATACAATAACAAGTATATGTGTATGTGTATATGTGGAAACGAAGCGGGAGACGAAGGAGCGCCCGGGTCTCGTGTTACTCTCCTTCGCCTGATTTATTCGGAATCATAATAGGCTGAAATACGACACCGTCGACTCTCCCTCTCCCTCTCTCTCTCTCTTTCTCTCTCTCTCTCTTTCTCTCTTTCTCTCTTTCTCTCTCTCCCTCCCGTCATTATACCTTTTGCCTTGTATGCTCACCTGAGCGGGTTCGATTTCCGTGTGTACGCGATCCGCCTCAGTTTCGCGCGAGAAACAGAGATGAAGATATATATATATGGTATAGACTCGCGCTATTGGTCCGTGGATCATGCATGACTCGCGTTTATAACAAAATACTACACTGCCATGATACGTGTGTAAAATTGTTGTATGGGTCGTTAAATGCAAAAACGAACTTGCCGTTAATTTTTCCGTTCTATTAATTTTTATTCATACACCCGCCAATTTGATAGCTTTTTTTGCAAATATTACCAGCAAAAAGAAAGAAAACTGGACATAAATTTTCTGTTTTTAAGGGGTGAGATGGAGTCAGAATTTAAAAAGAAATGGATTTTTTTATTACATTTTTTTGAAGCATGATGTTTCGAAAGTATTCCCTGAAAATTTCAAGTCAATCCGATTAATAGCTTCCGGGATATCCCACAATTAGTTAAGAGGCGTCGGGTCCCCATGGCAGGTAGCGGCGAACAAACGCCCAAACGATAATACCCAGGAAGGCAGCATGCTTCGAAGACAATAACACATTGATATTTTGGAAGCTTCCACATCGGCAGAAGCCCTATTGTATGGGCCACGAATTGATGATTCGATGTAAGTAATTTTTTAATTAGTATTTCTATACGTAAATAAAGTGTAAAATTGGGAAACTCTTTCAGAAAATTTTCAATAATGTATTACTCGACAGCTATGATCTGTAGCAAAATGTTATAAAGAATACTTTCGTTTTAAAATTGCCCAAAATGTTTCAAAAAAATAATTCATCCCGAAAAACTGTAATTTTTTGAAAAATTGTTTTAACAATTGGCTATAAACAATTGAATGCCTCGGCTTTTCAGCGAAAAATTGTGATATTCGGATTCAGCGGATCAAAGTACATTAAAAAAATTTAGCTTCATCCATCGAGCTCAAAATTTCACGAACATACAATACCGTATCCACATCGAAAAACTTTAAATGCGTTTTTCTCGAAACTATGTCTTTCAAGTCGGTGACTACTATCATTGAAAAACCACTTCATGGATTTTGATGAAATTTGGTGTGCTTATTGATAGCATTAAAAACTAGTCCTTAATCGAAGGATTTTCATTTTTGTTGAAAATTTATATTTTTTTTTAAAACAATAATCGCGTGGTTTTTTGGTCGACAATCGAACGTTATCTGTCGAACGCCGCCATTTTGTTAATTTTTTTAAAAATCTTCGATCACTTTGGCAGTGATCCGTAGTTTGGTAGTGAAATACAAATCTAAATATCTCGGATCACTACCAAATATTTGGTAGTGATCCGAGATATTTAGATTTGTATTTCATTTTAATAGGTGACCTTGAATGAACTTGAACGACTTTGAACCCCTGATGTTTTTTATGCGACTTGAGGTACTCCACAAGTTGATTGAAAAGAATGTACCATTTCGTTTAAAAAAGTGGAAAAAGTATATATATATATATTTTTAATACAGACAATATGTTTCGTTTTTGGCTTCGAAACCCACGTAACTTCTTTAGATAATGTAAAAAAAAAATTTGTCAACCGTTTAAAAATTTATTTGAGGCCGTCCATATATTACGTCATTCTAAATTTGGGGGGCGGGAGGTTCGTCTGCGGATGACGGTAAATGATGGTTGAGGGGGGGGGGGGGGGCGTTTCGAAATTGACGTCATTCTTGTGATACCAGTTAAGTCAAAATGTACAATAGTATATTGTACAACTAGAGTGGTTTCCCCGCATGACTGATGAAAAATATTTTGCAAGTACCTAATGGTATTAATTATTGAACTCATTATTTATTTATTTATTACATAAGGTTTGTCTACGTTATATTCGAGAACTTCAAATAACAGCGTACCTATGAAAATAGTTCGATCGAGCCAAAATGAATATGGGGAGGATACGGAGATATTACCCGTGATCCAGGATTTGCAAGAATGGGTGAAAACTCCGTGGGAGCTATCCAAAGAAAACTACAGAATAGGGAAGAATAATATTATTATATTAATGAAAATTGCCAAAGTACAAAATAATAAAAGATGATTCATTAACAAAATGTGGGAGCTATCCAAAGAAAACTAAAGAATAGGAAGAATAATATTATTATATTAATAAACATTGTCAAAGTACAAAATAATAAAAGATGATTCTATAACAAAATGTTTTAATGTTACCCAATTTTTCTCAAATCTGCAAATGTTTTAATTTTGCCAAACTGGTAATGACGTCAGTTTTACGAGAGGGGTGGGGGGTCATTAGGAAATGACGATAGGATGATTGTAGGGGGGGGGGGGGGGTCGAAAATCAGCAAAAATCGATGACGTAATATATGGACGGCCCCTTTTCTGTTCTTCATAAGTGCTTTGATTTGACATTGAAAATAAGATTGATGAGCGTATTTTAACCATCGAAAAAAGAAATCGCCAAAGTCAGCTATTTTCCGACCCGTTAGACTGTAATGATCCTTCAAGGGGGGAAATCCCTTCAGACGCCCGAAAATGAGTGATATTTTGTGATTTTTTTTTAAGGTGATGAAAAAATCGCATCGTTAAATTTTTGTTTATTATCTTATTACAACTTTGGGGACGTACACAAGTTACGTAACGCCAAATTCCACAATTTTTTACCCCCCACGTACCAGGGCCGCAATGCCTGGCCCTCTATTCCGTTGCGAAACGGGTGCTTTATCGTCAATAATTGCAATTTTTTTCATAGGTATATTTTTTATTGAAAGGTATCACGTTATTCGAGATAGAAAGAAACAACCACAGGGAAGCACCAAAATATTTCGAAGCCACAAATCGCGCACGTAATGAAAAAAATCCGTGCGGAAAATGTAGTGGAGAAAAATTTGAATCCTACACGTCGATTCAAAAGTCACGCGAATAGTCGCGTTTTCGGTTGCGTCTCTACGTACCGTCGCGTGCGCGACGCGAGCGGTATACGAGCCCTCCTCTGCTCACTACTATCAAGTAGTAACGGCGCGTAGCGAGTCAGCCGTGCGAGACGCCGTGCCCGTCGCGGAGCGTAGAAAATGAGAGAACCGTCCGTTATCATCCAACATCTGTCGAATGAAACGCTCGATCGCCCCTCAATGCCACTTCCATTGAATACATTATTTAATGAAAAGATTTTTTTAATTATCGAACGATTTCCAGGCCGCTGCGATTTTTTCGGAGAAAATATCGTAACATGCGAGCTCGAATAAATGTTTCGTTTGCAATTTGTTTGATTCGTGTAATGTTAACCAATTTGGTATATATGAGAATAATTCTGAGAACGCAGTTTTTGATCATACCGGTTGTCCCATTTTAATCTTACACCGGATTTATCTCGAAAAATACTGCGCCGGTCAAGTAGTAAGGTTAGTGAAATTTCGAGCGTGCAAAGGGGGACGTCAAAATAAAATCTTTTTTGGTCGAAAATTCAAAATGGCGACGTTAAGGGGCTATACCAGTGTGACACTTTCGAAATATCGATTTTTTTTGTCTTTTTCGACAGTTTATACTTTCAAGAATATCATTATTATTTATATCATTTATATCAATATAATGTTATCTTGCAAAAATCGATAGTTGAATCTTTGAACGCGTGTTTCTCGAAATGAGATTTTTCAAATTTGCCGACATTGCAACTCAAAGAGCAATTATCCGATTGACTTGAAATTTGAACTGAGTACTCTTGAATATATTTACTCTTCCATGACGTAGGATATTTTTGATTGGATGAAAATTAACGATTTAGCATTGAAAAAGACGAGCATTTTATAGGCAAGAAAACAGACTTTTTTTTCATAACCACGCCATTTTGTTAGATTTTGATATTTTTCGAAAATCCTACGTCATTGTTCAGGAAATACCTTCCAATTAAACGACATTTTTTTCTTTTTCGGTTTCAGCTAGTCAATCGGCCGGAATCATGTTAGCAGTGGAGGAACTTTGTTTTTTGCGCCTTCGAAGGCAGCGCGTAAGTCGCTTGGATCTCAATATTTTTCTATGAAAAAAATTATGTAATATAGGTCAAATATAGCCAAATATGTTCTTAATTTTTTTACACATTTAATTGAGTATTTTTCTTCCAAAAAATTCCCGAAAATTACCCAAATTTTCAGCGTTCACACTGATATAGCCCCTTAAGGTGGTTTTTATATTAATGGGAACACGACTTTTTTCACAAAAAAATTGTCAGCCCAAAACTAACAACATTTGTAGGATTTTTTTTTTTTGATAACGTTTATCATTTTTAGGTTAGAACACCATTTTTTAAATTATTTCCGCGTTATCTGGAATTTACCACAAGGAGGTAAAGTCTTCAACATCCCTAGTGTCAGAGTGTGTGTGTGGCTGGGTGTGAGTTTAAGTTTGTTTCGTGGTACATTCGGGATAGCGTCAAAATTGTAAAAAAAATGGTGTTCTAACCTAAAACCAATGAACGTTATCCAAACGATTTTCCTACTAAAATTGTTAGTTTAAGCCTGACAAATTTTTTTTTGTAAAAAAATGTCATTTTTCCATTTTTTAAAACTCGTCGGCCATCTTAACTCTGCCACTTTGAATTTGGGACCGAAAAAGATTGTTTTCTTAACGTCCACCTTGGAACCCTAAAAATGTTATTACATTCAAGACTTGATCGGAGCAGTATTTTTCGAGATAAATCAGGCGCACGATTAAAATCGTACACCCGGTATATGCACAGGGTGTCCCTCTTATCTCTGCCACCCGTAGTAACTCGGTAATTATCGACGTCACAAAAAAATGTTCCAGACAAAAGTTGTACGGTGCGAAGGGGGCCATCAAATGCGATCAATTTTTTTATTTCTGTGGAGGCGCTGACCCATAGTGAAGGTCACCTCCACTTTTTTAAATGGAATGGTAAACTTTTTTCAACCATCTTGTGGAGCACCTCAAGTCGTATAAAAAACATTAGGGGGTCAAGGTCGTTCAAGGTTAGCCAAGGTCAGTATCGATGATACAAATTTAAATATCTCGGATCACTACTAAATATTTGGTAGTAATCCGAGATATTTAAATTTGTATCATCGATACTGACCTTGGCTAACCTTGAACGACTTTGACCCCCTAATGTTTTTTATACGACTTGAGGTGCTCCACAAGATGGTTGAAAAAAGTTTACCATTTCATTTAAAAAAGTGGAGGTGACCTTCACTATGGGTCAGCACCTCCACAGAAATAAAAAAATTGGTCGCATTTGATGGCCTCCTTCACACCGTACAACTTTTGTCTGGAACATTTTTTTATGACGTCGATAATTAGAAAGTTATTTCGGGTGGCGGAGATAAGAGGGACACCCTGTATATAAGGAAAAGGGGGCCAGCGGGTAGCCTCGGCCATTACTAAAATGTATGCTTGCTATATTTCCTATACATTTTTTTGTTTTCCGGTGTTTCCGGTAGGATGCAAATGGACACCGGAAAACAAAAACTTGATAGTAAACACATGGCAAGGATACATTTTAATAATGGCCGAGGCTACCCGCTGACTAGGGCTGCCCCCCCGCCCCCCCCCCCCCTTCACCAACAATATAACGTAACGAGAAGCAAAATAAATGTAAAATCGAACGAATAGGATGCGGAAAAGCGCTGGTGTAATGTTTCACTGAGAAAAAAAAATTGAATCGAAAAAATGTATTGGTTGGTCCAAATAAATGTGCTGCTGCTGAGTGCCAGCGATATATGAGATTGTTTCACTATATAATACTATAAAATATTGGAAAATTTGATTGATTTAAATAACATATTATTTTATTTGAAAAAGCTCTTTTGTTCTCTAAATATCTACATTATCATTCAAATAAAATTATATTCTATTGGAATCATTCAATATACAATCCGTAGACGTATGACTGAAATGGTTAAGCGGTTCCTACAACATTTTTTATTTCGTACAAAAATATAATCAATAGAATTAATTATTTCTTTACTGCATCGAAACGGATATGCCATGGGACGTAAGTTTTTCAATTTGTTTTAAATCTTGAATAAAAAGTGAGCATTAGAATGATCATCCACGATAATATTGGAGAGCATATCAGACATCCAATGGAATATCCATGGAGAGAATATCAGATATTCAACTGATAAGAACAGATACTACACTTTGATCTTAGCCACAGGCCAAGAAGCGATAATCTTTAGAGTTTCTCCGGCGTTTGAGTAGATTTTTGGTTCGCGCTACGCTTACGAGAAACGAGCGCGCGTGCGGCTTCTAGCGGTTACTCCGAGAACTACGGGTTTCCTCACATCTATAATTTCGGTGGCGCTCGGCCATGATTTGGTTGAATTTTTTCAACCAAATGCCCAAGAAACAAATTTCATTTTCGCATAATTTTTTAACCAATTCAGACATTTGCTTAATATTTTTAAATGAAAATAAAATATTAATATTTTAGCGAATAATGTACTTGGACATCAATATCGGATATGGTAAAAAAAAAAATATATATTTACTCAATAGAAATTTCATCTGCATTAAAAGAGCGAAATTCAATTTTTCTTGTGGACTCGAATTAACAATATTCATGTTATGAATTGAAACGCTTTTTTTGTTCGTTGCAGAAAATGCATTTAAAACTATATAATTTGTTCGCGATACTTTTTTAGATATTTTCAATAATATATTGTTCTCGGCCAACGATATATGTCTTTTGATTGAAAAATAAGCTCAATTTCATTATGTTATTAAAGTCAATAACGTTTTGTTTGGACTAATAAATCCGATTATTGACACCAACCATTTTACAATTGAATCAACGAAATTTCATTCAAAAACACCAATGATATTGGATCAATGATTTTTTTTCTCAGTGTATTGGTTGACCAGAGCACTCATCATTTTTCACGATCGTGAACGGAGTATTTTTCCTTTTTTATTTTCTGTTGATCTCTGTACGCGAGGGAGAGAAGGGAGTGCCGCCTGTTGGCTATAATCGTTGCCCGCAATCGCGTTTCCGCTAATTCGATCGGCTATACCGGACCATTATTCATCGTTAGGTTCGCGAGGCTATTACAGTGGAGTATAACACGGAGATACGTCAGGGTCCGGTGAAATACAGGTGAGCGAGCGTGGTTCTGCCCGCTCCCCACTCTAATGCGCAGTCCCGAGCCAATGAGACGCCGCGAGCGGCGGCTCGAAGCCAATGAGAAGCCGCGAGCGGTGACTCGGAGCCAATAAGAACCAGCGAGCGGTGGCTCGCAGCCAATGAGAAGCCGCGAGCGGCGGCTCGAAGCCAATGAGAAGCCGCGATACTCATCCGTTGAAAGAAAAATCTCTAGTTCAAGATGTTCCCGCTAGGTTCGTTGCATTCTACTGGATGACAGATATTCGGCTTCTGCTCAACGCCCAGGCCACTCGCCCAAGCAACAAAACATAACCTCCAACTGATATATGTGCTAAACGTAACAAGGAATCACGATAATTTCTTAATTCGCGTGACACATGCTATTCACCAAGAAAGGAGAAATTGATAATCCTGTAATAAAGAATTTACTTTTATCTCATCGTCGGGCACTTCCTTCTTGATTCTGGCGTTCGTCGGATTCGCGTCCGCGCGCTGTTGTTCGTTGGCCGTCGACGATCCGAGCCTCAATCGTGTCGCGCTTTTCCGGGCAGTGTTCCCTCGTTGAGTCGACAAGGAGGGCTTACTGCTCATCACGGCCCGCTATCCTTTTGCGTGCGGCGAAAAATTCGTATAGACGCGCACGTGCGCGCGTGCGCACCGTATCACACTTTCGTCATCGTGTTTTAATATTTGTCGCGACAATTATTTACGCGCTTACGAATGACTTTGCCACTGATCGTCGTGCGCGAAATTTTCCGTTGAAAGCCTCGGAAAAAAGGACGCAACGATTAGCTCGTGGTAATTCGAGCTTCTCGTCGAATATTCGTCGTCATCCTTCGAACTATTCATATCTCACGTAAAATGCCCTACTTGACGAACGAAACGGAAAGAACCGGAAGTTCGCCGTCAAGCACCGTGTTTTTTCTTTTTTGTCAATTTTTGAACCGACGGAACATAGGCGCGACTCATTGACTGCGAGCCACGTGAGAGAGAGGAGCATCAAGAGATCAGCTCGAAGTGCGTACGCAGCGCTCCGTTTGACCGCCGAGCGTGAATTGAGTCAAGGGTGCACCTTGCACTCGGGTTGTATACGTACACCTGTCTATATATACAGGGTGACGATTATAAGATGGCTACGTGTTTTTTAACGCTTTTGCGCGGAGAAAAATATTATTCTGTGGTTTTACGAGTCCTCTTCGAAATGAAATATTGCGTATTTGTGCGTCCAGTAGTATTTGCCGGAAAAAAATTAAGGATTAGGGAAAAAAATAAAAATTCAATTTTGAGTATAGCGAAATATGAAGATTGTTCAATTCCGAATACAAAACATTTCGAAAAAACGTTTTTCGTGCATCCCGTCATCGAGAAAAAGGTTCTCAAAGATGCATTTTGAAGTGGATGAACGGAATTTAAGGGGTTAGGCTAGCGTGAAAATGAAAAATAATCGATAGTCGCTTGAGGCAAATCAAATTGAAAGGGAAGGTGCAACAAATCGTGCAGGAACTGCAGATTCAAGGTAAACTTATGATTACAACGATGGAACTGCTGGTAAAACTTAAACGCGTTTTTCTCAAAACTATGTTTTTCAAAACGGTGTACACGATTTATTGATATCTAACGAACGGATTGACTTGAAATTTGGTACACTTGTTCAGTGTAATAGTAGTTTAGTCTTGACCGACGTTTATCTTCTCAACATTTCTTTTTCATTAGTTATTAGCAATAATGATGACATTTTGCCGTAAACAATCGAAAAAATATATATATATATTTTTTTCGATGTTTGGAACGCGATAACAAAAAAAGATGGGTCAAGTTTTGGCCAATATCATCTATTTTAAGGGGTCTTCTCACTTTAGAAGTTAAAAAAGGCTATTTTCATGATTTTTTATATTATCTACAATATAAACCTATCTATAATATGAAGTTGTATAATATAATAATATCCGATAGTTATATAGTTTAAATCCAATATATCCTTATATTGACATTTAAGATGGATAATGTATAATGTTTAAACGTTTATTATAATAAAGTATATTATTATGGTACATAATACAAGGTGGCGCAAAATTAATCACCCAGTTTTGTTTTTGAATAACTTTTTTGCTAAATAAAAAAAAATGATTTTGAGTGATGGAAATCTTTATTTGGACCTTTGGAATTTTTTCTCTTAAGTGGAAACGATGATATCCGTCAAGTGGCGGCCGCCAGTGTTGATACGCCAGTGTTGATACCAGATTGTGCCCGTTTTATTGCATTTTCCATGACTTCCCGCAAGATTTCCGGTGACAACTGTTCGCATTCCTGTCGAATATTCTCCTTAAGGGGGGAAGTCACAGTAGCACACAAAAAAATAGGCATATTTTCGGGAATTAATTTTGGCTGAATAAAAGTATCAATTGAAAATCTGTAAAGTAGGTTTCATAGCAATACTAAAAAAGTACAAAATATAATTTTTTCAATAAAAAATGTTTCAAAATGGCGGCTGCGCAGCATATGCCCCAAGGCGCCTTTTTTTGAGCTCGCCGAAGACATAACTCGAGCAAATTTTTACCGATCGACTTGAAATTTTGACAGTAGCTTCGAAACATCTTTCTCCACGGAGCTACGTAGGATTTTTTATTTTATATGGCTTACTTTTTTTTTATCGACGATTTTATGGCGTTTTTTTTTGTTAAAAATTTAACTTTATTTTCAAACATGCACCATTTTGCGAAAAATCAATATATCGAAAAAATCATACGTAGCTCCGTGGAGAAAGATGTTTCGAAGCTACTGTCAAAATTTCAAGTCGATCGGTAAAAATTTGCTCGAGTTATGTCTTCGGCGAGCTCAAAAAAGGCGCCTTGGGGCATATGCTGCGCAGCCGCCATTTTTAAATATTTTTTATTGAAAAAATTACATTTTGTACTTTTTTAGTATTGCTATAAAACCTACTTTACATATTTTCGATTGATACTTTTATTCAGCCAAAATTAATTCCCGAAAATATGCCTATTTTTTTGTGTGCTACTGTGATTTCCCCCCTTAAGGGCTGCGATTGTCTGAGGCTTGCTGGCATAAGCCCGCGACTTCAAGTAGCCCCAAAGAAAGAAATCTGGGATGGTTAAATCGGGCGATCTTGCTGGCCATGCCAAATCGCCAAAACGGGAGATTACGCGATCAGGAAACGCTTCCTTCATAATACTGAAGCTGTCTAGTTCCTTCATAAAACGCTTCCTGCTGTCTAGTTCCTTCTAGCTCTCTAGTTCCTTCTAGAAACGCTTCCTTCACAAAACTGCAGCTGTCCAGTTCACAAATGTCAAATATGATGGACGTACGACGCCATTTGCAAAAATTATAACATCTTTCGATAGGGTGATTGATTTTGCGCCACCCTGTGTATACTTAACGTACCATATATTATATGGAATATAATGAACACTTGGTTTCATTATATTCAGGGCTGATATATAACGTACCATATATATGGTAACCGGGTAAACGTTTAGTATAATAAACATTTCGATGGATAATGTATAATGTTAAAACGTTTAGTATAATGGATAATGTATAAGCATTCGATCCAATATCCATCCTTATATAGTTTAGATCCAATATCTATAATATAAACCTATCTATAATATAAAAGCTGTTCCACTTAATAAATACGCTTTCGAAAACCATTAAATTTTTTTTAAATCTATTTTCGTGAAACAACGTTTTTCTACGGCTTATAGATAAAATCTTCGAAACTACTGAACCGATCCTTATGGAATGTTAACCACATATTCGTTACAACTATAGCTATAGCGTACATCAAGGATTTTTTTGTGCCAAAAACTGTAAAAAAACACATTTTTTTTGTTTTTTCGAAAAATGTCCGCCATTTTGTTACTTTTGCATATATAAAAAATTGTATTATATGCGCTATAGCCATTAACATACTGAATCTAAGAACGTTTGATTTTTTGCTTCAGATGATCCATCTCTGGGATTTCATCAACAGCGCAGACCTACAATTTTTTAGGACATTTTTTTAACTACCATTTTCGTCTATAAATAGAGACTTAAATAAATGAAAAACAAATTTTAATGTATTTCGAAAGTGTATTTATTAAGTGTAACAACTTTTATATCAATATCTATAATATAAACCTATGCAAAAAAATTATGCAAATAGCCTTTTTTAGCCTTTTACCCTTGAGAAAAAATTCTTTTTTAATGTTTCAGCTTAACCGGGTGGCAAAAATCAAGTACACCGTTCAGCCCCTCACGTTTAAAAGTCCTTTACGAGATTGTTGATGACTTCTTTTATTATTAATATTTTTAAATGATATTTGGTATCCAATTTTATTAAGGCCTCACATACACCCGGGTAGGTAAAAAAGATCGATTTTCCAAAAGGGTGCTCATTCGAAAGTACTATCCTTTGGGTGTCTACCCTGAAAACTCCATAAGGAAATTCGCAGTAATGACGAAGTTATAGCGTTTTAGTTATAGTGTTATTTGATTTATAAATTTATATTTATTATTTATATTCATTTATAAATTTTTATTTATCATTTATATTTATTATTTATATTTATTTATAAATTTATACATAAAGTAATTTAGTTTAGTTATAGCGCAATGACGACTAACGGCCCGAGCAAACTTTAAAAGCGTTTTACTTGAAACAGTTTTTTCAAAATCGGTACTAGAAATATCTCCGTAACTATTGGACCGATCGGAATCAAGTTTCGCACAGTTATGCTTCACACAATAATCTAGTACTTATCGAGCCGTTTTTTCGATACCTGGCATAGTTTTTTTTTTTTCGTCATAAGTACTGAACGATTTTGAGGCGAAAATGGCTTGTTTTATTCCAGTGACTGCCATCACCCGAAAAAATTAAATTTTTAAATTCCGCTTCGATATGTACTAGTTTTATTCATCTACTTTAAGAAACAAATATATATATATTTTTTATATAAAAAATGGCAGAGGCACGTCCGGTACAGCAAACGCTGTCAACAAAAACACATCCGAGGAAATCGACTGTAACTTTTTTACTGTTTGAAAATTTTCAACCAAAGGCCATAGCCGGGTAAGTAGGGAAAAATTGCCCCCGCATTTTCTCCAGCGAAATTAGGAGTATATTCTGAGGTATAAAAAAAAAAAAAATTCTGAAAATTTCATCCCCGTCAACGCAATGGTTTTAGAAAAATGAATTTTTTTTTTAATAGAAAAACATACAAATTCCGGAAACGCTTCAGTGGATCGATTCGATTTTTTTTGTACTTGTTACCATCAAACGTGTTACGAAATAAAATTATAGAACATCTTGCAAAAGATTAAGGTTTAAAAAAATAATGTTCCTTGTTTTTTTTTTTACTATAATCCACTTGGGGTACAATGCCGAATTTTTTTTCATATAATCTTTGGGCACGTTATTAGATTATATAATTTTTTCAAAATGATCGGTTTGGTACGCCCCAGTAAAAAAAAAGAAACAGACTTTATTGTTATATTTTATTTATATATCTATATAACTAAAATATATCAATAAAGTGTGTTTCTTTTTTTGTTCGCTGTAGCGCACCAAGCCGATCATTTAGTCACATATCAGACTTTATTGATATATTTTAGTTATATATATATAACTAAAATATATCAATAAAGTGTGTTTCTTTTTTTTTCACTGTGGCGTACCAAACCGATCACTTTGAAAAAATTATATAATCTAATAAAGTGCCCAAAGATTATATGAAAAAATTTTCGCTATTGTACCCTAAGTGGATTATAGTAAAAAATAATAAAACAAGGAACATTATTTTTTTTTTCAAACCTTAATCTTTCGCAAGCTGTTCTATAATTTTATTTCGTAACACGGGTGATCGGAACATGTACCAAAAAAAATCAAATCGATCCACTGTACCGTTTCCGGAATTTTTTTTTCTGATATTTAAAAAAAAATCATTTTTCTTACACCATTGCGTTGACGGGCATGAAATTTTCGAAAAATTCGTTTTTTTATACCTCAGAATATACTCCAAATTTCGCTGCAAAAAATGCGGGGGCAATTTTTCCCTACTTACCCGTCTATGGCCTTTTCACACAATATGAATAAAAGGTCAGACTTTAAAATGTACATCATGGTTGTTCAATAAAATTCAGTTTTATACACAAAACAAATTCTTAAACATAACCTTACTTTTATCCGTCTCAGGTAGTATATGTAAGCCCTTAATATACGTAAAAATAAATGTCCAAACGATTTTCCATTGTACTTATTCTTTAAAAATGAATTTTCTTTACATAATCCGGATTTTCAGGTCGTCACAGTAGTCCTTGATGCGATTTGTTAAAACCTTTTTTTCACCAAGTTTTTATATTAGGAATTCGATTATTCTCATATACTGATCTCGGAATGGAATTTTGACTTTTCTTTTTCGAATGCACAATAATCATCGTGCTTTTGCCAGTCGCAAAATCTCCGCGCCAGACCCTTAAGGCGGTCATCCTATGTGACGCGTCCACAACATCAAAAAAAAAATGTTTTCCCAAATTGCGAAAAATGTGTTTGTGACTTCAAAAAGCGTTTTTTCTCAAAAATGTATTTTTCAAATTGGCCTCCATGATATAGCAAAAACTATTGATCGGATTTCGCTCAAATTAAATTCGAACTAGAATATTTCTAATACCCGCCACTTTTTTTCAGCTGAAAAAGCGGAAAAAAAATTACGAAACTTGGAATTTAACTTTTAAGGGCATGTACAAGGTCAACATAACCTCACAAATTTTCTCATAGATCGTTACATTTTTTAGGAAAAACAAAGCATTAGGCTCTGGAGAATTTCCTGACGCAGAGCTTCATGATTTTCTTTTGCCCTAAATATTATTCATCTCTGAGGAATCTCTGTTCGAAAATTTCAGCTATCTCTCTCGCACTCATATGTCACGTGGTATATCTACTTCGCCTTAAGGGGCTATACCAGTATGACATTTAAAACAAATCGATTTTTTGCCTTTTTGACAGTTTATACTTTCAAGAATATCATTATCATTTATATCATTTATATCAATGTTATTTAATCTTGCAAAAATCGATAGTTGAATATTTATACGCGTTTTTCTCGAAATGAGATTTTTCAAATTTTCTGACATTGTAACTCAAAGAGAAATTATCCTATTGACTTGAAATTTGAACTAAGTACTCTTGAATATATTTACTCTAGAATGAGGTAGGATTTTTTTGATTGGATAAAAATTGACGATTTGGCATTGAAAAAAACGACCATTTTATAGGCAAGAAAACAGACTTTTTTTCATAACTGCGCCATTTTGTTCGATTTTGATACTTTCCGAAAATCCTACGTCACTGTACAGGAAATACCTTCCAGTTTAACATTTTTTCCTTTTTCGGTTTCAGCTACTCAATCGGCCGAAATCATGTCAGCAGTGGAGGAACTTTTTTTTGGCGCCACCGATGGCAGCGCATAAGTCGCTTGGGTCTCAATATTTTTCTATAAAAAACATTATGTAATATAGGTCAAATATATTCTTAATTTTCCGAAACATTTAATTGAGCACTTTTCTTCCGAAAAATTCCCGAAAATCACCCAACTTTTCAGCGTTCACACTGGTATAGCCCCTTAAAACCGTGCCAAAAATCCACTTTCGATATTTTTTACTTCACTCTAGTTGCGGCGATGGCCTCAAGTCCACAAATTAAAATGTCGTTTGATTTTATTTAAATTTTCAGATAAGCAAAACCTTCGGAATCATGGCAGCCGTCAGCCCACATTTGTTTACACGTTAATGTTTCCGAACGGTGTACCTTCATTCTTGTTTGATCATAGATCAGTCATTTTTGTTTGGTAAAATTCTAAGTGACTGTAAACATATTCATACATGTGTGGTAAAAATTGAAAGATAGTGTTTTAATGGTTCGTGAAAAAAAGTTTCCGAAAAAGACGAAAAAAAATTTCTGTCACATGGGATGACCGGTTAAAAAACACATGGCCACCTTACGATTGACACCTTGTATGAATGTGTGCTACCACGTCTGTGAAATTGTCACTTGATTCAAGTAGAAAGTCTAAATAGACCCGTTCGGTCTACGCGACGCAACATTTTTTTTTCCACCAAATATATCAAGCACCGAAATGATTAGAAAACACTCGTCAACTTCCGCCGCATTACCGCAGTACGTAAGGGACGTAGATCGAACACGCGACTATTAATTCGCGCCCGCTCTCGTACACCTTTATTCTCAAATTGTATGAATCTTATATCAATTTAAATCGAATTAATTAAAAGCCGAGGTAACTTTGCGATACAACACGCCAACATTGTCCCGTGTCTCTGCGCTGCGAGGGAGCTTTTCCCGCCAACGCGCGAATATTAGGGTACGAGCGGCAGGCGACGAACAAAGACCAAGATACGTGATGGACGGCGATAGAGAAATGACGAGCAACGTCATACCCGTGCGAAAGCTCGCCCGATACTGAAGCGCTCTCAGCATCGCTACTCATCCTCTTTCTCGCGAGTTTCGTTATAGAACTTTGCGCGGCTCATCGCGTTCGAATCTTCCCCGCCCCGCCCGCCACTCCAGGCCGCGACACGAGTTTACACAGTCGCGAGAATAACTACGCGGATCGGTCGGTCCGCTGGGTCTATATAAACGAAGTATAATTTAACGACTCGCGTATCCACGAAACTTTGCCGGGTAGACGATCGAAGCTTCGCGGGGACGCGCCTATTGCTATGGCCGGGTACAAAAATAACACCGTGCGTGCAATGCGCTACACACACACACACGCACACACATATATATATATAGAGAGAGAGAGAGAGATAAAGCGCAAGGTTCGGACTTACTGAACGGCGCTAGTGTCGCGACTCTCTCGCCGCATTTAGCGTCGAGTGGCGCCATCTGTCGGGCTCACGGCGCACTCCGTCGACTGTCGCGTCACTCTCGCCCCTCAACCCTCGCGTCGCCAATGCCGTAACTGCTTTTTTTCTGCCACGAATGATCGGGCGGGCAATTTGTTTTTTTCATTTATTCGTTTCTTTGGGAATCTCAAGTACTTTATTATTATTCATTATTTTGTACATATAATTAACGTGGCGCGTGTTGTACAGAAGATTTTTGATAAAATTAAGATGAAAATTCTCGCAAACGGAGTATACCTCGTTAGGTGAAAATCATGACGAATATATTGTCGACTTCCGGTGGATTTCTTTACTCCGGAATTTGCTATTTGGCGGCTCATTTTTCTTCTTTTTTTCTTCCGCAATAAATTCTAACGTACACGCGTAAATAACGCAGCAATTATATCGCTTCTGCGAAATAACGCGGGCCATTTTCGTATTGACTTCGTATCTTGTACTTGTTTTATTAACTACTGACACGGCTATCGAACTATGCGTTGGTTCTTCGTTCTTGGCTTTTTGGCGGTTAAAAAAAACTTATGGATTTAAAAATAATGAATTTTTTCGACGCTTAACGGCACTGCGCACGCGCGGTGCAGCGCTCGCGTGGACACTCCCGGAAGCTCTGCGGCGGTTATCAATAATCGTCGTCCTCGTGGCCCGCGAGAACGCGGGAAAGAAAATGCATTGGAATTCGTCTACCGCGCTACCGGAAAGACGAATACCGATCAAGTGTCAAATTTTTTTTTCAATGACCCAAAACTATCGAAATTGCGTCGCGATTTTTCGTCTGTCGGTGTTCGGGGATCTGGAAGATTTTTCTACACGCCGATCACGAGCTTTCCGTTGTTGCACAAACTCTCGAGCTCCTGTTCCTCTGAAAATACAAAGACGAAAAGGCACACCGGTCAATTCGCGAGCGTTCACAATTTCGTGACCCACCCCCGCTGCACATTTTTATTCCCGAAAATTAGTCGCAAAAAAACCGGGTACCCAGACTGGTACTCGGCGAAAACAATTTTTCATAAAATGGATTCTCAAATCGACGGAGTATTGACATGAATCGCTGCGAAAAGTACTCCGACCGACGTTTACGTGACGTTCCGATTCGACGCAGTCTCTTCGAAAAATCCGTGGACCTATCGTCCCGCACAAGAAGAACAATGATAAGGGGAAGACGAAGACAGCGATAGAGAGCGAGCGAGAGAGAAACAGGCAGAAAGACAAGAAAAGCAGAACAGAAAAAAGAAAACAAGTGTTTATTTATTTTTTCTTTCGCAGCGGAAATGACTTGTCGTGTGTGCGCGATACTCACGAAAGTTTCGAAGCGTTGGGAAGCGAGTGAGGGCCGTTCGCACTTTGACAAACGGCCAAACAAATAAAATAAGAGCGAATAGTTGCTATATCGTAAAGGAAGCGATCTACATGAAATATTTACTACGGGACAACTACGTCACAAAAAGCATCTACGGTGGCGTCAAATAGTTGCGTTTAGACACACATAGACACACACAAAACTATATATATATATATATATATATATATATATATATATATATATATATATATATATATATACACACAGGGTGATTAACAACTATTAGAGTTTGTTTGGCAAGCATACAGCGTCGGGAACATCTTTTTCGGAAATGTCGGGCGACAAAAATTGGATATTCGCGTTCAAAGTGCGAAGCTGAGACACAGTAGTTGCTTACGCGCGATTTTTTTTCTCTTCTTCTAATATTATATCAAAAACAAAAGTTATTGAATCGTATTATCGATTCGCAAAGCGCGCCATCATGTTAATTATTTTTTTGCGAAACAGCAAATTTTGGGTTAAATTCACTTGTCCGAAGGCGGATTCGAAGCCGCGCTCGATCCGGCTTGTAAGTTCCTCGCGTGAGTAGATACCGTGCGATCGTTTACTAAACTGCGTTAAACTAGAGAACGACAAGTTTCCGAACGTAAATTCGTCTGGTACGGTTAGATCTCACGTACTCTTTACCCCCTTCACGTTGCCACGTTGGCGCATGATCCAATACGGTACATAGCAGCAAGCCCCCATTAACCCCACTCGACCCACAGGCTGCTTAAAGCTGGGCAGCGCTGTGTCGTTCTCTCGTTGAACGCAGGTATAATTGAATTTGGAACGCGAATATCTTGGCCAATTTTTGTCGCACGACATTGACAAAAGAAAAGCGTTTTGCTCGCAATTATGCACCCTATGTGTGTATCTATATATATATATATATATATATATATACACAGGATGTCCCAGAACACAACGTTAAGCTGAAACGGGGTGACAGGATTGATTGTAACCATCATGAGAAAAATCAGAAAAAAAATAAAGCAGAAAAAAATAAAGCAGGGCCTTTCAAAGTAGACAAATTTTGAAAATTTTAAATTCATAGTTTAACAAATAGTCTTAATTCTAGGAAACTTGGGTTTGTTTGGGTTTGTTTGGGTTTGTTTCACAATAACCGAAAAATGGTTACAGTTTGACCAAATTTCTAGGTTTTTCTTAAATGCCCATAATTTTCAAACTGCATGGGATAGATTTTTTTTCTGATTTTTCTCATGATGGTTACAATCAATCCTGTCACCCCGTTTCGGCTTGACGTTGAGTTCTGGGACACCCTGTGTATATATGTGTGTGTGTGTGTGTGTGTGTGTGTGTATATATATATATATATATATATATATATATATATATATATATATATATATATATATATATATATATATATATAGTGGATCAATTGTTATTAGCACCTTGGATATCTTCGAAACTATAAGGTTCACATAAATATTTGCTGAAATGAAATTGCACAGTACGAAAGGGACCATCCGATAGAGATAATAGTTTTTTTGCATGTGGAGGTACTTCGGACATATGAAGGCCAACTTCATTTTTTTTAAATGGATCGGTATGTTTTTTTTTGTATCATGAAAGACGAGCTCAAAACGAGTTCAACGACCTATAACATAAGGTCATTGAAGGTCATACAAAGTACAGAAAGGCGATAATACTTACAGTTTCGGTAGTAAATAAAATTACCACGTTTATAGTAAGTGTTCAAAATGACGACTGTCAGTATCAATGCAACATTGGATTCTTTTTTCGATTGATTGACTTGCAAGTTTTACAGCGCCAGAACTTATTCATGCACAGGCTGTAATAATTCTTTGTTGCATGTCGTCAAGTGTAGTTGGTACTTCTTTGTACACTTTATCTTTCAATGTTCCCCATAGAAAGAAGTCTAAAGGTGTTAGGTCTGGGGAACGAGCTGACCACGATATTAGAGCGCCGCGTCCAATGCAACGATTTCGAAAATTTTCGTCGAGTTGCCTTCGTGCAATCAATGAATAGTATGCTGGACATCCGTCATGTTGATACCACATGGTTTGTCGTGTAAGTAAAGGCAACTCTTCGAGCAAAAGACCCAATGTATCTTTGATAAAATTACCGTAGATGTTGCCATTCAAATTTCCATTGATAAAAAAAGGACCAATAATTTTAGCACCTATGATTCCGCACCATACATTGACAGACCGTTGTCTCTGGTGTTCAACCTGCCGCGGCTAATGTAGATTTTCCGTTGCCCATGAATGAATTTTATGCAAATTAACGTTCCTATGATTTGTGAATGTTGCCCCGTCAGTAAATAAAACGGTATTAAGAAGTGACTCATTGTTTTCGATCTAACGTTGAACCATTCGACAAAACTCTACGCGATTCATGAAGCCGTTCCAATGCAATTCTTGGTGAAGACTAACCATGGTACGGGTAAAATTTCTGACCGCGCAAAATGCGAAGTACGCTGCTCCCGCTAATGCCAGATTCATTTTCAATTTGTCGCGAACTAATGTGAGGATCTCGAGACACACTTGCGAGCACACCGATTTACATTTCTTTATTCGTTACGCGTTTCTGGCGTACACTACTACGGACACTTAAACTACCGGTTTGCCTAAGTTTATCACACACATTTTTAAATGTTTGACGCGAAGGCTGAGACCGATGTGGATATCGTTCACCATACAAGGTTTTTGCCGTTACAGAATTTTGTTGGCATTCACCATAAATAAGAAACATTTCGACTCGCTCTTCAAACGGATACATTGTACTCGATTGACCGACTTATCGATACTAATCTTATCATGCTTATCTTATCCTGCAAACTTATTAAAGTGTCCTTGAAACAGTGTTTATTTTCAGTGAAGTAAACCGTAAGTATTGTAATGTGTAAACGTACATAATAACGTACGCATTGATATTGATGGTCGTCATTTCGAACACTTATTATAAACGTAGTAATATTATTTACTACCGAAACTGTAAGTATTATCGCCTTTCTGTACTTTTTATGACCTTCAATGACCTTGCGTTATAGGTCGTTGAACTCGTTTTAAGCACTTCTTTCATGATACAGAAAAAAAAACATACCGATCCATTTAAAAAAATGGAGTTGACCTTCAAATGTCCGAAGTACCTCCATCTGCAAAAAAAAACTATTATCGCTATCGGATGGAAAAATGTTCGTGAACCTTATAGTTTCGAAGATATCCAAGGTGCTAATGGTTATTGATCCACCCTGTATATACACACACAGGGTGATTCACAACTATTAGGGTTTATTTTGCGAGCAAAATGCTTTTTTTGTTGTTATAAATGTCGTGCGGCAAAAACTATTTCAGAAATGGTCTATTTTAGAAAGATGTTATTTCAGAAAGACATTATTTTCGAAAGAAAAATGCATTATTTTAGGAACGTAAGTCAACAAGTAAGTAGTATGGACGAGCGAGGTGTCCTGGCGAGGCGAATCTTCGTTCTCATCCCGAATTCGGGTCTCGTCCCGTTTATTCCAATGAGCAATGGAGCACTCTCGGAGTAATCGGCGCGTCCCTGCTCCTTATAATATTCGTGGTTCGCCGTTGCGTGAGAACGAGGGACGTCGTAACCGGTTGCCCGTATGAGCCAACGACTCTTCCGCCAATCGGGCTTGTTGTTCGGTATTCGCAACGACGTTTCACGAACTCTACATCGAAACTTTTCCGTCCAGGACCTACCTTCGAGTCGCGCGCTCACGACGATTTCCGTCATCCCGGACGACTTCTCGGGGTCCTCGGTGATCCCTGAGAAAAAGACGTTAAACTACCACCTCGAAGAACCCAACAAGCTTCTTAGGCGTTATCTCGACGGGCGAGGAGGGGGGGAGGGGGTGTTAGATGGTACACCAGAAGCGCAACACGACGAGGAAAATACAACACTACGTTCGGGATCTTTGCATTCCGATGTTTCACGATTGGAGAGAAAAGTTTCGAGGTCCTTGGAACGAACCGTTTTGAAGGCGCTGCTGATCTTCCTGCGAGTCCTCCTTGCTCGCGTCCTCGTCCTTGACACATCTGACTAGAAACATCGCTATTGCACCGACTATCGGCGGTACTCCGGCCAGTATGAAGGGCAACTTGTATGAACCTGAAGAGGTTAACGCGTTTAATCCAAACAAAGAAGTCCAGTCATTTTTTACAACCAAATTTTCCTCCCAACCGTTTTTTGCAGTACATTTTGTCCATTTTTATCAATTTTATTGTCACTATTTTCCTTTTTTTAAACGATTTTTCGTTTTTTTTTTGTATTTTCTTCTCTATGTTTTCCGCAATTCGCGACTTTTCGTCTTCTCTTTTTTCACTTTTCAATTCTCTACCCCTCAAAAATGTATTTTCTTTCGAACATTTATTCTCCCTTCTCTTCGGTATTTCTCGCCATTTCTCTTCGTCTATATCCCAACTATTCTCATCCCCCAGGCTTCGTTTATTTTTCCTTTACCTGTACGATCGTACAATTGTCCGGCAATCGGTGGTCCCACGGTCAGCGGTACTGAGCACATGCCCAGTAGAAAACCGATCGCCTGCGTAGCACCCTTTTGGCCGCAGATGTCGAACGCTATCGGGCCCAAGAGCGAGATGAAACATCCGTCGAAGAGACCCATGCATAATGCGATGAGCAGCAGTACCCCGAAACTCGGGGTTATGGGCAGCAGCATTGTCAGTACGCCTATACTGACGAATGAAATCTATGCGAGAAAGAGACGTTCTTGAGAATAGATCGCGTTGCAGGGAAGATTTCTTTTTCAAATCAAACTGAGTTTTTGATGCCGAAATGTATAATAATAACGACAGCAATAACAACAGTGATAGGATAATAATTAAAAGATTAAGAATAAAGAATAACGAAGTAATACAGTAGCAGTAAAAGTATAAAATATAATATGGTAAATATTTACAAGTGGGGCTCCAGCCCTACACGGCTCCAAATTTTTTTTTTTCATGTATTCGGGGCTATTCTGCAGTATGAAAATATGTTTTTTTTGTTTATGCGGGAGGAATAGTTGATTAAGAAAAAAAAATCTGGAAAATATTCGATTTTCGAAATAATCTAATTTGTTTGGGTTTTCTTTCACTTGATGTCACCAAACCCGTTTCCTACATACGTTTAAAAAAATGTTTAAAAGCGTTTGGGGGTTGAAACAAGGGTTAAAATTGTCTTCCCCGAATTAAAGATTATAAACAAAGTGCCCTGAAATACATCGACTCGGCACAAAAGTTCTAAACCCATTTTCTAGCTGGAGCCCCACTTGTAAATATTTACCCATAATATGAAAGAAAAAGAACGAAGTTGGGGAAAGGAAGATGGCCGAGGAAATGCCTCAAAGAGGCGCGAAAATGCTAAAATGGGAACCCAACAAAATGGGGAGAGGAGATAAAAAATGCAATGGAGGAAATAGGAGAGGGAAACATACGGAGAGCGATGAAAAACGATGATATAGGGGCAATGGAAAGGATAATAGAAAGGGGGATGAGGACAGAAGTCGATCAAGTAATCCAACAGGATTGGAACAAAATCGAAGAATCGACGTACTCCCTACCAGAGATGGGCATATGCGAATTTTTTTTTGATTACTGAATAATAAAGAAACTTATTTAAAATTCGTTTCGAAAATGAATAATGATTCCTACTGGATTCGGTATTCGTTCCGAAAATGAATAATGAATCCTAGTGGATTCAGTATTCATTTCAAAATGAATAATGAATCAAACTGAATTCAGTATTCATTTCAACATAAGTAATGAATCCAACTCGATTCAGTATTCATTCCGTATTCGGATATCATCAAATTGAATAATCTGAAAAAATAGACGATGGAAATGGGACAAATATAATGTCCCATTTCTACGCCCATTTCTTCAGTTACTAGAAACTAAGAGCTAAGAGCTAACGACAATGGTTCAATAGAATAAACATGTTTTCTGTCACATGTTTCCCGATTATTCAATTTGATGATATCCGAACACGGAATGAATACCGAATCGAATTAGATTAATTACTTATGTTGAAATGAATACTGAATTCAGTTGGATTCATTATTCATTTTGGAATGAATACTGAATCCAACTCTATTCATTATTCGTTTTCGGAACGAATATTGAATCCAACTGGATTCATTATTTATTCTTAGAACGAATACTGAATCGAGGTGGAATCATTATCGAAAAGAAATTAATATCCATCTGACATGTATTCGGTATTATTTTTCTATTCGAATACTAAAAGTATTCGACCAGGAAGAATGACATAGGGACAGAGAAGTATTTGGAGGATTCAAATATAGTAGGCGAAGCAAAAGAAACTTGCAAGATTGACCCTAGAACCAGCATGTAATAGCTTTCAGCACCCGTAAACCAGGCACATGGGTCGTTCGCGTCCGTCGCGTATTTGATTATTTTATTGTGTAATGGAAAATCTGAAAATGATATCAGTGGAGGAAAGCTGAAATTAACCCCCCCCCCCCCTCCATGAAAAGTTATAGGGTTTTGAAGTTCGCGGAAACACGTCATAAAACAGGGCATTCTTAAACATTTCAACGCCTATTTTGGGTTTGTTTGGGTTTTTGAAAAATTCGAAATTATGTATAACGATTTTTGCTCATAAAAAAATTGTTAATGTAAAATGTCAGCTTCCCCCTACTGAATATCATCATTCATAACCCTATAAATGATATTTTATCGGAGAAATCGGATAACATTGTTCGGCAAATCTAAAGAATTACCATTTTCACGTCCATCGGATGAATTTTTCATGAACAATTTTTCAGAAACCGATTTTTGACCTACCTAAACCATGTGCGTCGTTCATGCCGGCTGTGACCTTACTCATTCGGCTGTGTATCAGCAAACTGAGGGAAAATGGCTGGCCTTGGTTGTTATAGTCTGCCTACCCTAAACTTTTTTTTACGTCAAGATCCCAGGGCTGTACCTGCGAAGGTCTAATAATGGTCGCCCTTGAAAGATTTGGCCCGAACACAAACGACTCATGTACATGGTTCTAGGGTTACCATGTAGAAATGTGGGGAAAGAAGGAAATGGGGGTATAGAGATAACAAGTGCAAGGTTTGTAAAAAAATACGTGGAAAACATAGTGCGTATATGTATAGGATCATAACCATGTAAGGTAAATGTCCCAATTATTGAACAGCTAAGGATCTGGGGGATTGAATTCGGTGAGAAAAAAATATAAAATCAAGAAAAAACCATCGCTTTCAGGTTCAAATGATACTTTGATATTTTTACTTTCGAAAAATCACCCTTTAAAGTATTTTTAAATGATTTCAAATGAAAAAGAAGAATAACAATGTGAAGCATGCAAATGTCCCAATTATTGAACACTGGAAGTGCCTGTGTCCCTAATATTGAACAGGCATGTCCCAGTTATTGAACACTCTCGAGAATTCTCTTTTCGTTCTGAAAATATTATTTCGGGTACAATATTAAGAGATAAAAGCAAAATGAAACACTTGAATAATCTTTTGTTGATCATGTAAAAATACAAAAATATATATATAGACTCTTTTGACAGGTTTTTGGTTCATTCGCATTTGGTTTATTTTTGCTTTTCGACTCGAACTTCATTTTATTTTTATTTTCAGCTTCCTCGTTTTTATGTTCTGTGTTTGTTTGATTTTGTCGCAGTTTGGCTCCCTGAAATATCGGAGAGCAGAAAATAATGAACAGTACATTCGTATTTTTAAGTGACATTTAGGTTATATTCTCTTTTTACTTTCCTTTTTATGTTTATTGCACGAAAATACGAATAAAAAATATATTTGACGATCTTAGAGTTATTATTAAAAGAATAAAGGTAAGTTTATTCAGGAACTTACAGTTTTTGTTTGAATAAATCCGATTCACACGATCTGTCACACGTTAACTGTCTCGATGTTTTGATGGGTTTAATGACGCCATCTTGGAGAATTTGAGTGTTCAATAATTGGGACACACTGCATTTTCTATGTCCCAATGATCGAACACCGTATTTTTTAAGAAATAATTAAATAAAAAATTTCATAAAAATTGTTATTTGTAAGAAATTTTCTGAGGAACCTGAAACGCCTTTACTTTTTGAGATGCGACAGTTTTTGAATTTTGTATGCCCTTCCGCATGAAGCGGCGCGTCTTAGCAAAAACGATAAGCAGTTACCACGATATGTCAAATCGGGTCACCGTTGCTGATTAAATCATTTTTGCTCTATCAATTAAAGCTTTTTTTGCACAAGGTAACATTTCGATAGCTAAAAGTTCCATATATGTAACGAAATTTTTATAAATAAGTAAATGCATGCAGGTGAATGAGAAATAATAAAAATACAAGATAGTGTTCAATAATTGGGACCTGTTCAATAATTGGGACATTTACCTTAGTAGGATATTTAATGCAAGAAAATATGAATACGTTTTAATATAATTAATACGAAATATAAAGCCACTACAAAATAAAATTAGTCGAATTGCTCTCGATCTTCATCTTAGACTGCTCGTCTCATCGACATTTTGTCCAGGCACACTCGCATTTTCTCTCTTTATTCTTTTACACTTATCTCAGTCACACCAACAATCGTTCTACACTCAGAAAAAAGATTTATTAGGTTCTAATAAATTGGCACATTAGAACATAATTTATTAGAAATCAATAAATGTTTACTCGTATGGAGACAGTTTTTATGTAATTGTAACTACAGCATTTATTCGGCGTTGCTAAATATGTTTTTTTTTTACGCGCCGATTTTTCACATAAATTAAAAGCCATGTTCAAAATAGAAAATTTGAATAAATATTTCCTCAAATCAAATAAATACTACTTTCCAATCACGAAAATCTCTTATTTCGCGACTATGATACAAATGCGCGCATGCGCACTGTGCCCTTTCAACGCGGAGGGCCTTTGCGAATCTTTGGCGCCACATCCTTCTCGACCACACGCAGCACTTCTCCCTCTCTCGTGACATTTATTCCTTTTTTTCGCACAGCACGCACATACAGTCGCGCACACGAAACGCTGAACCTGGGCTTTAGCTCTGTCCACAGTGCCGAAGTCGTGGAAGTTCATTTTGGGGCTGAAAAAGTGAGCTGGAATTTTGAAAAATCAGTTTTAATTCGATAACTCTTTAGGAAAAATTCGTACACTTTTTGGTCAAAAGAGAACGTTGGAGCCCTTGAAAAGACACATCGATCGAGTGTTTGATCATCATTCTCCGATAATATCTTCACGCCCCAAAAAATGGTTGAAATACAAAAAAAATTGTGTATTGAATAACTCAAAAACAATCGATTTTTTAATCATTTTCTCTATACTTTCGTTTCTATGGGCCACCCTTAAATTTTGCTTTTTTCAACCCCTCTCGAGGATTGCAAATTCAAAATGAAATTCTAGGAAAACTATTGACCGCACGAATTCGCCGCCGTAGAACAATTTGTAGCTTCAACCATCAGCTACAGTTTTGTCCACATCACCAAACTCGTATCTCTTTATTTTCGGTCAATGGTTTTCCTAGAAATTCATTTTTTAATTTTCAACCCTCGAGGTGGGTTGGAAAAAGCAAAATTCAGGGGTGGTCCATAGAGACGAAAATATAGAGAAATTTAATCTCTACATTTCGTACATTTAAACCATCCCTGAAAAATCGATTGTTTTTGAGTTATTTAATAAACAATTTTTTTTGATATTTCAACAATTTTTTCGGGTGTGAAGATATTATTGGAGAGGGATGATCAAATACTCGATCGACGGGTCTTTTCACGGGCTACAACGTTCTCATTTGAACAAAAATTGTATGAATTTTTCCTAAAGAGTTATCGAATGAAAACGGATTTTTCAAAATTTCACCCCACTTTTTCACCCCCAAAATGAACTTTCACAACTTCGGCGTTGTGGACAAAAATAAAGCTCGGATTTTTCTGAACATTTTGTCTCCCGGCGCCGACCTCGTGGGGGTTGTAGTTTGGCATTAATCCACCCCCATCACCTAAAAAAACGCTACACCCCGATTTTTAGGCAAACTTGGATTTAGCACCCGCGGCACTTGCAAAATCACCTGTGAAAAAACTGGCCTTCTTCTAATTTTTTCCGATTCCAATATACACCTAGTACAGACTGTACTACACTCAGAAAAAAGATTTATTAAGGACAAGGAATTTTGTCTCCCGGCGAATATGTTTTCTTATTCGTGAGTCTGCCTACTACGATTGTATTGACAGCTAAGAACATTTTTTATTCAAGTTTATCTTTAAGATTTGGAGTACAACTTTGCAGTGACCGTTTTACCTAGAGAGCCACTGCGGCCGAAGTAGTGGCCCTAGCTCAATAAAAAAAGTTGCATTTTAAACTAGAGGCTCTGCCAATGTAAACAATTTAAAAAAGCTAACGGCTACGTGTATGCATTATAAAGTTATAGGCACTCAAACATGGCAACCTACGAGCCGAATTCTCAGCATTTGCGGGAGGTTATGATTTACTTCTTCAACATCAATAAATCTGCGGCTGAGGCCCACCGTTTGCTTGTAGATGCTTACGGGGAGGATTCTATTAGTGAGAAAACGTGTCGGCGGTGGTTCATCGACGCCCAAACCGAATATTCACGGATCCAAAGTGATGCTGTGTATCTGGTGGGACCAGCTGGGCGTTGTGAACTATGAACTGCTCAAACCATCCGAAAGCATCACAGGGGAAGTCTACCGACGTCAGATGATGCGCTTCAGTAAGGCACTCAAAGAGAAACGGCCACAATTCAACGAAAGACATGACAAGGTGATACTGCAGCATGACAATGCCCGACCCCATGTTGCAAATGTCGTGAAAAAGTACTTGGAAACGCTGAAATGGGAGGTTTTATCCCACCCGCCGTACTCTCCAGACATTGCCCCTTCCGACTATCACTTGTTCCGGTCAATGGCACACGATTTGGCTGACCAGCACTTCGGTACTTACGAAGAAGTCAAAAATTGGGTCGATTCCTGGATTGCCTCCAAGGCCCAAGACTTTTATCGACGCGGGATTCGAATGCTACCTGAAAGATGGGCCGCGGTCGTAGCTAGCGACGGGCAGTACTTTGATTAAAAAATATGTAGCCACTTTTTTATAATAAAGCCTTAAACTTTTGAAAAAAACGGTCACTGCAAAGTTGTACTCCTAATACTAAGAATTTTTCTTAACATCTAATAAAATTCTTGATAATCCCCCAGCTGGTTTTTTTCGAGGAATTATGTAATTTCGTCCGTCATTATTTTCTCACTTGATCGTTTTTTTCTCATTTTATATTCTTACTTACACTTAAATCATTGCTCACTTTCGAGTTTCTCACTTCCGAAACGCAACACTGACACTTGTGCCAAAAGCATTGGCATAGGAAGAAGCTACATGGTAAGCGTATGCGTGAGCTACATCTGACGAGCGGCCTGCTGTCGGGCCCGTCGCGTTGAAGGGCAAAGTACGCATGCGCGCATTAGTATCACAATCGCGAAATAAGAGGTTTTCGTGATTGGAAAGCAATATTTATTTGATTTGAGGAAATATTTATTCAAATTTTCTATTTTAAATATGGCTTTTAATTGATGTGAAAAACATCACAATCATCAACAGACACAATCACATATTTAGTGATGCCGAATAAATGCTGCAATTACAATCACATAAAAACTGCCTGCATACGAATAATCATTTATTCATTTCTAATAAATTATGTTCTAATGTGCCAATTTATTGGAACATAATAAATCTTTTTTCTGAGTGTAGGGAGGAGCAAATCAACAGAAAGATACAGACGGTGCCAACGAAGGAGCCGGCAACGAAACTGTGTATGTTTGTAAAGCATTTCGAGAAACTAATTGGAAAAATTGTAAATGAGGAAACTAAAAGCGAAACGACAGTAAGGTATAAGCTTGGAAACGAGCAAATTTTGTAAAGGGAAACATATATGTAGGGACTTTCTGTGAGAACACCCTAAGAAGTGATATACCTGAAATAATAAATATTACTAATACTGTAAAAGAATACGATCTATGATATAAAATAAATAATAATAAATATGATAATAACAATAATAAATCAATTTAAAAATAGTATCTACCTGTTGCAACAAAATTCTATTGACCCTCGGCAAGTCAGCGATGAATCCGAAAACGAGTCGTCCAATGCCGGAAGTGATGCCGATGCACATGACCGGCAACTTTTTGTCCGCATCCTCGAAGACTATGGAAACGAATTTGCCTATGTGAACGTAGGGCACGAAATATCTGAGAAAAAAAAGACAGAGAGAGAGAGGGAGAGAGAGAGAGAGAGAAAGAGAGCAAGAGCGCGGGGGCGCAAAAAAGGGAGATGGAGACGTATGACATTGTGGCGTTTTGTTGTTGTTGTTGTTCTAATTGACTTACCCGAAGAGAGCAAGGGGTATCGCACTTGCCCAGACGACGTACTTCTTCTTCTTCCATATTGAAACGTTCACAACTTCCTTGAGCCTAGAGCAGAAATTCACCTTCGAGGCATCCTCGTCGTCCTCGATGCACGCTGATTTTTTTTTTCCTGTTGAAGCGCGAAGCATGAAAAAAAAACTTTCTTGCTATCCAGTGTGGGGAAGAATGAAGAGAAAGAAAAAAAAACAAGTGAAACTCACGTGGTACCGGTTTGAAGAGAACGGCGCAGGCCATTACGACCGAGGTGAGGACCGCCAAACTTCTCAGGGTACCAACGAGACCAAAACGTTTGAGCAACGGCTCGATTATATAGGGCATTATTATGGTGAAAACGGAACTACCCGCGGTCACGATGCCGTTCACGAGGCCAAGATAACGCTTGAAATAATGGCCGAGGATAACCAGAGACGGTGTGTAGGCGAGACTCGCACCGAAACCGTACATCACACCGTACGTCAGGTACAGAATCTCCACCTGCAAACATTATCGCGCCGGTAAACTCACACGTACGAATCTGAAGGGCCATTGGCTATTGGTCAAAATCCCGCTGTAGGAGGAGGGTTGTAGGAGATGTTTTCCGCTATCAAATAACCCAGTAACGCTACACTGAGAAAAAAAACCCATTGAATCAAAAAAATATGTTGGTTGATCCAAATAAATGTGCAGCTGCGGAGTGCCACCGATATATGAGATTGTTACAATACTATAAAATATTAGAAAATGTGATTGATTTGAATAACATACTATTTTCTTTGAAAAATCTCTTCTGCTCTCTGAATATCTACATTATCCTTCAAATAAAATTATATTCTATTGAAATCATTCTATATACAATACGTAGATGTATTGGATGAAATAATTAAGCGGTTGCTACAAACATTTTTTATTTCGTACAAAAATATAATCAATAGAATTAATTATTTCTTTACTACATCGAAACGAATATGCCACGGGACGTAAGTTTTTCAATTTGTTTTAAATCTTAAATAAAAAGTGAGCATTAGAATGATCATCCACGATAATAGGGCAGAGAATATCGATATCCAATGGAATATCCATGGAGAGAATATCAAATATTCAACTGATTAGAACAGATACTACACTTTGATCTTAGCCACAGGCCAAGAAGCGATACTCTTTAGAATTTCTCCAGCGTTTAAGTAGATTTTCGCTTCGCGCTACGCTTACGAGAAAACGAGCGCGCGTGCGGCTTCTATCGGTTACTCCGAGAACTACGGGTTTTCTCACACCTATAATTTCGGTGGCGCTCGGCCATGATTTGGTTGAATTTTTTCAACCACATGTGCAAGAAACAAATTTTACTTTCGCATAATTTTTTAACCAATTCAGACATTTGCTTAATATTTTTCAATCGAAATGAAATATTAATATTTTAACGAATAATGTACTTAAAAATCAATATCGGATATGGTGAAAGCAAATAAAATAACTTATTTACTCAATTATTACGAAATTACATTCAAAACTATATAATTTGTTCGCGATAATTTTTTACATAGTTTCAATAATATATTGTTCTCGGCTAACAATATATCCTTAGAATGATTTTTTTTTAAATTTGATCATGTTATTGTTATTGATCATGTTATGTGTTTTGTTTGGACCAATAAATCCGATTATTTACACCAACAATTTTACAATTGAATCAACGAAATTTCATTCAATAACACCAATGATATTGGATCAATGATTTTTTTTCTCAGTGTATGTCCACCATTTTCGAGATATTGTGAATTTTATTATTGTTTTAACCCTTTGCGGCATAGTGTAACACTGGTGTTACACCTGATTTAATTCAGATTTTGACGATCCAAAAGTGTCTTTTAATTAAATGTGGCAGTTGTAAATACGTTTCAAGGTTCCTAGAACTTCAATAACTACTAAAACATACCTATTAAATTTTTATTTTTCACGTAGCGGGCGTCATTAACAACGTAACTACAAAAAAACGGACTTTTTACATCATCAATTTGATTACGACTAATCTAGCAGGTAAACCATGACCAAAAAATAGGTAAAAACTTGGTTTTTGATCCACTGAATACGAACCCGAAGTCAACCGTCAAATTGATAATGGCGGATCCAATATGGCGGCTATAAATGGCAAAAGCTATAGGATTTTCCCCAAATTTGATGATCTATTTTTGAGGGGGGGGAGTTTATTTCATGTAACACAATAAGAATGGAAAATAAAAAATGGTGAATACAATGTAGCTAACGAAAATCTGATATTTGATTGAGTATACTGAAGTTTTAGCACGCAGCCGTTACTGAAAAAGGATTTCATGACATTCGACAATTCTGCTACATTGAACATCTATCTTATGTACTGCGCATTTAGCATTACCCAGAACTAACGGCAAGGACGCAGCAAGTTTCCAGTTCCATTCTTTTTTTTATTAACCAAATTTTCTTTAAAGTTTTTAAATTTTATTTAAAAAGAAAATTAAAAAAAAATTATTCTGGAAATTATTTTGTTGAACTTGTCTCGTATTCGACTTGTAATCAGCGACCCCGACAACCCCCGAGTACCAACTTTCGCTATCATTAAACGACGTTTTGTATTTATGGTCCACCATACTGGATCCGTCATCTTGAATTCTCGAATTTCGAGCGCAGATTCGTAATCAGCGAACCCGAAAACCCCCGAGTACAAAATTTCAAAACAATTGCAGGTAAATAAAAAAGTACATGCTGCAAAGGGTTGAGGGGCTATACCAGTGTGACACTTTAAAAAAAATCGATTTTTTTGCCTTTTTCGACAGTTTATACTTTCAAGAATATCCTGTAAAAATGTCAAGACCGAATCTCTATCACTGTATCTTGCAAAAATCGATAGTTAAATTTTTAAACGGGTTTTTCTCGAAATGAGATTTTTTAAATTTGCTGACATTGTAACTCAAAGAGCAATTATCCAATTGACTTGCCATTTGAATTGAGTACTCTTGAATATATTTACTCTGCAATGACGTAGGATATTTTTGATTGGATGAAAATTGACGATTTGGCATTGAAAAAAACGACCATTTTATAGGCAAGAAAACAGACGTTTTTTTTCATAACTACGCCATTTTGTTAGATTTCGATATTTTTCGAAAATCCTACGTCATTGTACAGAAAATACCTTTCAGTTTAACATTTTTTTCCCTTTTTGGTTTCAGCTACTCAATTGGCCGGAATCATGTCAGCATTGGAGGAACTTTTTTTTGCGCCTCTAAAGGCTGCGCATAAGTCGCTTGGATCTCAATATATTTCGATGAAAAAATTATGTAATACAGGTCAAATATAGCCAAATATATTCTTAATTTTCTGAAACATTTATTTGAGTACTTTTATTTTTAAAAATTGCCGAAAATCACCCAAATTTTCAGCATTCATACTGATATACCCCCTTAAATCGATCAATATATAAACTGCCGGTCAAAAGCTTTCAGGCACTTCAAATAATTGCAAAACTTTCAATCACTGCTTAAGGCGGGATATACATTTACAACATTAAAAAAATCGATTTATTTATTTTTTCTCTTTAAACCATAGAACTGTATATGTAGAATATTTTCCCAAAGTTTCAAAGCGAAATTCGAAAAACTTCGAACGTTACAACCCGTCAACGCTGTGCCTCACCGCTCGGATTCAGAGCGGGCGTGAACTTGAAACGCGTTTTTCTCAGAACTGTATTATCGAAATAGCGTGCAGGATTGCTCTAAAACTATTAAGGGGGGATTGTCTTTTTTTTCGCAAAATTTACCGCTTTTTGGGAATTTTTTTGTGAAGAAAGTATACAACGGAAAACTTGTGAAACTTGGCATATAGTTTTATTGATCTGTTTACTACATACAAAAAATTTTTTAAACAATTTCATCAAAAAATCCGCCTCCCACCCCCCTCGACGCGCGATGGTCCTTTTTTGATGGTGTGCACGATTTCTCAAAAACTATTCAACCGATTGCCTTCAAATTTGGACAGAATGCTCAGCTGACATCCTTTTATCGTTTGATGAAGCAAAAAAGCAATACGTTTAATAGTTTTTTATTTATAACAAAAAATCGATCAATTTTTTTCGAAAAATCGATACTTCAAGTTCAAAATGTCACCAAATCGTCAATTTTTTTTTCCCTTCATCGAACGATAGCTATATGTGTCTAAAGTAAAATGCTTTTTGGGTTTTTGTTGCAGGATGAACGTGAAGGCTGTAATCGTGCACACCATCAAAAAAGGACCATCGCGCGTCGAGGGGGGTGGGAGACGGATTTTTTGATGAAATTGTTTAAAAAATTTTTGTATGTAGTAAACAGATCAATAAAACTATATGCCAAGTTTCACAAGTTTTCCGTTGTATACTTTCTTCACAAAAAAATTCCCAAAAAGCGGTAAATTTTGCAAAAAAAAAAGACAATCCCCCCTTAAGCCGATTGAGATGAACCTCGGTAGAAATATTGAAAATATTGGTATCTTCTACTTGACGCAAATTGTTTTTGAAAAATTGGAAAAAACTACTTTTTTAGTCCACATTTTACCGAAATATTGCGTGAAATGTTGATTTTTTGGTGTAAATGCGTGCCATTTTTTCAAATTTGCATTTTCTTCATTTTCGTTACCGTCACACAGAAACTATACATGTTCTAACTGAAAAAATGTTTGAACTTTTTTGCAAATCAAAGTCTACGGGAAGCTAGACTGCACATTTTGATGATGAATTCATTTTTCAAAATAGCTTCGTATACTCAAATATACTATTAAAGTATACCTAAAGTTTGATAATTGTAAAATAATTATTTCTCAGTTAAAAAAATCACTCAATATTGCTTATTTTTTTCCTGTCTAAATGTATATCCCGCCTTAATTGCCAAATAATGTTAGAATAATAAAATTAATTCCATTTATTAATTTTCGATGATAGCTCTATATATTGAATTATATTGATCGAATATTATTTTGCAATTACTCAAAGTTGTCGAAAGTTTTGAAATTATCTGAAGAGTCCGAAAACTTTTGACCGGTAGTGTATATAAATATAAATTTGTACATTTTGTCTATAATTCATATTATTGGTAATTGGACTTCCAATGATATCAAATTGTCTCGTCACTCAACTCTGGTTATATATACACAAGATGCTACTGAATACGTAAAGCACTTGTGTGCTAAGCCGATAAAAAATTGGCCTTGCACCGCAGCACCGACCTTATGTGCGAACAGAGAAGCGAGCAGCATACCACCAAATGCGACAGCTCCACCGAGGAAAGTGGTCAACTGAATGCCAAACTTGTCGGTGAGTATACCGGCGATAGGCGACAGGAAGAAGGTGGTGCCTATCGTAAGGGATCCAACGAGAGCTGAAAAACAACAAATATATATATGTATATATATATATATTAGATGTACAACTTAGTTCGGTCCGTTTTCAAAAGATGGCTCTAGGTGCTATAAATGGTAGACGGCAACAGCTGATTTTTGCTGTATCGTGAAGTATCAACATCTCTTAACCAAATATTGTTTACAGACCTTTGAGTTTTGCGCATTAAGTCTAATTTTTACTGCGGTGAAAATGTCGAATTTCGTCCCAAATAAGCACCATTTGCGGGAAGTGTTGATTTTCTGTTTCAATTGGAAGAAAAGTGCAGCTGAAGCCCACCGAATGCTTGTGGAAGGGCTGGATAACTGGAAGGTCTGGAAGGGCTGGAAGGAGTAATTGCAAATAGGGCTGGAAGGATTATTTCAAGATGAGTATTTATTTCATGTCCAATGAAGGAGTAATTGCAAATAGGGCTGGAAGAAGTAATTGCAAAATAATATTATGGTGAATCTGCACCGTCGGATAAATCTTGCAGAGAATGCTTTCGACAGTTACAAAGTGGTGATTTTAGTGTTAAGGACAGAGAGCGTTCGGGTCAACCGGAAAAGTTTAAAGACGAAGGTTATGCACTGTATTTGGTGGGATCAGAAGGGTGTGATCCACTATGAGATACTAAAGCCTGGTCAAACCATCACGGGAGACTTCTACAGGCAACAATTAATCCGTTTAAAGCGAGCTATAGCCAAAAAACGTCCAGAATATGCGACCAGACACGAGTCCATAATCTTTCAACATGACATCGCTCGGCCTCACGTTGCTATTTTGGTTAAAAACTATTTGGAAAATAGCAGGTGGGAAATTCTGGCTCACCCGCCTTATAGGCCAGACCTTGCCCCTTCCGACTACCATTTGTTTCTATCAATGGAGAACGCATTGACTGGAATACGCTTCACGTCACAACCCGAGTAGAAATTGTTCTAGCCTGTCTAAGTTACGACCTACTAACTGGCTCGCACAATTGAGTTCACACGAAACGACCAATGGTTGGCTCGCTATGAGCTAGTAATATTGTGAATGTTTTCTTATCCAGCCCTCGTCTAGTCACTGCCCAGCTGATCTTGGTCACAAATGACAAAGTGAGGTTATGTGACTACGTATAGTTCCATCGAGCGAATGGCTCATGGCTGACTAGCTGACTTGAATTTAGATGGCTTTGCAAAAGAAAAAAATTCTCAAGTGGGCATGACGCCATGACCTAGCCAACACTAGCTACCTGTGGCTATGCACCCCTTGGCTATTCACGGCCCAGCCGAGCTTGGTCACGAGTGATAAAGTGTGGTAATGTGACTACGTGTAGTTCTATCGAGCGATTGGCTCATGGCTGGCTAAGCAACTTCAGTTACCGATGGCGTTGCGAACGTAAGCATTCTCATGGCGAGATAGCTACTTGCAAGTGGGTATCTCGCCATGACCTAGCCAGCTATGCGGCTGTGCACCCCTTGGCTAGTCACTGCCCAGCCGAGCTTGGTCGCGAATGATAAAGTGTGGTTATGTGACTACGTGTAGTTCTATCGAGCGATTGGCTCGTGGCTGGCTAAGCGGCTTGAGTTACAGATGGCGTTGAGAATGCAAGCATTCTCATGGCGAGATACCTACTTGCAAGTAGGTATCTCGCCATGACCCAGCCAGCTATGCGGCTGTGCACCCCTTGGCTAGTCACTGCCCAGCCGATCTTGGTCACAAATGACAAAGTGTGGTTATGTGAATACGTGTAGTTCCATTGAGCGACTGGCTTATGGTTGGTTAAGCAATTTGAGTTACAGATGACGTTGCAAATGAATAAAATCCTCAAGTCGGTATATCGCGATGACCTAACTAACACTTTCCAACTGCGGCCGCACTAGCCGGAATAAATGATCGGACAAATACAATTTAAGGTTATGTAATTCTATGCGACTATCGCTCTCAATGCGAACGCAATTGAGTCATTGATCCGATAATGTTATTTACATTTGTTAATCCACCCATTTTTCAATAATCTGACATTTTGTAGTGTAACATATGTAGACGATAAAAAAATTCAGAAATCAAACAAGTAGAAATGGCTCAGTGAACAACGTCACAACTCATCACCCAGAGGTCCCGGGATCGAAACCACGTTACGAAACAAACGTTTGTCTCAGATAATTTAAAATTGAACCATTAATATATTTAAAGCGCAAATATCGCAACCCTAATTAATGAACAACGAAGAATATCGTAAAAGTGCGTGTGTGTGTGTGTGTGCGCGCGCGCGCGCGCGCGCGCGTGTGTGTGTGTGTGTGTGTGTGTGTGTGTGTGTGTGTGTGTGTGTGTGTGTGTGTGCGTGCGTGCGCGTGTGCGTGTGTGTGTGTGTGTACCTAATTGCTTTGAGGAACAATAAATAATAGCTGATACAGGATACAATATGATTTCGTATTTTGTCTCGCAAGCGCGGTTATTACGCAATAAGATATGTGGGAGATCGCGTATATATTGATTGGCAGCAAAACTTAATTGACCCCGGAAAGTCAACGATTCTCGCGGGTAATTGGCAAGAATAAAGCGGAGGAGGACGAGGCTGAGCATGGCGACACTTTCCTTCTCTTTCCCCTGCAGCGAGACTGATGTCCGTACATCAATAGGGGGAAGATCAATTGGGCGACTATGATTTAGCAAAGACGTCGCCTTTTGTTTAGGTGGCACAATGGCAAAAAAAAACTCTGTCGCTCTTACTACATTGATGCATCGTCATCACGTGGTCTTTTTTCGTACATGCGCACCCAGTAATCGTAGGAGCGGACAGCCACGATAAAGGGGAATATTAAGCGTGGGATCGGTAAAATGTTTAGACAGGAGCAGTTGCTTGACTCCATTCCGTTGATTTATACTTTGAATTCGGATAGGGCATAGTTCATCACATTTTCCATTATACGACCGGATGATTTTTTCATACGTTTATCCATTTGTGAATAAAAAATGTAGTAAAGTTGTTTTTGTTTTGTCGGAAACGGAACGTTGTTATTCTACGGGTTGGCATTTTTGTAATTATAAAAATTTCAAAACGTTATCTGGTCATGAGAAAGTTTGATTGTTATAGTAAAAGTACATTTTTGTATTTTTCATTTGAGATGAGCCTCAATTCGCCATGCAGCAACGACGGCACTTTCTTTAAAAGGCTACACCGGTGTGACACTTTCAAAAAATCGATTTTTCTTTGCTTTTTTCGACAGTTTATACTTTCAAAAATAGCCTGTAAAAATTTCAAGGCCGTATCTCTAATCATTTTATCTTGCAAAAATCGATAGTTAAATCTTTAAGATTTTTCAAATTTGCTGACATTGTAACTCAAAGTGCAATTATCCGATTGACTTGACATTTGAAATGAGTACTCTTGAATATATTTACTCTACAATGACGTAGGATATTTTTGATTGGATGAAAATTGACGATTTGGCATTGAAAAAAACGACCATTTTATAGGCAAGAAAACAGACGTTTTTTTCATAACTACGCAATTTTGTTAGATTTCGATATTTGTCAAAAATCCTACGTCATTGTACAGGAAGTACCTTCCAGTTTTACGACATTTTTTCCTTTTTCGGTTTCAGCTACTCAATCGGCCGTAATCATGTTAGCAGTGGAGGAACGTTTTTTTTTGGCGCCTCCGAAGGCAGCGCATAAGTCGCTTGGATCTCCATACTTTTCTATGAGAAAATTACGTAATATAGGTCAAATATAGCCAAATATCTTCTTAATTTTCCGGAAAATTTAACGGGTTATACGCTGTTAGAAACTTCAAACGCGTATTTCTCAAAACGGTGTTTTCAAAGTCGGTGAGCACGATTTCTCAAAAACGGCTCAACCGATCGGTCTGCAATTTTAACACAACCTTGTCAGATATATTCTTCAGGTATTGATCGAAGGAATAAGATTTTCGATAAGTATTGCTGTTTTTTTTCATCGATTTAACCAAAAAAATTTGGTCGAAAATCGAAATTGTTTCTTTCCGGAGCCACCATTTTGTCAAAAATTAAAATTTCAACGATTCCTTCTATCAATACCTGGATTCATCTATCCCCTAAAAGAGTCTTTTTGGTTTTTTCATTTTAGATAATCCAAGCCGGAGATACTTTGCTCACCGCCGGACTCTTTTTCGCGGACCTCCAGGAGACTTCCTACAGGAGCAATGTTAATGAATATTTTTGAAAATAAAAAATGCCAATCTAAAGCTAAATGATGCCACTACACTGCCTAATACTTTTCGTTTTGCCCAAATGAAATCCTTTTCCAGAAAAAATCGTGAAAAAAACGACTTTTTTTTGCCTTGCAACTGCGTATAACGCCTTAATTGAGTACTTTTTTCCAAAAAAATTCTCAAAAATTACCCAAGTTTTCCGTGTTCACTCTGGTACAGCCCCTTAAATGATAACAACTTCATTGTTTATCAATATTTTTCAATGGAAAAAAAAGTCAACCTCGCCAAAAGTATGTGTCAATTGTGTGTCAAATCCCGACCTCGTCATCCCAATACTATCATCACAAAAAAATTACTGAAAATCATCCTATTGTTTGACCCTAAGTTCATGCAGACCACTCAATCCACAAAATCTCCGGAACACGTTACGCTTTTTGTTCCCCTATTTATCGAATGGAGAAATACGAACGGAGACCATAATAAGAAGACGGTCGTGACGTCTTTGCCACAAAAAATAATCAGGCTGAGTCTCTCGGCTTTGGTTATATCTAGCTCGCCTAAACAGTCGGCGAACATTACCCATGGCACATAGGGAAGATAAAGCAGCGATTTAATAATCAAGTACGGCGTTGATTCTTGGTAGAAGACAAAACGGCTTTGCGATGGATCTTTGAAGACCCTCTTTCTTCTCTCTCTCTCTCTCTCTCTCTCTCTCTCTCTCTCTATTTCTTTCTCTTTTCTCCCATACGAAAGCATGCACATACTCGACTGGTGTTTGAAACAGGATGCGTTTTGAAACTCTATCCTCGCCTGTAATCGTGATACCCAGAGCGATCGTATTTTTCTCCTCCTCCTCCTCTTCTTCCTGTACCTGTTTTTTTTCGTCATTTTCTTCTGGTTTTACCAGACCTCGTGTGTCGCTCGATATTTGCTTAAGCTATGAATGTACACATTGTGTAAATCGGTGATTCTGCCTCGCCATGTGGAACATAAGAGTGCACGAGGTGATCAAAGGCCAATTAATATTGATAATCGAATGAGAGAGGAGAGGAAGAGCGTATTTGTCATATGGATATAGTCGCGAATTACGAGTCAAGGAGATGAAAGGTGCAAAAATGCATGAACAGGAATTAAAGAAATAAGGTTTCGATATGAAAACGAAAATCAACAGAAAATATAGAAATGGGGATTCGATATAGTACAAAAATAAACAGAAATAAGGATGCGATATAAAAACCATAATAAACAGAAATTATAGAAATGCGGATTCAAGATATAAACAAAAATAAACAGAAATTGAAGAAATCAGGACTCAATATAGAAACGAAAATAAACAATACAAGATGCGATGAGTGTAAAATAAAATATTCAGAGAAAGGAAGAAAGAGAAAGAGGTGGTGAGGGAGGGAGAGGGAGAGAGAGAGAGAGCGAGAGAGAGAATGTTTTTTATTTCGGGCTCCGAAGCACCTCCTCTCTAAGAGTGCACATTATAATACAAAGTGCTGACCACTAGATTATTAACCATCTATGTGATAGCAGTGAAACGTAACCAAACATGAACTATATATTAATAATACTGGGGGAGAGAGAAACAAAGACAAAGAGAGCGAGGGCAAATAAAATAGAGAGAAAAAGGGCCTAAATAAGGCAGAGGGGGTAAGAGAAAGAGAGAGAGAGAGAGAAAGTGACATCGATTGACCCCTGTTAGGACTAATGCCCCTGTAATTGACAATTAATTCATCTTTACAGAGAGAGAGAGAGCAAAAGAGAGAGAGAAAGGGAGCGCTCGCGAGAGATAAGCAAGAAGTAAGAAGAGAGAGAGAGAGAGAGAGAGAGAGAGAGAGAGAGAGAGAGAGACTTGCACGAATTTAAACGTCTAGGCCATTAACTCTCTCCATTGTTCAATGAACCGTCCAATCGATTATGGCTCATACGCATATAAACAACAGTAATTACCGAAAAGGCCCCCCTTCCCTCCCCGAAGATCACCGTTTGTCATGATGCGAGGCGTTTCGCGTCTCGCATCATGACAACGTTCATTCCCGTGACACGCGATCGATGACCCAATTCGCAAAATTAATCGTTCGCTCGTTGAGAATCCCGACCGCGACATGCGTAGTTAAGTCGCATGCAGATCTTGTGTAATTGGGCTTTGAAGATTCGAAATTACGCGCTGGGTCGTACGAAGAGGGCGGGGAGGAAGGAGAAGGTCGATACCAGAGACTGAAGGGCCAGGACGAGATAATAACGCAGTGGCGGGGGGAGGGGAGTTTGAGAATAGTTACGTCGCGTCATACGAACGATTTTAGGAGACTTTATTGTGTTGCTTGTCAACTTCGAAGTCTCGCTCTCCCTCTCTCTCTCTCTCTTTCTCTCTCTCTAGCTCGCGGTCTGTGAAAGCAAATCGCGAGAAGTTTTCAAGAACAAAGGCCACGAATTTGCTTTTGAAGTGTGTGTGTGTATGTGTGCATGGGTGATGCTCTCGCAATGATCAGTTTGCAGGACAAGGAAATTTATGAACGAAAATATTTCAATTTTTCGGCACGCTCCCAGGCACATTTTCCAAAAGCATTGTTTGAGCAGTGATATTTTTTCGAAGCATGCTTCGTTGGAAATCATACTTCATTGAAGTTTTGAAACGAAGGTGATTCTCTTGCTAAATTGACTGGATCGTAGGGGTGAAAACAGGGGAACGGAATTGATGCTGTACGATCGAATTGACAAAGGAAAATCCTTCCTTTTAAAACTTGAACGAAGTACAGTAAAACCTCGTTTATCCGGCACTCGATTAAGGGAAGGTTCCGCCTTGTTGGGCCAAAAGATGTTCGATTTTTCACCAATTTTTTATGCGAAAAGTATTAAACATAGAATGTTGATATTTGGTATGTTGAATAAGCGGTCTGTTATTGAACATCGACATTTTTAAAAATTTTGATAAAACATGGTGGTGGAAGTGGAAGGAGCCACGTATGTTGGTGCGCGAGCGATGACATTCTTCGCTTGCGAAAGTCCTAAGTCCCGGACAGGTGATCTGAAGCGAAAAAATCGAACATATTTTCACGTTGTACAATATTGTGTCTAAGTTGACCTAGAATCAAGAAGAAAAATTGGAAAATAAAAAAATCGTGAGCGATTAGAAGGAAGTTGGTTTTTTCCCAAAATAATTCGCAGTTTTTTGCTCACGATTTTTTTATTTTTCAATTTTTCTTCTTGATTCTAGGTCAACTTATACACAATATTGTACAAAGTAAAAATATGTTTGATTTTTTTGCTTCAGATCACCTGTTCGGGACTTAGGACTTCCGCAAGCGAAGAATGTCATCGCCCGCGCACGGACATACGTCGCTCCGCCCACTTCCACCGCCATGTTTTGTCAAACTTTAAAAAATATTTTGATGTTCAATAAAGATCGCTTAGTCAACATACCAAATATCAACATTCTGTATTTAATACTTTTCGCATAGAAAATTGGTGAAAAATCGAATATTTTTTGGCCCAACAAGGCAGAACCTTCCCTTAAGGGGTGAGATGCGGTTAGAATTTTCAAATAATCGATTTTTTCAAACATTTTTTTGAAGTATGAAATTTTGCAAATATTCCCTGAAAATTTCAAGTCAATCCAATGAAGAATTTCCGGGATATCCCACAATTAGTCAAGGGGCGTCGGGGCCCCATCGCAGGTAGCGGCTGACAAACGCGCAAACGATAATACCCGGGAAGGCAGAATGCTTCGAAGACAACAACAAATTGATATTTTGGAAGCTTCCACATCGGCAGAGGCCCTATTGTAGGGGCCAGGAATATTGATGATTGGATATAAGTAATTTTTTAATTAGTATTTTTATACACACTCAAGTCTAAAATTGAAAAACTCTTTCAGAAATTTTCAAAAATGTATTACTCAAAAACTATGAACTTTAGCAACAATTTATAAAGAATACTTTTGTTTTAAAATTGCCCAAAATGTTTAAAAAAAAATAATTCATCACGAAAAACTTTAATTTTTTGAAAAATTGTTTTAACAATTGGCTATAAACAATTGAATGCTCGACTTTTCGGCAACATTGTGATTTTCGGATTCAGCGGATCAAAATACATAAAAAAGTTTAGCTCCATCTATCGAGGTCAAAATTTGACAAACTTATAACACCGTATCCACATCGAAAAACTTGGTCCGAGGTGTATCCTCGGATAATACGGAAAATTTCGGATAAAACGAAAGAATCTGCTATGCCTGTGCATGGAGTAGTCCTATATTGCTACTTTGTTTTGTTTTCCGTATTATCCAAGATTTCATTTATCCGAGATATACTCTCCCCATATTACCTCGGATAAGCGTGGTCCTTTTGTATGCTTTCCAATGAAGCATGTTTCGAACAAATGTAACTGCTCAAACAATGCTTTTATAAAATGTGCCTGGTGTGACAAACATGTATGTTTCAAATGTTTCTACGATGAATACCACCCTAACAATTGTAAAATTATTTCTGATAACGGATAAATAGTAGCGTACATAAATAATTGCAAGAATTTTCGAAATTTATATTTTCATCAAAAACTTCACCTAATTATATAAATCAACTGCTTGAATATATCTAAATTCTACAATAAATATTTGAACATTGCGAGAAATTAAAAAAAAAAAAAAAATCGGTAGCAGCGAGAATCGAACACAAGCCATCGGGGTGAAAGGCAATGCGCTTGACCACTGAGCCTCACCGCCGACTTGGAAATGATTGAAAAAATATCCCTCGAGCTCTACGCGGAAATCTTTGAAGAGCGTTGTACCCTTTCCTGTGGCCCCTCAAGCGAAATATTTTAGGAACGCTAAGTGGAAACCCACCTCTTTCTACCCACACAATTTGGGCGAAATCGGTGGGTCCCGATTGGCGTCCTTCCAGTATAAAAGAATTATTTTTATGCAATCTCATGCATATCCACACACGCATAACCAAGATAGTGTTACTTCTCTGGCGCACCTATCATGCCTCTCGATCTCACATGTCGTAAGGAACCCAGAGGGGAATGATGCCAGAGGAATGACGATCCAAACGGGTTTTTATGCACAGCGCGGCATGCTACGTTCTTCTAACCTCAGAATCTAGTGGTAAGTGGGTGTCTAAAAGTTCCGCTCCAACAGGTAAAGAGTGACTTATTTTATTGAGAAATGATACAGTTAAGGCCTTAGGCCACAGTAACGGATATAAAATCATGTGCGAATTTAGCTCACAAAATTAACTCACAAAATTAATTACACCTATTTAGTATGAATATCAAGCTGTTAGAATTTTTTGCTGTTCAAAATGGCCAACTTCTCGAAACAGCTTGTTTCCAATTGGCGTGACAAATAACTTCAACAATTTTCACTCGATTTACTTCAAATTTAAAAGTTATGTTCCTAATTGCATTTCGCAGAGAAGAACGTCCGAAATTTCCGATTAATCGAAAACTTTTCATTTTATGAGCAGTTATAATGAAATTTTTCACTGAAAATTCATTTCTCAAGTTCAAATACCTACAACTTTTGAATAAAACACTATTTTTTGAATTCCGTACGTACCTCTCTAGGGATTCTGATGTAGGTTAACGAGAATTTTTGTTTTTTGTTCTAGCTGCAAAAATGATACGACACAATCAGTCACTTCGGAAAAGTATATATAGAAAACATTGCTCTGGCAAGCGTGATCAGCTAGCACCACCCTTCACACAATATATGAACTCATTTACAGCTCTCCAGTGGAATGATTGAGGAAAACGGTTACAAAAATTTCGTCATATATTGTGAGATATCTGTGCTTTTTATGTTTTATTCTTCAGGGAGAAATTAAATAGATCAATGGTTTGAAGGAATGTTTTTTTCCTGCAGTTTTTTTTAGTCTTTAGTGCCTCTTCAGCGTACCATTGTATATGAAGTCAGGATAGTTATACTTCAGCGGAATTATTTTCATACCCAAAATACAGCCAAAAAGAAGGACAACGACGATTTTTCTGCCAAATCTGTTTTGTAGGAAGATTTCGAAACATTTCAAACTGTTGTATTTCAGGGAAAAAAAACCTACAATTTAATCGAATAGCATCTATTGAAAAGGTCAGATTACATGCGAAATTATAATTTCGTGAAAATTATCCATGTGTGTGTGTGTGTGTGTGTGTGTGTGTATGCATACATAGACAGGATGGCCAAAAAAGTGACGTCGGAAAAGACAGTCTAGATGCCTCGTATCAATACCTATCCGAATCACTTCCATCCTATGTTCAACGATCTTTTTCAGTTTTCGAGAATCGAGGCCTTTTTCGAGCTTTCCTGTAGGATAGGTTTTCCTTATTTGTCTCTTTAGTGTATCTACTTTTCTCTTAGAAATTTTTCAAAGCGATAAAGCTTTTTTTTTCATTATAAAAATCATGTGCGATTTTCATAAAAGGATTTTTTTTCAAACAATAATTAACACAATTATAACACTTTGAAATTATTGTTCAATTCGGCTCGGCAAGAAAGCGTCGAAGCCGAAGTCAAAAATGGCACAGTTGATGGTGTATAGGACTTCTTTCGTTCCTCTCTGTTTGAATACCACGAAAAGTAGTTCTTCAAAAGTTACATTTACAATGAAGCCTTGGTCCACGAATTCTTGCAGCGTTGAATCGTAAATCGTCGCGAAAAAATTCTGTCGCCATAAAAATGTCTATAGTCGGCAAATTGTTTGCGAACCCACTTTCACACATCATTCCACGAGAATTACAGTAGGTTTTGACATTTTACGAGTTTTTCAGTTGCTTTCGTAGGTTAAATCCCATCAAATGTCACATTTATTTACACCAACGCGTAAGCCGTATAACCTACAATTCTTTAGCTTATAACATCGTGACGTCACAACCGCCAGCGCCAATCGCGCGGCATTTCGCGTAAGCGTCTACGATTCCAATATTCGTGATAGAAAAACAATTAATAATTACCTTTAGAATATTTTTCATCCCCTTTGTCGTTCTGTTTTATTGTCACAAAAGCACGATTTCAGAAGATAAAAATCAAACTTTTTTCACCATCTAATTGGGATTCATTTCAATTAGTATAAGTATTTTTGTTATCGGTTGAACTTTGGTAACTGATCCTCGCAAACCCATTTTTAAAAATATTAATCAAAATCTAAGGCATCAACGTCAGTGTGCCACTTGGTCGCTTGTACACAAAAGAGATAGATAAAGATGATTTCTCTCTCGAGAAGTAAAAAAGAACGTTAAACATAGATTGCGGTGATTCGGATAAGCATAGATACGAGGCACCTAAGAGTGTCTCAAAATGAGCTGACATTTTAAATTGCGCGCCATTTTTTTGTGGCGAACATAGAGTAGTAATATTTTACTTTGATTTTTGATTTATCGGATATTGTGTTCCTCACATAACCTCCATTGATGTAAGGACATTGAAATAAAATTATTCGTACTTTTAGAATAAATAATACGTTTCATTAAGGGACGACACCACTGTAAAGTTTTCGAAAAATCGTTTCTTTTTTAACAGTTTGAAAAAAATCTTATGAACCTTCAAAGAAATGATGCATATTCATTTATAGCTGAAAAAAACCGTTTCAAAGTGGTTTTCGAGCTATTTTTTAGGGGAGTCTCGGTAGACGCAGTTCTCGACTCTTTTAAGGACACTTGTAAGAAAACTGAACGTAGTATTTATATGATTTTCAACATAAATTCCAAGAGTGTTTATTTATTCCGAGACGCTTTATCGAATAAATAAATACTCGACCGAGAGTATTTATAAATTCCGAGACTTTATTTATTTATATTCTTTGTTTATTCATAATATTGGGTTGGTACAAAAATCTTGCAACACACAACACGAGTAAAAAATTAAAATATTTTATTTCAACAATAAACGATTATTCAGTAATGTAGGCTCCCTCTACATCAACAACTCTTGCCCAACGCTCTGGTATACTTTGCACGCCCGCAGACCAGAATTCTTCTGGTCGTGAATTAAGAAAGTCGTCCAATGTATTTTTGAGATCCGACAGCTCATCAAATTTTTTATCCCGTAAATAGTTCTTCAAAGATACGGTGGGTGTGGTAGAACTTTCCATCTTAGCTGCGAAATAGTTTCTTGTGTCATCTCAGCGACGTGGGGTCGAACATTGTCATGGAGAAGCCGAACTTGAAGACGTTTACGCCTTTTCTGTTTCATAATTTTAGCCACCTTTTGCAGTTGTGCAAAATAAATCTCTGCCTGTATTGTGGTGTTGGTTGGCAGAAACTCGTAATAGAGCATGCCCTCAGAATCCCGCCAACAACAGGGTAAAACTTTCTTCATTCACGGGGCCGTTTAGGGATCAGTTCTGGTTTTTCCCCTTTCGGTAGCCACTGACGTTTGCGCGTGTGATTAACATGCAACCCTCGGCTTTCATCCCCAGTGACTATTTCTTGAAGAAAATCCTTTCTTTGCAGATGATGCAGGAGTGAAAGACAGATGGACATGCGTGTTGCTTTGTTTGATTCGCTGAGATTGTGCGGTATCCAAGACGAAACAACTTTCCTATATCCCATCTCTTGTAAATGTCGAAGGATTGTGGGATGACTGCAGTTGGCTTTGTTGGCTAATTCTCGTGACGACATGTTAGGCTTTGCCTTTATAAGTGCTCGCAGTTCTTCATCGTCCACAATCGATGCCCTGCCGGACCTAGGTTTGTCTTCAAAAGATGTATCGCCAGAATGAAAACGCTGATACCAACGGGAGACCGTTGAACAATGAACTACATTAGCCTTGAACGCACTGCACATATTACGGGCTGCGGCTCTTGCAGAATGTCCTTGCAAGAATTCGTGATATGCGATTGCTCGAAGTGCACGTTGATCCATTTTTGCTCATACTGACTCCGCGGAACAACTGACTCGCTTATATGTCCTGCGGCATGGAAGGTTCTAGACCATTCTTGTATTTCCTATTCTCGAATGTTCTCGAACTTCGTTATTAGGAAAAATATTTTAATTGAAAAGAAGTGTTGCAAGATTTTTGTACCAACCCAATATAAATAATTGTTCCATACAACTACTACACCAAATTACTAAACGATATATTTTACATAAATTTGGAGCTCTAGAAGTCCGAAGAGGGATGAATCATGTACTTTTAATCCCCCTTGGACTCCTAGCGATTAAAAGTACTACTTTACTCTCTGTCTAGTCGCACCTATAAGCGAGGAAAACGTGGCAGTGGTATTTAAAATACATTTTTGGCTTCTCAGACACTGTTAAAACTATATATTTCCAAGTTACCTTGCCCGATGTTCCTTGAAAATTTCAAATAAAAAAATCGTCATTTTCAATAACTAACGAATAATCTAATTTTAACGCAATATAAGTGAAATATTAACTTTTACCACTCTTTATATTTTGTTTATTTTGAACCAATAACTCTAAATTCACCCCCAAATCTTGGCGCCTCGGATATCGTACTCTTGCCGCTTTTGTTATTAAAGGAAAATTGTAAAAAATATATCACTTTTTATATGAACATTATGGTCGAAAAACGACTTTTTTGTCAAACTCGTCTCCATTTTTGGTCATTATTTTTTAATTTCCCCCGTACTCGACTGCTAAAACTAGCATAATTAACGAAAATATTTCACTTTCAATTTCAGGATCAAGGGGCTGTACCAGTGTGACACTTTCAAAAAATCGATTTTTTTTGCCCTTTTCGACAGTTTATACTTTCAAGAATATCCTGTAAAAATTTCAAGGCCGTATCTCTAATCATTTTATCTTGCAAAAATCGCGCTTTTCTCGAAATGAGATTTTTCAAATTTGCTGACATTGTAACTCAAAGAGGAATTACCCGATTGACTTGAAATTTGAACTGAGTACTCTTGAATATATTTACTCTACGATGACGTAGGATATTTTTGATTGGATGAAAATTGACGAATTGGCATTGAAAAAAACGACCATTTTATAGGCAAGAAAACATACTTTTTTTCATAACCACGCCATTTGGTGAGATTTTGATATTTTTCGAAAATCCTACCCCATTGTACAGAAAATACCTTCCAGTTGAACGACATTTTTTCCTTTTTCGGTTTCAGCTACTCAATCGGCCGAAATCACGACCGCAGTGGCGGAACTTTTTTTTTGACGTCACCGAAGGCAGCGCATAAGTCCCTTGGATCTCAATATTTTTCTATGAAAAAATTATGTAACATAGGTCAAATATAGCCAAATATATTCTTAACTTTCCGAAACCTTTAATTGAGTACTTTTCTTCCGAAAAATTCCCGAAAATCACTCAAATTTTCAGCGTTCACACTGGTATAGCCCCTTAAATTTACGACAGGTCTACTGCGTGCCGCGGAGCGGGTTGGCTGAAAACCAGTAGTGCTACAGCGACTCGTGCGCCGCCATTTTGTATTCTTTTGACGTATAATTTTTTTTACATACTTCAATATATACCAATACAGCCTAAAATTTCTTTTGACCATGTATTTTATTTCTTTCTTAAAAAAAAAATCGAAAGAAAACGGTCGAAAATGAGCAGTTGCAATGGTGTCCTCCCTTAATAAAAAAAAAAAACATGTCGGGTCATTCTGAGACACCTTTTAGATTTTCCTTTCGGCCGTTACTTTTCAGGCTACTCTGTGAGGCCACACAAGCGAAATAGACAATGGATATCGCTGTGCACGAAAAGATAACTTTTATTCGTATGAAAAATTATTGCGCGACGCGCGAGGCTCGGGAGAAAATAATAAAATCATATCAGCGAAGCGTCAATATATATATATATATATATATATATATATATATATATATATATATACTGCAATTATTCTTAACGAATCGTTAATTGTTAATTTTTATTATTACATCAGTTAACGAATCAGTTCGTCCTCATATATATAGGCGTATGTGTGTGTGTGTGTGTGTGTGTGTGTGTGTGTGTGTGTGTGTGTGTGTGTGTGTGTGTGTGTGTGTGTGTGTGTGTGTGTGTGTGTGTGTGTGTGTGTGTGTGTGTGTGTGTGTGTGTGTGTGTGTGTGTGTGTGTGTGTGTGTGTGTGTGTGTGTGTGTGTGTGTGTGTGTGTGTGTGTGTGTGTGTGTGTGTGTGTGTGTGTGTGTGTGTGTGTGTGTGTGTGTGTGTGTGTGTGTGTGTGTGTGTGTGTGTGTGTGTGTGTGTGTGTGTGTGTGTGTGTGTGTGTGTGTGTGTGTGTGTGTGTGTGTGTGTGTGTGTGTGTGTGTGTGTGTGTGTGTGTGTGTGTGTGTGTGTGTGTGTGTGTGTGTGTGTGTGTGTGTGTGTGTGTGTGTGTGTGTGTGTGTGTGTGTGTGTGTGTGTGTGTGTGTGTGTGTGTGTGTGTGTGTGTGTGTGTGTGTGTGTGTGTGTGTGTGTGTGTGTGTGTGTGTGTGTGTGTGTGTGTGTGTGTGTGTGTGTGTGTGTGTGTGTGTGTGTGTGTGTGTGTGTGTGTGTGTGTGTGTGTGTGTGTGTGTGTGTGTGTGTGTGTGTGTGTGTGTGTGTGTGTGTGTGTGTGTGTGTGTGTGTGTGTGTGTGTGTGTGTGTGTGTGTGTGTGTGTGTGTGTGTGTGTGTGTGTGTGTGTGTGTGTGTGTGTGTGTGTGTGTGTGTGTGTGTGTGTGTGTGTGTGTGTGTGTGTGTGTGTGTGTGTGTGTGTGTGTGTGTGTGTGTGTGTGTGTGTGTGTGTGTGTGTGTGTGTGTGTGTGTGTGTGTGTGTGTGTGTGTGTGTGTGTGTGTGTGTGTGTGTGTGTGTGTGTGTGTGTGTGTGTGTGTGTGTGTGTGTGTGTGTGTGTGTGTGTGTGTGTGTGTGTGTGTGTGTGTGTGTGTGTGTGTGTGTGTGTGTGTGTGTGTGTGTGTGTGTGTGTGTGTGTGTGTGTGTGTGTGTGTGTGTGTGTGTGTGTGTGTGTGTGTGTGTGTGTGTGTGTGTGTGTGTGTGTGTGTGTGTGTGTGTGTGTGTGTGTGTGTGTGTGTGTGTGTGTGTGTGTGTGTGTGTGTGTGTGTGTGTGTGTGTGTGTGTGTGTGTGTGTGTGTGTGTGTGTGTGTGTGTGTGTGTGTGTGTGTGTGTGTGTGTGTGTGTGTGTGTGTGTGTGTGTGTGTGTGTGTGTGTGTGTGTGTGTGTGTGTGTGTGTGTGTGTGTGTGTGTGTGTGTGTGTGTGTGTGTGTGTGTGTGTGTGTGTGTGTGTGTGTGTGTGTGTGTGTGTGTGTGTGTGTGTGTGTGTGTGTGTGTGTGTGTGTGTGTGTGTGTGTGTGTGTGTGTGTGTGTGTGTGTGTGTGTGTGTGTGTGTGTGTGTGTGTGTGTGTGTGTGTGTGTGTGTGTGTGTGTGTGTGTGTGTGTGTGTGTGTGTGTGTGTGTGTGTGTGTGTGTGTGTGTGTGTGTGTGTGTGTGTGTGTGTGTGTGTGTGTGTGTGTGTGTGTGTGTGTGTGTGTGTGTGTGTGTGTGTGTGTGTGTGTGTGTGTGTGTGTGTGTGTGTGTGTGTGTGTGTGTGTGTGTGTGTGTGTGTGTGTGTGTGTGTGTGTGTGTGTGTGTGTGTGTGTGTGTGTGTGTGTGTGTGTGTGTGTGTGTGTGTGTGTGTGTGTGTGTGTGTGTGTGTGTGTGTGTGTGTGTGTGTGTGTGTGTGTGTGTGTGTGTGTGTGTGTGTGTGTGTGTGTGTGTGTGTGTGTGTGTGTGTGTGTGTGTGTGTGTGTGTGTGTGTGTGTGTGTGTGTGTGTGTGTGTGTGTGTGTGTGTGTGTGTGTGTGTGTGTGTGTGTGTGTATCCACACACATACGCCTATATATGTGAGGACGAATCAGTAATAATAAAAATTAACAATTAACGATTCGTTAAGAATAATTGGAGTACTTAAGATTTATATATATATATACGTGTGTGTAAACGCATGATGCGAGATAAGCAGCAGGAGGGGGGAGGGGGCGAGATAGAAACAGGCGGAAAAAAAGAGACAAACAAAGAGAGCGAGTGAGAGAGAGCACAAATGCGAGACTTCGCGTCTTTAAAGAACGCCCTACCCACGTAATCTTAATTGCACGGCATACGATGGCCAATTTGTAAAAATCCGCGATAGCACAGTTCATCGTCCCATTAACTACGAACGCATATATATGTGTATGTGTACGTGTGTGTAGTAATTCTGCGGAGACCGAAACAAAACGAAAACAAAGAAAAACTAAACCGGAAAAAGTAGCAAGACGCTAGAAAAGGAACAGAAATGTGCACGCATGTACTTTCTTTTTCTCTCTTTCAAGCATATTTTTCGAATATATCGATACGCGACCGTTGCGAATCTCGACGATTCTCGGATTTCAACCGCGTGGCGCATTATCCAATTACAAAGTTGGTCGGTGAGGCGATCGAAAATTTTGCAATTTTGCGGGTAGCGAAGCGGCAAAGGTGAGAAAAAAGGTGGCAATAAAAAGACGAAAACAGAAATGTTATCATCGAGCCTATCTTCGTGGTCGAACGAGTCCATTCGATAGGCCGCAAAATAATTCGCCGGGATTCGCTGATTTTGATCATTTTCATTATTATTACTGTTATTATTTGGCGCTAAATATAATAATGATCATTATCACCATTATCATCATAATGATGACGATGGCGACAATCATGATAATAATATCAACATAACAACAAAAAGTTAGCGAATCACGTTTATTATTCATGTAATTCTAATATTATTTATATTATGGTTTTCGTAGAATTATAAGATGATTATTATTCGAATAATAACATATTATTAACGTTAGTGTATGTAATGAGACGTTAGAGAAACGCGTTTATTATTTGTTTAATTATGATAATGTTTATTATTGAGGTCCCAATGAATTCCTAAGTCCCAAAGGTTACCCTTGCGGATTTTTACGTATTACCCTTCCCAATTGAATCCTTTTGTATCACTTCCTACCCGCACTTTGCTAATCTAACATAAAGTTCCTCTGCGTCCACAGCCGTCTTAGGGGGTCGTCTAGTATGTCAGATCAAAAGAAGAGAAAACGGCCTTGCATGACTTCTTTGAAGAAGAGGAAGGCGTACTCTATGGTCCAGGCATAGCAGATTGATGGTGAGATCATTTTTTTTATTATGAATTATGTACAACTTTCAAACGCGTTTTTCTCAAAACACGATTTTTTCAAACTGCTGCCATGGTATCTCAAAAACTATTTGATTGATTCTGCTCAAATTTATACAGCATCTTTAGTACATATATAACTACAAGTTGAACTAAAATAATTAAGATTGCTTCGTTAGTTTTCTTTTTATCAGCTATACAGACCCCAACAAAAATACGAAAAATTGAATTTTTTTCTAAAGCGTAAAAAAAATTATTTTTTTGGAATTCTAACTTTATTTTAGTTCCATGTAGAGCCTCAAGTCTCACGATTAAAATTGCGTTTGGTTTTTTTGATTTCAGATAAGCAGAACGGCCGGAATCATGGCAGCAGTGGAGCACCACTTTTTATACAGGATGTCCCAGAACTCAACGTTAAGCCGAAACGGGGTGACAGGATTGATTGTAACGATCATGAGAAAAATCAGAAAAAAAATAAAGGAGAAAAAAAATAAAGCAGAAAAAAAAACCGGCGCCTTTCAAAGTAGACAAATTTTGAAAATTTTAATTTCATAGTTTAACAAATAGCCTTAATTCTAGGAAACTTGGGTTTGTTTGGGTTTGTTTCACAATAACCGAAAAATGGTTACAGTTTGACCAAATTTCTAGGTTTTTCTTAAATGCCCATAATTTTCAAACTGCATGGGATAGATTTTTTTTCGGATTTTTCTCATGATGGTTACAATCAATCCTGTCACCCCGTTTCGGCTTAACGTTGAGTTCTGGGACACCCTGTATATGTGTTCCTGTTGGGCGGTGTATCTCCGACAATATTCTATATAATGACTTCAAAAAATTCACGAAGTTTGTTTAAATGTTAATAAAAATTATATACAATTTATACATTTTTTTTATTTTAATGGTTTGTAAAAAAAATCCCCAAAAAAGCATTAAAAAACGGCCTTCACACTAGACGACCCCGTTAAGGTATTCCTTTAGCGGAGGGCCGTATTTTGTGGGGGCATAAGGATGGCCCTTCCGAATCATTGTTTAAATTAAGTGGTGCTTAATAAAAATAAGTCACAACCAATTACCATACCCAACGATAAACAGGAATAAAAAATTTCGCGCAAAGGCCATAGCCGGGTAAGTAGGAAAAAATTGCCCCCGCATTTTTTCCAGCGATATTTGGAGTATATTCTTAGGTGTAAAAAAAACAAATTTTCTGAAAATTTCATCCCCGTCAACGCAATGGTTTTAGAAAAATGAATTTTTTTTAAATATCGAAAAAAGAAAAATTCCGGAAACGGTACAGTGGATCGAATTGATTTTTTTTTTTTGGTACTTGTTCCGATCAAACGTGTCATGAAATAAAATTATAGAACATCTTGCGAAAGATTAAGGTTTGAAAAAAAAATAATGTTCCTTGTTTTATTATTTTTTACTATAATCCACTTGGGGTACAAAAGCGAAAATTTTTTCATATAATCTTTGGGCACCTTATTAGATTATATAATTTTTTCAAAATTATCGGTTTGGTTTGCCACAGTGAAAAAAAACGAAATGCACTTTATTGATATATTTTAGTTATATAGATATATAACTAAAATATATCAATAAAGTCAGATATGTGACTAAATGGTCGGCTTGGTACGCCACAGTGAAAAAAAAAGGAACACACCTTATTGATATATTTTAGTTATATAGATATATAACTAAAATATATCAATATAGTCTGTTTCTTTTTTTTTCACTGTGGCGTACCAAACCGATCATTTTGAAAAAAAATTATATAATCTAATAAGGTGCCCAAAGATTATATGAAACAAATTTCGTTATTGTACCCCAAGTGGATTATAGTAAAAAAAAATAAAACAAGGAACATTATTTTTTTTTTAACTTAATCTTTCGCAAAATGTTCTATAATTGTATTTCGTAACACGTTTGATCGTAACAAGGATAAAAAAAATCGAATCGATCCACTGAAGCGTGTCCGGAATTTTTTTTGTTTTCTTTTTTTTGAATCATTTTTATAAAACCATTGCGTTGACGGTGATGAAATTTCCAGAAAATTTGTCTTTTTTTATACCTCAGAATATATTCCAAATTTCGCTGGAGAAAATGCGGGAGCGATTTTTCCCTACTTACCCGGCTATGGCCTTTAATAGATTTGAACATTCTTACATTTTCCCTGAAAAGCCGCGGCTACGAAAATTCTACTGCTAATCATATTTTTCGAAGTTTTATCATTAATATTTTCGTTAAACATTCGGTGATCCCCTCTTTTTATTGTCGTTACGGAATCTTTATATATTTTTTTTACACGCGTGAGCAGTTTATATCAGGCGTCTAGAGTTATTTAGTGTATAAATTATTAGATAAAAATGTGGCCAGCGTATAACCTCCATATACCGCCGTATAAATGCGACGATTATTAAAGTCGTAATTTTTCGTTAAAAGTTCGGTAACATAGGTTGAAATTTTACCAGTATACTAGGATGTATTTTTTTTACTTAATTATAGACGAAAATCAGCTAATTGTTAAAAATTCGGGTTCGTGAAAGGAATACCTTAATATAGTCTTCGAGGATTCGAAGACCTTAATGTAAAGGAAATACCTTAATGTAGTCCTATCGCTTCCAACTAGTCATACCACTGATCATACTTGACACTTGTACAATTTATATTTTCAGCATATGCAAACAAAAAAATTTGCAATAACTAAATTTTTCAAGTGTAAACTGTTTAATGAATGTTCACATTTAGTTTGAAAAATTAAAAAAATGTTATTCCAACGATTCGCGCAGTATTTCTAGGTTTGATATTTGGCAATATTGCTTCTATCGCCGTCTCTTTTTACTCAACCAGGCGAGTTTAATCTCCATGCTTTTCAACGTCGATCTGTCAAAACAATGTCAGGTGCGGGAAATAAAAAACATTGTATTCGAGCCACTACTGGCAAAAAACGTGGAAAATTCGTGTCGGCGAAATATGTCGGTTAAAAATGAAATATATGTGGAAATTCGAATGAGTGAGATGAGGTTAGGACTACAGTCAGCTGTTGCCTTGCTGTCACGTCTCTTTATCGTAGCAAGTTGCAATAAATCCAATACCGGAAATACAATTTAAACTTGATATTACATAAAAATTAGGTCAATAAGCGTGATTTTTTCTGAGAGCACTGGTTTACTACAAGTGTTAAGTATGTAAATCTGATTATTTTTAAGAATCTGACGGATTCCCACTATCATATACACTTTTGTAGCGACCAGAAATTGAGTTGTTGTATGTCGTCTCGGAATTCCTTCACAAACATACGCAATTTTAATATTTCTTTTCTCTGTAATCAGCTCAAAAGAAAAAATGAAAATCCTATAGATTGAAGCCTGGCTATAGGACTACCCTAAGATCTTTACGGAGTTAGGGCGAAGTGCTACCACCGAGCTGAATTTTTTTCTTCAAGTTTATAATCTCTTTGCTGATTATCCTGTGCAGTTTGAATACGATCCGCAGTAGCGTTTTTTAGAGAAAAATTCGGAAACTACGTACTTCGTGGGCTAATTACATTACGCTTATGGAAAACTCCCAATCATTTTCCAGTATATTATGTATATCTGCTAAGAAAATGCTACCACGGAGCTGAAAAAGTACTTGAAACTTAACTTTTAAGGGGCTATACCAGTATGACACTTAAAAAAAATCGATTTTTTTTTCCTTTTCGACAGTTTATACTTTCAAGAATATCATTATCATTTATATCATTCATTTCAATATCATTTTATCGTCCTAAAATCGATAGTTGAATCTTTAAACCCTCTTTTCTCGAAATGAGATTTTTCAAATTTGCTGACACTGTAACTCAAAGAGAAATTATCCTATCGACTTGAAATTTGAACTGAGTACTCTTGAATATATTTACTCGACAATGACGTAGGATATTTTTGATTGGATGAAAATTGACGATTTGGCATTGAAAAAAAATGACCATTTTATAGGCAAGAAAACAGACTTTTTTTCATAACTACGCCATTTTGTTAGATTTTGATATTTTTCGAAAATCCTACGTCATTGTACAGGGAATACCTTCCAGTTTAATGAAATTTTTTCTTTTTTCAGTTTCAGCTACTCAATCGACCGGAATCATGTCAGCAGTGGAGGAACATTTTTTTGACGCCTCCGAAGGCAGCACATAAGTCGCTTGGATCTCAATATTTTTCTATAAAAAAATTATGTAATATAGGTCAAATATAGCCAAATATATTATTACTTTTCCGAAAAATTTTATTGAATACTTTTTTCCAAAAAATTCCCGAAAATCACCCAAATTTTCAGCGTTCACACTGGTATAGTATTCGGTATTTATGCCCGGGAACCTCAAACTACTCGGTCAGGATAATTAACAACAAATATTATTTGTTCTTATTCTCTCAATTAGTAATAATTACTCGAGATTGATTTGATAACTATGTTCAGAAATTATGATTTTCTAGAAATTTCTAGGCGAAGACAAAATAAAGCGGAATTATTTTCGTACATCATTTTTTTTTTTTTTTTTTTGGAATATCGGAAAATTATTAAAGTTTTTAATTTCTTCCAGATTATAGACAGCTTTAGTACACAATTTTTTTTCGAGCGAATATTCTTTACTCGGACAGGTATTCTCTGTTGCGGGCTCTTCTGACACTTCTGCCAACCCGGGCATTATCATATACTACGATTTACGACGTTGCCAATTCGTCTCTAGTTGATTGAGCGAGAAAAAATTATAGAAAATAATTATACAGAGTAATGAAAACATTTCATATATTCATCAAATGTTAAAAAATGCGTACTTTTATAAGTAGGTGTAAAAAAAAACAGTTCGAAAATGTACGTTTAAGGGGTGAGATGCAGTCGGAATTTTCAAAAAAATTGATTTTTTTTACATCATCTTGAAGTATGATGTTTCGAAAATATTCCCTGAAAATTCAAAGTCAATCCGATGAATAGTTTCCGGGATATCCCACAATTAGTGAAGGGGCGTCGGGTCCCCATGGCAAGTAGCGGCTGACAAACGCGCAAACGATAATACCCGGGAAGGCAGAATGCTTCGAAGACAACAATAAATTGATATTTTGGAAGCTTCCACATAGGCCGAAGCCCTATTGTATGGGCCAGGAATTAATGATTCGATGTAAGTAATTTTTTAATTAGTATTTCTATACATAAATCAAGTGAAAAAAAATTGTAAAGTGTAAAGTGTAAAATTGGAAAACTTTTTCAGAAATGTTCAAAAATTTATTACTCAAAAATTGTGAACTTTAGCGAAATTTTATAAATCATACTTTCGTTTTAAAATTGCCCAAAATGTTATAAAAAAAACAATACATCCCGAAAAACTTTAATTTTTTGAAAAATTGTTTTAACATTTGGCTATAAATAATTGAATGCTCGACTTTTCGGCAAAAAATTGTGATATTCGGATTCAGCGGATCAAAATACATAAAAAAAAGTTTAGCTTCATCCATCGAGCTCAAAATTTTACGAAAATTTTCGTATAATAACGATATAAAATACGAAAAATACGAATAATAAATAAAATACGAAAATTTACAAAATTTTATTTTTAAATCCACATAGAAAAACTTTAAACGCGTTTTTCTCGAAATTTATTTTTCAAGACGGTGACCACTATAATTCAAAAACCACTCGATGGACTTTGATAAAATTTGGCGTGCTTATTGATAGCATTAAAAACTAGTCCTTGATCGAAGGATTTTCATTTTTGTTGAAAATTTATATTCTTTTAAACAGTAAACGAGCGGTTTTTTGGTCAAAAATCGAAAGTTATCTGTCGGAAGCCGCCATTTTGTTAATTTTCGAGAAAGCTTCGATTTAGGACTAGATTTATTATTAAACGAATGATTTTTTTTGGTTTTTTTTATTTCAGATGATCCAGTAAAATTTTATGATGGTCGCCGCAAAGCACTACACGCCGAAAGGGGTCCGACAAAGATGGCGATATTTTTTATAAATAATCAATGTTTTTCTTTGAAAATTTGTACAAGTCAAGCTGAAATATAACATAAAAAGTCTGTGTAACGACTTTTGTAAAACAAACTTAATTACTATTAAAAAGATTGTATTGAAAATGCTCGTTTTTTCACGCCTCTGACTGCATCTCACTCCTTAAAAAAGTATTCTACCTCTCCCTCTCTCTCTCTCTCTCTGTCTCTCTCTCTCTCTCTCTCTCTCTGTACGCGCACGCGCGCGCGTGTGTGTGTGTGTGTGCGCGCGCGCGCGTGAACAACAACAATAACAATAATATATTTCGTAACAGAGAATTTGAAACTGAAAACTCACCGGCTTTTGAGGAGGCATCGGTCTCGCCCGATTCCTCGAGTTGTTTTTGCAATTCGACATAAATAAGTGAATACGTGTTTATGACACTGAAGAGTATGCCATTGATCATGAAGCTTCCGAGCATGATCATCCAAGCGCGTATGCCGCCATCGGGCGGCAAATGTTCTTCGTCGTTCACGCTCGATGAGTCGATCGATCTTTCCTTTCGCCCGTCGGGTTCGTTCGTATCGTCGTCTTCGGTATCCCTTGTCAGGCTGTTCCTCGAGGCTCTGTACTTGTTCGGTACGACAGCGGCGGCTTTCGCGTTATCATTTTTCCCCAAAAATGGCGTCTCCTCGCGGATGATCCTCGGGTCGAGGGATTTATCGTCGAAACTTTTCGTTCGGACGTTATCGTCGTTCGCGTTGAGATGATCGTTGACGCGGTCAGTTCGCAAGGAGCTCGTCAGATCGGTGCTCGACGAGCAGCCAGTCCTCTCGTTGATCGTCATATTCTTTCGAAAGTGTGCAAAAACCCCGTCGTTGTTGCCGCGCCGCAGCCAATCAGGCCCTGTAACGATACGAGGCCGAAAAAGTTGTCAGCCGTTTTTTTTTCGGTTCGGATGTTTAGGAGGGGGGGGGCTGACGGCGTGGGAAATGGCAGAGTGAAGATAAAGTTGTAAATAATGGGGCCGGTGACCTCAGTCTATCACCCGCTCCCTCTCTCTCATTCCTATTCTGATTTTCTTTGCCTAAGTCTTTGTCTTTGGATCTCTGTCTCTTTGTCTTTGGATCTCTCTCTCTCTCTCTCTCACGCACGTCTAATCTCTTCACACTCTCTTCTCTATCTCATCGCCGCTTTTTCTATTGCCGTGTATCTCGTCTCTCCCCCCCCCCCCCCCCTCGCGCTTCACAAAATGCAGAAATCCCCGTCAAAGATTTTTCAAATGGTACACGAGAGTACACTTCCAGGGGGGAAGGGAAGACATAAATTCACGAGTTATTCTTAGATATATTTTTCGCACAGAAATCAGATTTTTTCTCGTAGCACAAGTACATTTTAGTTGACGAACGTCACAAATGGTTAAAAACGCGAAATACACACACACACACACACACACACACACACACACACACACACACAGCTTGAAATCTATATAAACATTTTTTCTACTAGTCCGAACTATCGCACTATCGTCTCACACACAGACAAAGCTCACACCCAAACCCAATAAAATACCATCAACAATCTTAATTACGAGGTCCGATTTTCTTCGCTCGCGACTCGAAAACAGTTTCGAAACTGCATAAAATTTCATTTCTGTTGCGTTCGAAAGATCGCGATTTGCAAAAACTATCGGCAAGTTGCGTGCGAAAAACGTGCGACAATAGTAAGTGAGAGACATTCGTGGGAGCAAGAGAGCACGTGGTTATTCCGACAAGATCTGCGTTTACATTATACCCGCTTTTTTTTCTTCCTCGATCCTTTGTACGAGTGCAGAGAGAACAATTCCCAGAAAGATATTTAAAAAACAGGGAGAGCTGAAAAAAGTACTCGAGTCGTACGTGTGCAAAGATTGCGAAGATAAAGTTCCTCGAGGGTAAAAATGTGCGCGCTGCTGAAAGTCAAACACGCGAGTCCTCGGTATTTACTATCAACGCTGGGTCGCGCGTATACGCGGCAACGATGCCCGCGAAATATACGCGAGGGCGGGAGAAAAAGGTGTCGTTTCTCGATGCGGCTTTCGTCGTCGGATGGCGCCGTATTATTTACCATTTAACGCGCTCGTACGCGTGTATGAAGAGAATATTTGTCGGACCCGCGCGAGGATTTAGACGAGGGCGAAGTTTGGAGACAAGCAAGAAGAGGAACCAGCCGCTGATACGGTCGGACGTGAACTGATGGCTCCGCGAGCGACGCGTACGCGTGGAGCGCGTGTGACGCGAAACAAAAAAGACGAACGAACGATCGGCAGGACGATGCGTGAGACGGAGAGGGCTGCCGGCAACGGCGGGGTGGGAGGCGATTTTTTTCCCGGCTCTGTGCGTGTATATGAATAGGCAGAGTTAGCCGAACCATAATACACGAACAAACTGTCCTAATAGCACTTCCAAAGCCAATACCACGAGTTGATGCTCGCGCGTTTAATACTTAAAATGCTCGTATATATGTGTATACGACTGACGTACACTCGCGGTGTAGAGATGCCGGCCCTAACCGCCGCTCGGACTCTTATCTTCCTCTCTATTGCTCCGTCTCTCTCCCACACGCGCGCCCACGAGGCTCGACCAACATTCGACCATAGCTGCAAAATCGTGGCGTGAAAACAAGTTATTTTTTTTTAAGTAAAAATACGAAGACGTTGCACGAAGGTATTAAAAAAACAACGCGGATGGCAAATTTGCTGCGAAAAGTGTGCGAATCGCGTTTGAATCGTTTTCAAACGGAGGAGAGCGCCATCTGTGGAACGCAGGCTATGGTGCGTCAAGAATCGCGAACTTTTTGGATGTTAAATTCAAAAGTCAAATGTGCTCTTTTTTCGCGTACATCAATTATTATTATTATTGTAAACACTGCGTCTTTATTATTATTATCATTATTATTATTAATTATTGTAATATTTTATTATAGCAATTACAATAATAATAATAATAATGATATGATGATAGTAATAATAATGATTATTTTTTACTATGAACACTTTATATGACTTATTATTATTATGATCATCGTTATTATTGTTGTTGTAAACACATCGTTTCAGCAGACGCGAAGAATTCCGCGTTCCTCTTCTTGCGAAAGGCTGGCACCATCTGGCGGCGGTGCGCCCAAGCTGGGAAGGAGACGGAGCGCCGATTTCGCGAACCGATTTTTTTTTCTCCAGTTGGAAAAGTTTTCGGCTCGTTAATTTCTCAATCGGCGATAAAATTAATAATCGCGAAGTTATATTGACGAATGTTTCCGTACCTGAAAGTTGGGGCGTTCGATCGTTCTCGGAGCAATTGATATCGAAGAGTGCCCCGAGCGCGCGCAGTTGATCGAACAATATCCGTCGCGTTACCTTCCACTCGGCTTGGAGCAAGGAATTTGGCACTTCGTGCACGTCGACTTTCCGCGGCTCTGATTATCTCGTATTTTTTATCATTGCGCGTAACGCCTCGATTATTTTTCACGACAGTTGGATAATTTGAAAATTGCGTCATTTGTTTTTTGCACTGTATAATTGTTTTTTTTTTTCGGTGCCTGCGATGACAGATGCAACGTCCGCGCCTTGAATGCTCGCGTGTTTATACTTGGGGGCGGGGGGGGGGGGTTTAACGAAGCGGACTATGTGTTAGTCTTTTGAAATTGGAAGTCGGAAATGCGACTGGCGAGTACAGCGTGTGTCGAAAGATAATAAAAGTTCCAATTTTTTTCCGTTTAGGAGTTAAGATATAAGCACACACAGGCGCGCGAGTGTACACGTGGTTGAGCGTATTGGGACTCGGCGACTCTGTGACCCAGTCCGCCGCCTCGTATCAGGGGCGACTGATGGTTTCGCCTCAACCATCCCTCTCTCTCTCTCTCTATCTCTCTCTCCCCCTGCCACCCGGCACGAACCCTGACCTTACTAGGCCATCGCCGCACGACGGGCGGGCAGTACGGTGCGGCGGGGAAGCACGAGCGGGGTGGGGAGATCGAGAGCTTCGGGCTCACCTCCAAGCTTTATGGATCGACAGTGCACATTCGAGAGCCACGTGGGCTTGACCCGCGCGTACGATGCGCGCGCTCAACACGGGCCCGAACGGAAGCTCGCGCTTTGCTCTGAAGCTGGCGCGGGAGAGCGCGATTTTTCTTATGATTGCCGACCACGGTCACGGTCTTACAACCATGGTCTTACATTTAGTCCAGTAAAAGAGACGAAAACCCAGCACTTTTCACTGCAGAATATGATTTTTTTACTGAAGTTAAATGGTTGCATACTGCAGGTAACCCCAATAAAATATTGCCCCTCAATTCACCCCAACTCTAAGAAATAGGGGTTGAAAACTTAAAAATCGCCGTATCTCGATAATTAATAGCCCGATCAAAAAATATTTAAAACAAAAGTTGTTTGGAAAAATAAAATACGTATAAAGTTATCTGACGTCCAATCTTCTATCTTTGAAAATAGCGGCACAAAAATCTTTTTTCATCGGGCTATTAATTATTGAGAGATGGCGATTTTTTAAGTTTTCAACGCCTATTTCTTAGAGTTGGGGTGAGTTGAGGGGCAACATTTGATTGGGATTACTTTCAGTATGCAACCATCTATCTTCAGTCAAAAATTCATATTCTACGCTAAAAAGTGCTGGGTTATCGTCGTTTTTACGTGGACTAATACGCAGGTCTGGAAACTGGCATTTTTTAGTGGTGAGGACACGGCCTTATATACACCGTGTGGCGTTGTGATCATGGGGACATGACGAGACTAACCTAAATCGATCATAACATGACGTACATTAGCTTCTACAGCTGTACTTAACGAAGTTACGCTGTTATTATTATTATAAAATCCTCAATTCTACACAATCAATAAGAATCAAATCAATACAATAAATAAAATTTCAATTTATAAGTTAGTTATATAAATTCCCTTACAAAAATCCATTAACATAATCAAATAAAAAATGATAAGTATTCAATTATAAATTGGCCATACTGAAGTTTTTATTTAAAACGCTATATTGATAACGAGAGAAAAAAAGTATCTTGTGATTCGATCCACAACTTTCCGTTTCCGAGTGCAAGCGGAACCATGTAGCTCAACTATAAACTACCGTAATAAGAGCAATAAAATATGAATCACTTTTATCATGGCCACTCAACGTGTGCAGAACTCAAGTTCTGTACACGGTTAATAAAGGTTTGGTTATATTTTTGAGTATGTATGTATTTATTTTTTCATTTTTGCATGCAAATACATGCTTTTGTAATTTACTTTTCGTTTACTGGATATTTCTTATGAAAAAGAATCAAGAACATGTAAACCAGGAAGTTGCAGTCTGAAGCTATGTGCAAGACAGAAATAGATTGCTGTTTCTTTCGAACACAATATTGCTGTCACTTTCGCACAGGAGACCCCCTTTCCTATACGCACCATGCGGCCAAAAATTGAAGCAAAATTCAGATGCGAAGCGAACCTTCCCCCACTATCGTCGTTTCAAGACCTGTATATAAGACCGTGGTAGAAGCCAAACCTACGTCATGTTATGATCCTTTTAGGTTAGTCTCGCCATGTCTCTCCGATCACAACGACACACGGTGACGGCGATAAGAAAGAAAAGCTTGGACAATAGACGGCGCACTCGCCGCCTATCAAATACGACCGTCGTTTCAACACCTGTATATAAGGTCGTGAGTCAGGCCCAAACTTCGTACCTCATCTATCCGCTAGGAGCGCCGCCACGTAGGGATCATGCAAATATAGATATACAGCAATAGATAACTCCCTCAAAGTACTATGAATCGTGTTTCCGTGTTCCGTTGTAGTGCCGAAAGAAAGTAAACGGTCTATCCAATTCAAAAAAGGCCTCAAACGTGCATTGTACCGAACTGTCGAAAGTTTTAAAAACGATCGTTGAAGGTATTCAGTGTTTCAAGTTCCGCAAGACGAAAAATTGCGTCGAAAACGGAAATTCGCAATTCGGCGCGTTTAAGGGCATGTACAAGGTCAACATAACCTCACAAATTTTCTAACCCAATTTTCTCATAGATGGTTAAATTTTTTAGCAAAAACAAAGTATCAGGCTCTAGAGAATTCCCTGAGGCAGAGCTTGATGATTTTCTTTTGCCCTAAATATTATTTATCTCCGAGAAATATCGCTTCGAAAATTTCAGCTATCTCTCTCGCACTCATATGTCACGTGGTAGATCTTCTACTACGCCTTAAGTGCTAAAGACGTCGCAACCCTTCTGCACTAGAATATATTATATTATAGTGTCTCAAAAGTCGTGTCCTCTTGATTGATTTTTACAGGTGCCATTAATGAACCAGCTTGAGGATTTTTTTTCATCGCAAATAATTGTCTATCTCGCTATAGGATCAGTAGTAAGGAAAATCAAATCATCTTTCAAACATATTGCTCTTGGAAATATCATTTATTCCGAAAAATCTGCACCGTTACACAGCTGTTCGGACTTGCCTTTGATTGGCTCACCCCAAGGTAGCATCGCTGCAGGTGGCGGAAGTGAGAACTACCACGTAGCCTCATTATCTGGGTCACTGCGCACCCTAAACATTTCCAGAACTGTATGCAAGGCCGTGGATGGATGCACACGAAAATGCCGGCTGGCAGTCGTTGGCGTTAGGTGGACGATTTTCTCGAATTTTAAGTCGGCGATGCACATGATGATAGATCCATAGAGTCTTGCTAAATCGGCATAGATGACGTTTCTGCGGCGCGTTAACATCATCTATTTTAACCCCCCGACTGCACACTGGGTCATTCTGACCCCATTTTTTTTTCAACTGACTGTATCGCAAAACTGGGTAATCTATTCGGCCGCAGCGCGACGCTCGGATGTTCCCCCACTCCTACTCTATGGGTAGACACTCGGCACCCGTCCTACATCCTGTCCGTGTACTGAGAACAGCTGTCGAAAAAGGACCTGGGATCGAATCGACCCCGTTTATGCAGTAGTACGGTGAATGTGAAAACATTTTTTTTTGTGTAATTTTGTTTCTCATCACTACATGTAAGTGAGTTACGATAGAAAGTGCTCATGGATATTTTTTATTTTACGCTACTATAGTCAATTATGTATTTAGAATGCGGATCATAAAACTAAAAGCAAGTGTCCGTTATGCAAGAGGGCTATGTGCAACGAGCACCGCATGTACTTATGCGTCGATTGCGGTAGCTGTGAATAATAATGAGTCAACATTGTCAACATTTAATTTGCCGGAGTCGATTTTTTCCATTTTTCATTATCCCAAAAATGCTCGAATTCAAACCTCCCAATAAATATACTTTTTGAAAAAACGTTCGAAACTGTCGTTTTTTTCGTATCTACAAACCTTCCTCTTTAAAAACCTCGAAGAACTATTTTAATATTTTGGAAAAGAAAACTTATCATCTCTTTCGTGCAAGTACGTATTTTTTAACGCATCTCCCACTTTGAACGAACGTTTGGGCACTTGATTTTTGTGTTTTTTGAAAAATGGATTTGGGGCCATAAAATAATTATCATTGACTACGAAAAACATGTCAACAAAAAAAATGCATATTTACCGAGATAAAACGATCTGAAAAACGTCTGGGGTCGGATAGACCCCATATGCAGTCAGAGGTTCGTGGCGGGAGTGTGCAGTCGAAGGGTTAATTGTCTTCACAATGGCAAGTTTTGTTCCGAATAAGTCACACTTGCGGCAACTTATGCTCCATTATTTCCTGGAAAATAAATCGACCGCGGAAACGTTTCGTTTGCTGAAGGAAGTGTATGCCGAAGATGAACTGGGAAATCCAGCCCCATCCGCCATATTCACCAGACATCGTTTCCATCGATTACCATTTGTTCCAATCGATGCCGCTAGCGCTGACGGCTCGGCACTTCACCTCGTACCAAGGACTCCAAAAAATGACTAAATGACTGGATTGCCTCTGAAGAACCCGAATTCTTCCTGCGTAGAATTTGGCGACAGGAAGAAACGGAGTACGAATGCCAAGAATAAAAGTACGAATGAAGCTGCGCGACACACTCCTGCTGTACTATTAAAATAGATTTTAATAACATTAATCTCATCAGCATTCACAGCTCTCCCGTGTCAATGTTGTACAACAAGAGGTAATCATAATAATAATAGCATTTCATCCTCCCCCTGCGCTGACGTATGCTCGACTCTTCTCGTTTTTCTTTTTCCTTCGTCCAGTTACTCGATGCACCACATACGGGCTTATGTGTACGATGATATAATGAGATTACGAATAACGTCGTAGATTCGGTAAAAGAACGTTACGAACCGGTGGTTCTCGTAAAAAATAATTTAAAAATAAAATAAAAAACGTATGACACGCGCGCCTCGAACTCGATCCGTGCGGACCGAAAAGTAAAACAACAGACAGCGCACTTTACGTATTTCTCACGTCGGAGTCCTCGTTACTGAGCAATAGAGATTATTAAGCCATGGAGAGTATTACGTAAAAACAAGGTAAAAAGGAAGATCCCGACAAATCTGTCTCACTCGTACGAGCGACCCCCCCCCCCTCCTCTTCTACAACTAATACGAAATTGTACTAAGCCTGTGGGAGCAAGGTCAGGATTCCTGGCTCAGTATTATCTTCAGATCTTCCGGCAGTGTGCGAGTTATGTCATTTATTCTCTCGCAAAGCATCTCACGCACCGAATTCGTAATCGGCACATCCTCGTCGTAGCTCTTCTCCAACTTTTGACGTATCCTCAGTATCATGTCGACGACCTCGACCTCCTGCTTGTCCCGTACCCATGTCTTCAAATCCTGGAGGACGAACGAAAAAAGCCGTGTGCATTCAGGCGCGAGTTTCTATTTGGTTGCAATATGGGCTGGACCTCACTGGAGAAGCGGGGAAGGGTCTTCCGCGAGTGAGGGATCTTCCACTCGATTCTCAATGCAGGAGGAATTTCTTACCGCTTGGGAGAGAGCTTCGAGTTGTATGGCCTGCAACTTTTGCGTCAGTTCGGTATAGCGCGAGTGGAACCATCCGGAGAAGTTGGGCGATCGGAAGAATCTCCTGTAGAGACCGATCCAGTCGCCCTTTATCCCCGTCGTCAATTGGGGACCGGAAGTGCTGAGGGTCGAGAGGAAATCATCGGGATTGAACAACTGGGGAATCGGCGTTGCCTGCGAAACGAATTTAGCACTCACGAATGATCGTCGATATTTCTGGGTTATTTTTTTAGTGTTTGGGCTTCTATTGTATTATAATAAAGTTCGCGATAATCTCAAATTGTCGAGATTCAGTAATGGGTAGTGACAAAACGTTTTTTAAGGGGTCTGCGTAAGCTCGAATATTCACACGAACGTTTCTTTTAGTGCATGGTCTTCTTATTTTTATTGCCTAGGGATTTAACTTTAATTTGCAGCGAAGATTTTGAAGACATTTTAAAAATAGAACATGATGTGTATTTACCAGGGTACGACGCACATACGGGTATTCTGACGATTTAGCTGGTCATAAATCAATTTCTAAAACTTGATGCAGGTGAAAAAAACCAGTTATTATTGTTGTTAAATTACTGGAGAACAATAGGCAACCCTGCCCCGCCTCTCATCGGTTGCACCCGTGCCCTAGTTTCAGTCGGAACTTTACCATCGCTGCAAGTGTATCTTTTTCGGCAGTTAAAAAGTAAACTTTTTTGGTAACAGCGATTGCTTTGAAAATTTTGGTATGGATTTAGATCGAGCAGGTAAGAACTCATACTTTTGAAACATTTTGCTGTGCTATTTGTTAATGGAATACTGTTTTTTCGTCATTTGGAAAATAGTTCAGAATTGTTCAATTTTCTACCAGATTTTTACGCATAAGAAGCTTTTTGTCGTATTTCCGGGTACGTCTCGGTCACTATTTCAATCACTATTGCGAGACGATAGTTTGTACAATATAATCATCGTCAAATCAGCCGCACTTATCCGCATTTTTTCGAGCCAGAGATGAAAAACCATGATAGTGGAAAAAATAGAGAAGTTATATTCGGGCGGAGTGTAACCTTGATATTATGAACAGGATATTACTAAATACCGACCCGCTGATCACTAGCATAAGACCAATAAAAAAAAAAAAAAAAAATCAATGCCGTTCACGAAGGATACAATAGAATTGATGATTTCGGCTGGATCTGACTCTGAAGATGATTGACAAGATACATCAGTGTCCACTGTCGATTTTGTTGATACGCATATATGTAATAAAGCATTAGAAACTATTAGACAGGTATTGTTTTTATCTGCGGAAAAACGGTTTTAGGGGGGAAACCACCCTTTAAAGGAAAGCTTATCGAGGCGCGGTTTTACATTTTCACAACCAGTCCACCAATCTGAATGAAACAAAAACCAAAATTCTTCTAATGTTAAGGGTTGAAAAATGCGCTATATAATAATCCAAAAAGAATGAAATTAAAGGGTGATACGCCTTTTTTTTTGAGAAGACGTTTCCCTCTTTAAAAACGTTTTTCCGCTGAAAATACCAGTCTAATAATTTTCATCGCTTTATCGCATATATGAGTTTCAACAAAATCGGAGGCGGCCACTTAAGTGATGTTTCTTGTCAGATTCAGAATTGGAGAACGGTGCTGAAGACACCGGGAGTGAGCAGGACGAAGTAGAGCCGGCGTACTCATCATCATCTTCATAATATAAATTATATTAAGTGTAGTTTTAGAGAAAAATAAAAATAAAAATTAAAAATAGTGTTTTATTTTTTGTCTATAAAACCCAATATTGTTGGACGCACTATTCATCGAAAAACACATCCTATAGCTTGAGGCCAATTAGAGTCATTACAAATAAAAAAAATCGAAAGAAAGAATTTTGACCGTCCAGATTGGCAAAATACCCCTATGCGTTACGGTGCGATCAAAGATTTACCTTAAAGGGTGATATGTTTTTTTGGAGGGGCATGAGGCTGGCTACGTATCTCTCAAGGGGGATCATGAAGCTCTCGGTGAGTTCCATCAGGTGGCGCTTGAGCATTGCCGTTTGTACTTCCCTGGGTCGTTTCGTTTGCGTCCCACGTAACAATTTCTTCAGTATGGCTTTATCCTTCTGAAGGAACGCTTTGTACTGCGTGTAAACTCCGGGCTTCGAGTCCAAAACTTTGAGGTTCTCACTTCTCTTTATCCTATACTTTTGGCCTTCTGGAAGAAAAAGAAAGTGTTTCCGACTGCAAACGACAGGAAAAGCAGCGAGCGAATTTTCCTCGCGAGAAACTTACCAACGACGTTGCCGCCCTCGCTTATTCTTATTATGTGAGGCCACCGCTGAAGGGTTTTGGCGAAGAAGGGATTGGTCACGCCGAAAATGACGGCCGGTGGTGTCGGCGCGTCGGTCGTGTATTCCTTGAACTCGGAGTCGTGGATCGTGAAGTAAGGCCGATAATCCGAGCAGTACCTGAGCGGCGCTATGGTCCTGTTCGACAAGTACCCAATGTTCGAAAAGTGTCCAATGTTCCACTCAAACGAACTTCAATGCGTAACTATGTACGATGTAATTTACTCACGCTACCAAGGCCTGTACCATTTCGGCGCACGTGGTCGGCGAACTGGCCATTACGACGATCGGCTCGCTCAGCAATACGAGCTCCCAAAGAAGATGTACGTGAGTAACGACGTTGCCCAAATTTCGAAACATGTCGCTCTCGTAGGACGAGGTGAGTATCAAACGACGCAGCGTTCGCTTATTGGGCGCGTGATCCAACGCGCTCACCGACGGCACGTTTATCTTGTAATTCTTGTTGGGAATGTACGTCTGAAATTTTCGGAATGAAAAAAAAAAGAAAAAAAAGTCCCCGATATTACATTTGTTTGTGTTCGTTTGAAAAAAAGTATTTTGCAGTCGCGAGAGGATTGTGGGTTTCCGGTATTATTGTTATTGTGCATTTTATTATTATTTTATACGAGGGGAAAATGCGTTAGGCACCATAGCAGAGATACACGTTCTCTCTCGTGTGTCGGACTCTCCCTATGGCCTACCGACTAAAAACCTCCTCCGTCCGGTCTCCGCGGAGTGGCAACACGTAAGTATAACTTCACGCCCGCGGGACCTGTCCATTGTCCGTTTCGTGCCGTTTGTCAGTCCCAAGAGTCCCGTTCATACATCGCCTTTCATTTCTTTATCATTCTCTCTCATTCACTCTCCAGGCATCCGCCCTCTTTCTTTCCTCTCAGAACCGCCTCGATAAACGCGGCGACGAGTGTCCAGCTGTCTTCGTCCTGTAGCATCGTTCCAATAATGTTATCAGGTGTGATAACACCTGTCCTCCATTCAAGTTGTTGGTAATTATTATTATTACGATCGCAATCGGTATTATTATAAATATTATAAATAGTAATAACACCAATTATCGTTACTATCATTATTGTGTTTACTGTTATTATTAAAATTGTTTTCCTTGTGTTTATTATTATTATTTTTCTTGTCATCATTAATACTCTTATTGTTCTTGTTTATGATGTTAATTAATATCATCTTTATTATTAATATTGTTAACTAATATTGCCTTCATTATTGTTATAAATAGTTGGAATTAACTTTTTTATTAATGTTGTGCTCGTTATTTTTGTTATCACAGTTTTTATTATTCATACCAACTATTATATTGATGGATAATCATTTTTTTTGGCGTCTGTGAATGCGTTGACGCACTATCGATGAGCCACTGTGGTGGTGTTCCGTCGAGTGTGGGACTCGGCGGCTACTCAACCGTCCCTACCCACTAAACACATATCCCCCTGTACGCCCGATACCAGCCCGGAACTGTTATTCACATTACTTCAGACTGAGCGGCTGTCCTTGCGTGCTCTACAAATACGTCCCTTCCCTTAAAATCCGTTCGTCACTCGTGCCTGAGATCCTTTTCTTTTATCGCCTTCGTTTAGTCTTCCAGACATCCATCCATTCTGTTGCTCCGAAGGACCGTCGTTACGTAGTTAGCGATTAATCGCCAATTGACGGCGTCCGCCGTCATCAGTATCGTCACATTGTCTGGTGTGATCGGTCCTCGTACTGTCTTCAGTCTACGTCTTTGCTCGGTCCAATGCTCGCACACGAAAAACGTGTGCTCTGCGTCGTCCCGAGTTCCCCTGCAGTACTTACACCCTGACGAAGCCAGTCTGTTCATCGTACAGAGGTACTTGCGGAAGTACCCGTGTCCAGACAGGAACTGGGTCAGGTAGAAATCCACCTCCCCAAATTTCCTCTCCTTCCACGAGCTGATTTCCGGTATCAGTCTTTTTGTCCACCGTCCGTTCTCGTTTGCCGTCCATCGGTTCTGCCATAGTTCGAGCGTTCTTATCCGTTCCTCCGTCGCAGCGTTTTCCCTCCCAGGAAGTCCATTGCGGCGATAAATGCGCCGACGCTCCGCAGCGAGCAGGTCGATGGGGATCACGCCCGCGATAACGAAGACCGCGTTTTCAGACACGGTCCGCTACGCACACGCAATCCTCAACGCCCCCACCCTCTGCACGCTCGACACGGCTTTCGCCGGCTGCCGCACTTTTAGGACCTCGGCCCACACCTCCGCCCCGTAGAGCATAATCGAGTAGGTGACGCTCATTAGTAGTCTCGATGGATTATCATTATCACTACTACTGATATCACTATTATTACTTTTATTGTAAATAGTAGCAATTATTATTATGACTGTCGCTTCAATTTATTATTACTGTTATTACAATTATCAAAGGGTTTTTGCCCACCTGAAACAAAACTCCCAAGAGTGGCAAGTGAATCGTTTGTCCAGGAATCGGTGGCGGCCAGTGATCGATCTCCCGTGTTGCGACTTCCATCACCTTCGCGCCCGCATCGAAAAATTCCGGGGCAACGAGAGCGCACACTTCGCCGAATAAATTTACAAAGGGTAATTTCGATATTATCACCACGCTCTGCGAATACAACGTTAACGTCACTTTAATTTTGTTATTCGTCAGTTTCGTAATTTTGTGTTTCTTCGTTGTTTTGTTTTTTTTTTCTTTTCATTCTTCTCCATTCTCTCGTACATCGCAGCTAATTTGCGAGCGTCGATGAAGACAGTGACGTTTACCTTCTGGAAGTATCCGCGGGGCAGAGTCTTGTCCTTGACTTGACGAAAGTACACGTAACCCCAGTAATAGTCTTTGTCAGACTGCAGGAAGGTCGGTGATTTTCGATCGTACTCCTTCAGTGCCCGGGAACACCTCGGGGCTTGCTTGTTTTGGCGTATTCTCACGTGATACTGGGTGTCCCCCATGCAGCCGGAATTCGAGTCCGGAAACGCCAAATAACAGACGTTCGAGCGCTCCTGCTCCGACAGCTTCACGTGGCTTGGGAAAATGGCCTTGGAGAAGGAAAAAGACAAATTGTACCGGCGCGTATTGCAGTTCCTCGAAGTTTTTAATAACGATTTTTTTCAAACGGAACAGCATAAATATCGCCTGTTTGGGAAAGTTATTAGATTTTTTGTAGCAGTCCGGGTAAGCTTGAAATTTCGAATAGCGGATTTTTTTAAATTGAATAGTTTTATAGCTAGGGTCTCAAGAGGCCTTCTCACTTTAGACGCTAAAAAAGGCTATTTTCATGAATTTTTTGATAGGTTTATATTATAGATATTGATATAAAAGTACTTACACTTAAGGGGAGATATACACCTACATGGTCGAAAAAATCGATTCAGAAGCTATGAACATTCCGTCGACCGTAGAAGACCTACACTATCGGCCTGGCATCGATGATTCCATGTAAGTTGACAAATTTCATGATTTACTTATTCCCAAATTTTTAAACGCGTTTTTCTCAAAACCACTTTTTTCAAATCGGTACCCAAAATTTCTCGAAAACCAATGAACCGGTTGCCTTGAGGTTTTTTGCGGTTATTCTATACACCATTATCTAGTACTTGTCATAGGATTTTTTTCCCGTTACTTAGTTTTTGTTTTATAGGCAAAATAATATCTAATTTTTGGCCCAAAAATCACTATTTATGTTCAAACGTCCGCCATTTTGTCATAAATCGATATTTTTAAAATCGGCAATAACAAGTACTAGATTATAGTATGTAATTTAATAATCTTTTCGGATTTTTTTTTCAGATGATTTTTGAACAAACGCCAGTGGGTATCGTATACGCAGATTTTTTTACGACGCTCCAAGGATCGTACAATATCCGTGTATATTTTTGATATTTTTAAATAAAGAAAATCAAACATATTTTTCAATGTATATACTTTTAGATAATTAAAACACCAATCCGAAATTCCAAATAGTTTGCCTTGAAAAAATTCACAAAAATGACCTTTTTCCGGCTCCTAGGTGTATATCTACCCTTAATAAATACACTTTCGGAATACATTAAACAATTTTTTAAATGTATTTGTGTAACCCCAAACAAAATTTAAACGCGGTTTTCTCGAAACAACGTTTTTCAATAGCTTGTTGGTAAAATCTTCGAAACTACTAAACCAATCCTTATGACATTTTAACCACATATTCTTTACTATAGCTATAGCGCATATCAGGGATTTTGTAAAATTTTGATATTTACTATTTTTTTGCAAAAAAACGGTGGAAAAAACGTTTTTTTTTTCGAAAAATGTCCGCCATTTTGTTATTTTTGCATATATCAAAAATCGGTTGATATGCGCTATAGCTATAGCCATTAACATACTGAATCTAAAACTGTTCGATTTTTTTGTTTCGGATGATCCGTCTCCGAGATTTCATCAACAGTGCAGACCTACCATCTTTTTAGGACATTTTTTTAGCTACCAATTTCGTCTATAAGTAGTGACTTAAATAAATGAAATTAAAAAAAAATGTACTTCGAAAGCGTATTTATCAAGTGTAACAACTTTTATATAAACATCTATAATATAAACCCAACAAAAAAATTCATGAAAATAGCCGTTTTTAGCGTCTAAAGTGAGGAGACCCCTTAACTTCAATTTGCAACGAAGATTTTAGAGTGCCAAAAATTGGCACTGCTTGGCACTGCTGCCAAAATGCTTTTTTCTCTGTTTCATAAAACAGTGAAATTTGTAAACAGTAAAATTCGGACAGCACGTAGTTCGCAACCTTTTTCCATCGTATGACTGGATAGTTTTTTTTATATATTTATCCATTCGATAATAATAAATCATCAGTTGTTTTTTTCACCGAAAAATGAACGTTTTTTTTTCCTACAGCTTGACAATTGCGTAATTTCAAAAATTTTAAGAAAGTATCCATTCATGGGAAAGTTTACTTACTATACTAAAAGCAAATTGTTTATTTTTGTTTCAGGTTCAGCCTACTTGCCGGAACTACCCACACTAATCGGCCATGCAGTAACGTTGGCACTTTCTTTGAATAATAACAGCTTCATGGTTTGTCAATATCAGTCAATGAAGACAAAAAAAACTCTTCTTTAGCAATCCTATGCACTAATTGTGTGTAAAAGCCCGACGCGGCATTTTGATACTCCCATCATGAAAAATATTGAAAATCGACTTGTTTTTTGTGCCCGTGGCATGAGCAAGCCTGTTGAATGAAAACATTTCCGTGCTAACCTCCACAGCCTGACCGAGCTCCAGATCGAAAGTGACCACGCAGACGCAGTGTATCCAGTTCTCAAAGTTCTCCCACTTGGGCCTGAGGCTCTTCCCGATCTCTTCTAGCCTGCCATTGGGCCGACCGGCCGAGGTTGACGGATCCGCCATCCTCGTCCGTTTTCATAACTCTGTTCGCCGCAATTGTTCGGATTCGACTATTGGCGGGCGCATTTTGCGCTCCGTCAGGGATCCATTGGGCGCAAGCATGGACGGTCGACGGGCTCAACGATTGGGAAGCTCGCTCGGAAGGTGCGGCAGGCTCGACTGAAGTTTGAAAGAACGCTTGCTTGCCCCGTCGATGCTGAAGAACTGTAAAATTGAGGGAGTCTTTACGTCGATTGATACTAACTCAATTATTTGTTGTTTTGGTACTCACGAGTCCAATCACCGAGCGAACGCGATGTTTTTTCTACCAGCCATTTTTACGCTACCAGTCATTGCTCTCTTTCTCTCTCTCTATCTCTCTATTTGTGTCGATCGGGGAAAATTCTTTTATTTCCGGTTTGGAAAGCGTCTCATCGCGAGTCACTGGAAAAACTTCCGTGTCGCGTGTCCACCGAGGCGTTCCCTCACAAGCGAATCACGCGACGCTGACGTGTGTGTGCGTGCGCGATATTTTCTCGTTCCCCGATTATTCGCATGGCGAGCATTTCGCGCGTTTCGTCATCATTGAGAAATGCTTCTCGCGATATTTTGTTCTGAAAGTTGTAATCGTGTTTACGCTCGTTTGTGGACCACGCCGAATGTTTTTGATACGCTTCGTACGCGTCCACACAGCGTGAGGAATAAACGAGTACTGAGGAGTACTTTGACAATCCCACTAATGACATCTTGCGGCTACTCTGGGAATCACGTGAGCGTCTCTTAGCAACATCTAACGACATCTCGCGGTTACTTTGGGAATTCCAAAGACCCCTAACGACATCTCGCGGCTACTCTGAGAGTGGCTCTCAGAGAAACGTCTTTGAGAGGCCCATAACGACATCTCCCGGATACTCCGAGAGTTCCGCAGACGTCTCTGAGATAACCTTACCGACATCTCGCGGCTACTCTCAGAGTTCCGCGAACCACTGCGGAGCACGGTCTTACATACCGGTCTGACAATGGCGGTAGTGGGGGTAGGCACCTTAGCGGTTCTGTTTTTTATTCCAATTTCTGCCGCTTGGTGCGTGACGGCAAGGGGAAGTAGTGGTGCGACAAAGAGAGAAATAGCTCTTCTGTCCTGTTCCCTCCTGAACGCAACGCATGCGCCGTTTGCCTAACTTAATTTACCGTACTGTCGTGTAAACTGCATAATATACGAAACCAATAAAAGATGTGTTGATTAAAAAAAAGATGACTACTTTCATCTAAAAAAAACTGAAATCTTATTGAATACATTAATTTATACCAGCACATATTACGAACATTTACATCCTTGTTTCTCCAATGTCTCACAATACATCGTTCTTCGAAATGTTTTTTGCACACGTACTGAGACTCTTTCAGTCCCGGAATAGCATCGAGCCATTTTTTGTATCGTTCGAAGTTTCTGGGCCGAGTAACACGGAGCATTGCTGCTTACAATTTTTGTACCCCGTTTTACAATTTAGAACCGCGCAACTCTTAGCCATTTCGCATTTTTTTTTGCAAACACTACCAAAAACAATTCACACTTATGCGCAAAAACACGATAAAAAATGTATCACGGTAAATCGCGTAGAACCTTCTGGTATATGGTCGCAAATAAAGGTTATTTCGACAATCTCGCAACAAAAACATACGTAAGGCCTAGGGCCCATTTGCCGGTAAGAGGTAAGAGGGAAACTACTTCCCCTTGCTAGTAGCGACACGTAGCGGCGTCTAGTGAATCGAAATGTGAAGCCGATAAGCGTACCTACCCCCACCACGAAAATGTAGCTTCGTTGCAAGACCTGTATGTAAGACCGTGCTGCGGAGTCTTTACGCCATCTCGCGGCTACTCTCAGAATTCATCTAGAGTTCGTTTCCACCACGGTCTTACATCATAGACTTATACTTACATGCAGGTCAGAAAACTTCTACCTCTTCCCGTGGCGCTAGTAGGTGACTGACAATATTCTTATAGCGCAGGCACGAGGCCCGCACGGCGTACTTAAGGGCATGTAGAAGGCCAACATAACCTAACAAATTTTCCAACACAAATTTCTCATAGATGGTTAAATTTTTAGGAACAACAAAGCATTAGGCTCTGTAGAATTCCCTGACGCAGAGCTTGATGATTTCCGTTTGCTCTAAAGATTATTCATCTCTGCAGAATCTCAGTTCGAAAATTTCAGCTATCTCTGTCACGTGGTAATCTTCCTCTTCGCCTTAATGACCCCGACGCCGAATACGACTATTTTTACTTTTGGAGTTTAAGCCGTGGTGCGGAATTGATGAAATTACCGAAATAACTTATACTCGTACGCTAATGCCGTGTGTTGTGCACGGTTGTAACTCAGGGTACCCGCGTAATCCTGAAAAGGTGCATTTTTCACCGTACCAGCTAATCCACGCATTCGAAGCTATGGAAAGCCTTCGAATTATATGTGTGCATGTGTGTATATATACATATAATATATTTTAGTGCAATGTGTTGCGACGTCTTCAGTACTTAAATTCGCGAAATTGCGACCTCCTATTTTCGATGCAATTCTTCGTCCTGCGGAACTTTAAACACTGGAACCTTTCCACTGTCGTTTTTTAAACTTTTCCGACAGTTCGGTACGTTGCACGTTTTAGGCATTTTCTGGATTGAATAGATCGTTTACTTTTGAAACTACAACGTAACCCGGAAACAGGATTCAGACTTTGAGGACGTTATCTATTACTGTATATTCATACACTCGAAAATTCGGCCGAATATTATGAGATCTCAAGATTAAGTAGACGGATCGAAAAATCCCCCAAACACAATCGATAGGAAAAAAATCGCATTACATTAGTAAAATGTCATTACATTTTCGATTCGGTGCCGCGTTTTCGTGTCGATTCAAAGTTGAAAAGTCGTCTGCAAAAGCCCATCTTACGTATAAAAAGTCGCGGCTTGTTCGTCGTTCGTGACGATGTGCTTTATTTTTTTACATTACTTGGCGTCGAGACGCTGCCACGTCTCTTGATCTAAAAGACCCCTACATGACAACGCTCTTAGTGGATGAACGAGGAACTAAGTTTGGGCCTCGGTACAGTGAAACTCCCCAACACTAAAAATACTCCGAGTTTCCAGACCTGAAAGATCCGTGATTTCCACGCGCATTCCAATACAATCAGCTGTACCTCCAATGGCTGATACAGACATTATTATCATGGAGCCTAGATACCAGGAGGTTCAGCGGCAATGCAAAGGCGCTGAAAAAAGCGTCCCCGAAAATGTCCCGAAGTGATGGCGCTGGGGTGCAGCGCGACCGACATATATAGTAATATATTGGTCAACGAGGTGAAAGTGATCGGATGAGTTTCTAACCTCACGACAGATCGATCGTGACATCAAACGTCGAAATATCCGCCGATTCATAATTTCCTCATGACGGTTCGGAAAAAAAACGCAAAAGCGAGAAAAGATCTCAAGCTCAAACTCAAAATGGCGACAATATAGTTCATCTAGAAAAACGTGTTTTTTTACATATAGCTTCACAGGAGAACGGTTTTATCGTAAAATATAAGACAGAAACAAAAAAAAATGATATATATTATTAGCTATGAGACTACCTAGAAATTTGCTTTTAATTTTTTTAAATAGCGCACTTTGAAGGAAATAAATCGATTTTTTGCCAAAAAAAAAACAGTAAATGGTTTATAAAAAGAAGTTTATATTTAATCAAAAAACGGATACGTACTCCCACAAAGAATATAATTGTGAAGCTGCTGTCAAAATTTCAACCTCGAAATCGATGCATGCAAAGGTGGTCGAGTAATCCGTCTTCCGAGATCGAAAAAAGTGGTTTCGAGAAAAACGCGTTTAAAGTTGTACGAGCAACTCAGCGCGCGCTCCAAGGCGCTGCGGCCAAAGCGATAATTGAACCTTTAAATAAAAAAAATTGCTACAGGACCAATTCCGTATTGTTTTTATGACACCAAAGTATTGTTAGGAAAGAAAACGTCTTTCCAAAGTCCTAGAGTGGGGTTATCCCTTAACACTAATGAGGGTTAGGTACATCATCTGTGATCTGTCTTAGATCACACCCATGTTTAGCGTATATCTATATACATATAGGTTGCGGAGCACCCCAGCGCCATCATTTCTTGTTCTCGTTTTGGGGACGAGTTGAAAGGCCTCGCTGAACCTCCTGGTATCTAATGCCGATTATGCCGAACGCTCCATGATTATTATAATGGATCTTCAGCACAAATCGAAGAGAAAGTACACGAGGAAAGAATATAGCCAGTTTATTGTTCTGTGTACAGTCCGTAGAGCAGATATTCCGTAAGGCTCCGAATTTTTTCGTCTCGCGACAGTCGCGTCTCATCGGCCGAGGCTATGGTCTCGTCGATGAACTTCTCGAGCTCGGGTTCGACGTCTTCGAGTGGATTGAGCGGTGTGATGACCATGCTCGGCAGCACAACGTCGTAATAGAGAAACAATTTGTTGTTGAAGGTGTTGTAAACTAAACAGGGTGTCGAGGTGCCGGGTTTGACGCTGTAATTACCCGTGGCGAAGGCTCTCACGGGTTCCTCGAACTGAAAGCGTACGCTCCGTCTTTGCTGGTCCAATATGTAGGTGTGCCCGTCCCACGTGCAGGCGACTATCTCGTCAGCACCGTCGCCCGTCACGTCCAAACGGCAGAGCGCGAAGATCTGGTGGTCGACCTGCATAGCCCTTTAAATAATTGCATTGCGCTTTGAAAGACTTCTCACTGAAGAGATCCTGAAGCCAAACCAACTTAACGAGTTATACGCAGTTAGAGATTTCAAAAAATCGATTTTTTATTGCATTTTCGGAATGTACGAATATGTGAGTATATTCCCTGAAAATTTCAAATCGATCCAGGGAATATTCTCGGAAATGCACATATATTTGTAAGGACACTCGGAGCGCGTCTCCGAGCGTCCGAGAAACTTCAAACGCGTTTTTCTCAAAGCGGTGTTTTCAAAGTCGGTGAGCACGATTTCTCAAAAACGGCTCAACCGATCAGTCTGCAATTTTAACACAACCTTGTCAGATATATTCTTCAGATATTGATCGAAGGAATAAGATTTCCGATAATTATTTCTATTTTTTTTCAACGATTTAACGAGAAAAAAAATTGGTCGAAAATCGAAATTGTTTCTTTCCGGAGCCACCATTTTGTCAAAAATTAAAATTTCGACTATTCCTCCGATCAATACCTGGATTCATCTATCCCCTAAAAGAATCTTTTTGGTTTTTTCATTTTAGATAATCCAAACCGGAGATACTTTGCTCACCGCCGGACACTTTTTTTCGGGGACCTCCGGGAGACTTCCTACAGGAGCAATGTTAATGAATATTTTTGAAAATAAAAAATCCCAATCTAAAACTAAAAGATGCCACTACACTGCCTAATATTTTCTGTTTTGCCCAAATGAAATCCTTATCCAGAAAAAAATCGTGAAAAAACGACTTTTTTTGGCCTTGTAACGGGCACAGTAACGGGTATATCATGTGCTAATATAACAATATTTTTTCGTATGAAAAAGCGATTCACTCATAAAATTAATTACACATCTATTTAGTATGAATATCAAGCTATTAGAAAAAAAAATATATATATATTTTTTTTTCGATGTGCAAAATGGCCGACTACTCGAAACTTCTCGAAACAGCTTTTTTCCAATTGTCGTGACAAATAACTTCAACAATTTTCATTCGGTTTCCTTCAACTTTAAAAGTTATGTTCCTAATTGCATTTCGCAGAAAAGTACGTACGGAATTTCTGATTAATCGAAAACTTTTCACTTTATGAGCAGTTTATTAGCAGTTATAACGAAATTTTTCACTGAAAATTCATTTCTTAAGTTCAAATACCTACAACTTTTGAATAAAACAATATTTCTTAAATTCCGTACGTACTTCTCTAGGTTTTCTAATGTAGATTGACGAGAATTTTTGTTTTTCGTTCTAGGTAAAAAATTGTGAATGCTAAATGTCACGTCGCGGAGCGCCTAAAAAAAGATAACAAAAGAAAATATTAGTAGTCGGCCATTTTGTACATCGAAAAAAATATATATACATATTTTCTAACAGCTTGATATTCATACTAAATAGATGAGTAATTAATTTTACGAGTGAATCCTTTTCTCATACGAAAAAAAATCGTTAAATTCGCACATGACTTTATACCCGTTACTGTGGCCTAAGGCCTTAAACAAACTCAAGCGGCAAATACGAATGATCGGTTACGATTATTACCACAAGATAGTTTCATCCTTGACCAGCATTATCGTGCCGTCGAGAGTGGCAAGGGCATAAGGTTTGGCCCTGGTGAGCTCGTCAGTGTTCTTCTTCCTCCTGGCCCGTGGTTCCTCGATCTTCTCGACGCAGGTGCTATGGCGAATCTCCGGGGAATTGACCCTGCTGTAAAACCTCGCACGTGTGATGGTCTCGTCGTCGGCATTGTCGCGCGAGATATCGGGCTGCGAGAAGTTTCGACGGAATTCGGCTCTCGGTACGAATCTCGGGTGTTCGACGGATCCCGAGGATGATGATGATGACGTGGATGCTGAGGTCGCGCCGCGATAGATCGCGCCGGGCTCGAGATCGCCGATTATCTCGGTGGATATATTCTGATTGCGCATTCTCGCGATGCCGAGTGTTTGATAATCGACGCAACCGGCCGCGGCGAAGCCCTCGTCGTAGTCGTCCTCGTCCCCGTCCACGTTTACGTCCCGACAGTCCTCCGGATTGCACTTGATACGCATAAACGTACCGCCCGGTTGCGCCACGAGCAACGTCGGCGTGCCCTCACTCGTGTGCTGGAGGGTCACCGTGCCAATTTGATTGGCGCACTCCCACTTGTTGAGTCCGACCAGTTTGCCCGTGCCCAGTTCCGTGTTCGTCGACCATCTGTAGGACCTTACGACTCGATCGGTCAAGCCTATTATCATCTCGTTCGCACCGTCGCGATCAACGTCCGCCACTATCACGACCTTCGTGTTTGTCGGTATTCTCTGCAAATGGACGCACTCCATTTTACCGTGGGCCTCGCTCGTCTCGGACGACGACGGGGGCGAGGCGGGCAACAAATTTATAGGCGCCATTGTGCTCGGATTGACGGAACGCGGACTGTAGAATATGTGGGCCCAGCCGTCTCCGCATATCACCACAAGGGCGTTGCAGCCGTAGTTGAAGATGTCGCCTATCGCCACGCAACTTATCAGACCCAGACCCGAGATCTTCTGCCACACTTCGGTACCCTGACGAATGGAAATGCGAGTCGATAATTCTCGTAGGTGCTTCCATCTCGATTCATCTTTACAAATTCATCGTCAGCTAGTCGAACAACACAACGTCAATAGGGTATTTTAACATATTATAAATATGTTTCATTCTCTTGTCATCCTGAAAGAATACTACGTGCACAACTAAGTTTCCGGTTTTTTTTTACCAATAAAAAATCGAAAATTTCAAGACAAATACAAAAAATGGTTCATTCGAAGTATTGTTCCTCGCTATTTACACATTTTTGCCATCTTTCCGGCAATACATAAATATCGCGACGATAAAAAGACGCGTCTTTGGACTGAAAACATTCGTCCAACCAATTTTGTACTGCATCGTAATTGGGCAAGCGTAGCCCGCCCAAGCCATGCGCCATCGACCGGAACAAGTGATAGTCTGAAGGCGCCAGGTCTGGCGAATACGGCGGGTGCGGTAACAGATCCCATTTCAGTGTTTTTATGGTGTCCTGGACGATGGAACTGCGATGGCACGGAGCGTTGTCGTGCTGCAATATCATTATAAGCAAATTGATTAGTTGTTGTCGGTAGCGATGCCCATTGACAGTTTCGCCCGGTTTCAGCAGCTCATAGTACGCGATTCCTTTCTGGTCCCACCAAACGCAGAGCATTGTCTTTTTTCCGAAGCGATTTGGCCGTGCCGTCGATGTTGACGCTTCGCCAAGTGAAAGCCACGATTTTCCGCGTTTGGGATTCTCGAAATATATCCATTTTTCATCGCCAGTAACAATTCGATGCAGGAAACTCTTTCTGTTCTGCCGCAAAAGCAAAATTTCGGAAGTGGCTCTTCGATTTTCCATTTGTCTCTCAGTCATCTCATGCGGCACCCACTTTCCTTCCTTATGAATTTTTCCCATGGCGCGCAAACGTTTCGAAATACATTGCCGAGTTACATTTAATGCCTCGGCAAGTTGATCTTCTGTTTGAGTGTCAACTTCATCCAATAACGCTTGCAGATCGGCGTCCGCAAATGTTTGCGGTCTTCCCAAACGCTCCTTGTCCCCAGTCTCAAAATCGCCACTTCTGAACCGCTTGAACCAATCTTCACACGTCGTTTTTTGATGGTATATGTTCGCCGTGGGCCTTCTCAAGTAACCGACGTGCTTCAGCTGCTGTTTTTTTTTCGGTTGAAGCAGAAAAGCAATGCTTCCCGCAAATGCTGCTTATTTGGCACACATTTTGACATTTTCAAGGTTAGAAAAAAGTCGTTGTGTTGCGATATTTGTTTATATTACGACTGGGTATTCTCAACAGATGTCCAAGCTATAAAGAGCCCCAATTTCAGACCTGTATGCCGACTACATGTGTCGCCAGCGCCATCCATGTGTGAAACCCGGGAACTTAGTTGCGCACCTACGTTCAAAAAGCATTTTCTATCAATTCATCGCAAAAAATATGCATTATTTTCGTTTACCAACTTTTAAATAAGATAAATTTGAACGTTTGGTCACGTGAACGGAAACGCTCCAGGATTGGTTGGATCTTTAGTGACGTCACATGCCAGTAAACAGATTGAGCGATTTTCTAGTTTATTTTATTTTGTTTCCGTGCTTTTTCTGTTCGTTCATTCTATTTGTATTAATAGTTACCACATTATCAATTTTTGAATGAGAATGGAGAGGAAGGTTTGATGTGCGACCACTCAGGGGCGATATAGGTTCTTTATCTTGTTTACTGGGATGTGACGTCACAGGCGTCATGTAACTACGTGACGCCTGACATATCTGACGCCCAACATATCTGACAACGGGAGCGTTTTGGCGGTCTGGTTGAATATTTAAATTTTATCGCCGATTCATATCCTAAATACTGACATTCACGGAGATAAAAAAATATCGTGAGTATAATATAAAATAATTAAGCATTTAAGATGATTTCCGTAAAGCAGTCAAATACCCTATTGTAAAACTTGAAGCTCGGATAAATTGAACCAAGAATACGTATCCTACTTTGAATATGTAGACGTCGCCTTCGGCTGTGCCAACGACGAGCTCATTGTCACCGTCGTTGTCGACATCGCCGATCGTCAATCCGTGGCGGAAAACCGTACCGGGCAACTCCCACTCGAGCCTCTTCACGAATCTCACCGCTCTCATTTCAGGCCCTCTTGGTCGTGAAATTCACGGGCACGCGATTCTCAGGGACGTTTGATTTGAGGTATTGCCAGCGACTCGGCGGCCAAACGATGCACGTAGCCTTTGCCGTTACGAGACCCAGCGAAACGGGACCGAAACAATTCGAGTCCATAGAGTGACCGGTGTGATCGCCTTCGACCCAGCAGTGTCCTTCGGGAACCTGCGACCATTCGGATTTCTTTATGTTTCTCCGGCTTTCAAAGTTTTTACGAATTATTTCTGTGGAAAAGCTTCGGTAGGTCGATTTTTGACCGTTAGCGATTAAAATGGATTTTATTTTTTAGTGTCTTCATGAACTCAAATGTTTTATAAGTTTTTTCATATGCAATCGATTTTTTAAATGCATTTTTGAATAGTTCAAAATAATTCAGCAAACATTATTTAGAAATATTTTAGATTAAAAAAAATAGATTATTATAAATGATTTATTATTATTAGTTTATAAATACCCTTTAATGAATGATTATTAAAATATTTAACAGTCCATTTACGCAAACCAGCAAGCTAAAAACAATACTTGTATAAAATTGTTCGATATTTTATAAGTTAAAAAATGTATACGTTTTAATTAAAGTTTAAAAAATTGCCATTTATTTTTTGAGTGCACTTCTGAATATTTAAAAACAACTTAGCTAATAGTATTTATGAATTACTCCTACGTTAACCCAAACAAACTCATATAGATATATATATCAGTTCAGTTTGGATCAACATATGAGTAATTTATAAATACTATTTTCACATGTGAGTGGGCTATAATAAACGCAAAGCGTTTTATAATGAGGAATAAAGAATACAGTATTAATACTATTTGCTAAGTTATATTGAAATCTTTAGAATTGTGTAACTAATTAATAAATACTATTTAATGAATCATTATTAAATATTCAAACGGCCATTTGTGCGGTAAATATTTACAAGTGGGGCTCCAGCTAGAAAAGGGGTTTAGAAATTTTATATCGAGTCGATTTATTTCAGGGCACTTTGTTTATAATATTTAAGTCGGGGGAAGACAATTTCAACCCTTGTTTCAACCCCTAAACGCTTTTTTTACCTTTTTAAACGTATGGAGAAAACGGGTTTGGTGACATGGGTTTGCGTTTGTTTGTGTACAAGTCAAATCAGAGTAAGCATACAGAAAACGTATTTCAAACATCGAATATTGTCCGGAAATGTTTTTTTTTCTTAATAAAATACCCCTCCTCCATCATAAAAAACATATTTTCATACAGCAAAATAGCCCCGAACACGTGAATTTTTTTTTGGAGCTGATTAGGGCTGGAGCCCCACTTGTAAATATTTACCATTTGTGCAGAACAGAAAATTCAGAAAAAACTTACATTTTATTTTTAAACATTATATATATATATATATATATTGTTTCGGTTTTATATATTTTTATATATAAAACCGTACATTTTATATATACATTTTATATATATTGTTTCGGTTAACGTAGGAGTCGTTTTTTTATACAAATCGCTGAATTATTTTCAAATATTTAAAAGTACACTAAAAAAATGCCAATTTTTAAAAACGAATAAAATATTTGTTTCATTAAAATAATAAAAAATAAGTTTCGCGTGTTTGCTGTTCTCTGTAAATGGATTTTTTAATCTTCAATAATGATTTGTTATATACTATTAATAAATTAATTATACCCACTGAGCATTTATGAAGCAATTTTAAATATTTCAAACAAAATATGAAAAATATGTCTAATTTTCATAATAAATTACAAAATACCCTTAAGGGGAGGGTAGGAATTTGCACTTTTTAAAAATCAATTTTTTTTGTCTTTTCTTATAGTTAAACATTTTAAGAATATAATCGCAAAATTTCAAGTCAATCAGAGCAAAACTCTCTAAGTTATTGACTATTTAGTCCCGCTCCTCTAACATCGGACTTCCCTAAACTTCAAACGCGTTTTTCTCGAAACCACTTTTTCAAAGTCCGTGTTCACTGCCATTTGAAAACTACATGACCGATTTATTTCAAACTTGGTGCATACTTTCTACAGATAAAATACCTCCCCCCGACGGTTAGTTGGAGTTTTCTTTTTACATTAAGGGGGTTTTCCACCCCCAAAATGGCGGAATTTTTGGTGAAAAATAGCACTTTTCACTTTAATTGACCACCAAAAATTTAGAAATGAAAAAAAAAATTATCAAAGACCGTTGGGGGGAGGATTTGATGATACTTTGACTAAATTTTAATGGTACTTGATTTCAGATAATTTCTAGCTGAGATACAGTGAACACCGCAAATCGTGTTTTTCCAAAGGCGTTCTTGGAAAAGCTTTGTCACAGGCTTGTTTGTGGATATTTTCGCGAACAAATTTCACGGAATGTTCTTGAAATGACACTTAACAATATACAAGAGGTTTCAATCAATTTACTCTATCCATGCAGATGAAAAAAATTCGCAAAAGTGTTTTTTTTTTCACGCTAAAACCCCTACTTTCCCGTTAAAAGTTTATCACTATTATGAGTAATTACTATTATAAGTACTCTTCATTAGTAATTAAATAAAATATACGTGTTCATGCTCATACATACAAAATAAATTTGCGTACCTGTCCACATATATAATAAATATATAGGTACGTATAGAACAGCGAGAGACGAGACATACCTGGACTATCGGAGTCTTGTAGCCCAGCGTGGCGACAATGTCGCCGGACAATCCTACTATGCGTTTGATGAGCTTTTGACTGGGAAACTTAGGCGAAACAAAGATAACTACGTCGCCGTGTTGCAGGTCGTAAGTTCTGACCGCCCAGCGATTGAGGAAGACGTAATCGGTCTGTTTCTCGTCCGGATTCAGGGCCGGTTGCATGGAAACGCCCTCGACTCTCGCCACATAGCCCACGGTGTCGAGCAGAGTGACTCCTATTGGAACACCGATGAGGATGTTACGAAACAACGGTGGCAAGCCCATGTATCGTATTCGCGGTGTTTTTTCACGTCCACGATCCGCTCCAACATTCGAATTCCCTTTAAAAATCTCCGGCACGATCTCGAGGTACGAGCGAAGTAGAACAAAAAGTGAGGTTATGCGCGAGTAACGATAAGAGTTTAGCACGGTGATGATAAATGGCAATAGTTTTTGGCAAAGGGCGTGATATTTATTGCGTCATCGTCTCGATACGAATTAATTGAAATTCGGATCTCACAAGCGTTATCAAAATTTCGTAGTCTTTTGGTACGATGATAACGATATAACCTTACCAGCTTCCGCTCGTCTGGCTGTCAAGACGGTGATCATACGAGATGAGCGCGCTCGCTCTTTCTTTCTCACTCGCCATGGTGTTGCGTCATGTACGGGTATCTCACTTGCCCAACAAAAATAGCCCGGAGCAATTTTTGCAATTTGCAATTCGTGGACTCAATGTTTTCGCGGGGAAAATAGCCTTCGAGCCTTTGCTCGGTATATGTGTACGCGTTAAGGGGACATATACACCTAGATAGTCGAGGTCGAGGATTTAGAAGCTATGGACATTCCGTCGACCGTAGAAGACCTACACTATGTGCCTGGTATCGATGATTCCATGTAAGTTGACAAATTTCGTGATTTATTCATTCTCAAATTTTCAAACGCGTTTTTCTCAAGACCACGTTTTTCAAATCGGTACCCAAACTTTCTCAAAAACCAATGAACCGATTGCCTTGAGGTTTTTTGTGGTTATTCTATACACCATTATCTAGTACTCGTCATAGGACTTTTTTTCCGTTACTTAGTTTTTGTTTTATAGGCAAAGTAATAACTAATTTTTGGCCCAAAAATCACTATTTATGTTCAAACGTCCGCCATTTTGTCATAAATCGATATTTTCAAAATCGGCTATGACAAGTACTAGATTATAGTATCTAATTTAATGATCTTTTCGGTTTTTTATTTCAGATGATTTTTGAAGAAACGCCAGTGGGTACCGTATACACAGATTTTTTTACGACGCTCCAAGGATCATGCAAAATCCTTGTACATTTTTGATATTTTTAAATAAAGAAAATTAAACATATCTTTGAATGTATATACTTTTGGATAATTAAAACCCCAATCCGAAATTTAAAATAGTTTTCCTTGAAAAAATTCACAAAAATAACCTTCTTTCCGGCTCCTAGGTGTATATCTCCCCTTAAGTGAGCGGCGAGAATTTTTCCGATTCCTTGTGATGATAACAATGCATATAGACGAGTGTCTGCATGCAATCGCGTCAAGGGGTCGCAAAAATTTGGAATTTGAGAATAAGATTTTTATTGTATAGGGTTATAGCCTAGGGTCGTAACTTCAATTTGGTTTTGTGAAAATTCAAAAAATTGAGCGCGTTGTGATATGTTTATGCATTTGTTCATATCAAACGATCGAAGTCGTTTTTTGTCGAAAATCGAATTTTTTTTTCTACAGCTCGGCATTTTCGTAATCTTCAAAATTTCAAGTGTCCAGTCGTACGAAAATATCATTATTATACTCAAAGTACGTTTTTGTCATTTTTACGATAAGACTAGTTACCGGAAATATCTCCACCGATTAGCCATGCAGCCACAGCGGCACTTTTTTAAAGTAATAACAGCTTCATTGTTTATAGATATTTTTCGCTAAAAAAATAATTTCCCCTTGGCAAGACTATGTATCAATTGTGTGCAAAATTCCGACCTCGGCGTCCCAATACTTTCACCTGAAAAAAATATGGTACACCGACCTGATTTTTGCGCAAGCTTATGCACTCCCGTTGATCATTTGATTGTAGCAAAGATTGTCTCAATGATTCACGACCAACACCACGATCGCCTCAAACAGCGACCTAAATCGACGCACGATAAGGTACAATATCACATAGACAAATCATGAAATTAGCGGGGATATTACGATATTAATGGCTCCTAATTCCCACCATGCATCCTTCATATTTGACTCAAAATTAAAACAACCCTTAAGGGGGTGAAACATGGGTTTTGAAGTTTGTATGAGACAACATATTTTTTGTCAGATTTACTTGAAACTTGGCACAAATACACGAAAATACAAATAATTAAACGCGTATTTCGAGTGTTAACGTTTGTATGAGAAAACACATTTTTTGACCAGATTTTCTTGTAACTTACCAAATTTATTTTATATCTAACACTATATGTTTTCCTTGCTGTTGAGTGCGTGTAGACAGTCAAGTAGTACTTTTTAACCCCTTAAGGTGAGATATACACCTAGGAGCCGGAAGATCATTTTTGTGAATTTTTTCAAGGAAAACTATTTTAAATTTCGGATTGGGGTTTTAGTTATATAAAAGTATATACATTCAAAAATATGTTTAATTTTCTTTATTTAAAAATATCAAAAATATACAAGGATATTGTATGATCCTTGGAGCGTCGTAAAAAAATCTGCGTATACGGTACCCAATGGCGTTTCTTCAAAAGTCATCTGAAAAAAAAAACCAAAAAGATTATTAAATTAGATTCTATAATCTAGTACTTGTCACAGCCGATTTTGAAAATATCGATTTATGACAAAATGGCGGACGTTTGAACATAGTGATTTTTGGGCCAAAAATTAGTGATTATTTTGCCCATAAAACAAAAACTAAGTAACGGAAAAAAAATCCTATGACAAGTACTAGATAATGCTGTACAGAATAAACACAAAAAACCTCAAGGCATCGGTTCATTGGTTTTCGAGAAATTTTGGGTACCGATTTGAAAAACGTGGTTTTGAGAAAAACGCGTTTGAAAATTTGGGAATGAATAAATCATGAAATTTGTCAACTTACATGGAATCATCGATACCAGGCCCATAGTGTAGGTCTTCTACGGTCGACGGAATGTTCATAGCTTCTAAATCCTCGACCTCGACCATCTAGGTGTATATCTCCCCTCAAATGTGTGTCGTTTGGCTTTGTTTGGGTTGGCATAAACCCAAACCAACCCAAACAAATACATGTTTGATTATTCGTATCGGAGTGTATTCATACCAAGTTTCAAGCGAATCTGACCAAAAAATATGCTGTCTCATAAAAACTTGAAAAACCCCCCTCTCGCCCCCTTAAGGGTCGAATTTCGATTCGTACCACTCTTGAAAAGTCTTATTCTGGGAGAAATATGACAACTGCGTGGTCAGAATTAGGTGCCACAGATGTCGCAATACTGCCAAATTACCTGTAACCGGCGCAGCAGTCACACACGTAACGCGAAATTTCAATTTGCAAAACTATTTATTGATGAATCCTAACGCGCCATTCTATACGCGCAAAGTGTCGTGACATAATAAAACATTTTTAATATGACTAACATTGATATATATATATATATAGTTTGATTTTTTTCCACTAAAAAAAAAACCATCAATAACAGACAATCGCGTTCCTTGATCCAGCGAGAATTTGTTTTTCCAATTTCTCTTATTATCGTATCCTAGTGTCGTGTCCTTAAAATAATATCCCATTTACAACATTTCCAATAAAATTTTTTCAATCTAATCAACATGAACGAAAAGAAAAGAGAAGAGAAGAAAAAAAAGTATTTTATCAAACGTGGATAAAACAAGAAAAAAAAGGAAATCATTATATATATATATATATATATATATATATATATATATATATATATATATATCTGTATATATATATGTATATATGTGTCAACATGCATCCGAATGCAACCTTGCTTTGTCCGTGTTACATATCTTACGGTTACAGAGTCATAATTTTCATTACGTGTTTTTTTTCCTTTCTTTGTTTGTTGTGGCTGTTGTTTGGCAGCATTGAACGAGCCGCGTTTACAAATAAATAATATATAATAACATTTCGCATCGTTGTAGTTTGTGACGCGATGAAAAAATGTTGCATTCAGGTTGCGATCGAGAGACGAGGAAATAAAAAGAAGAGCTCGATCGTCAAACGTTGCGGGCCGTGTGTGTAACGAGCGTGAAGTTCTCGGGGAGGTATGCGGGGTGGCGGGTCGGTCGTGGGTCCTTCTTCATACTTTGAGGGTTGCTCTCGAGGTGGACCAGTGATGCTGAAAACGTGTGGTGACTCCTGCCGTGACGGGATAAGACGAGGGATGCATCCATTTGCTGGCGCGATGTCCGGCGACGAATGGGGGCGATGATGGGCCGCCGATGAAGTGAGGCGGCATGACGCCGTACCAGGCTTGGCTCATCGGATGTCCACCGAAGCCCGCCATGCCGCCGAACGAGTGATTGAACCACGAGCGATTTCTGCTCGGGTGCGATCTCGGGCTGTTCGAATTGCGTCGTTTACCCGCCGGCGGAGCGGCCGTCACGTTCGTCGCGTGTTGCTGCGCTTGCTGAGGTTGCTGATTTTGCGCGGAGGAGCCCAGCGCCTTCGGCTCCGGGTTGTTCGACTTTGCGGCGGGATTCTTCTGCTCGTAGGACAAGGACGAACAAACGATTAGAAAGGTGCGATGGGATTTGAGTGCGGTTATTCTTCGTTGGAACGCAACGAAAGTTCGTTTTTACAGTTTTTATCATTATGGACGTTTTTTTAAATAGATTCATTTTGTAGGTAGGTATCTTTGAGTGCGGTTTGCTTCGTTGGAACGCAACGAAAATTCGTTTTTACAGTTTTTATCAGTATGGAAGTTTTTTCGAATAGATTCATCTTGCGGATAAATAAATAACTTGAAAAATGGTTGAAGGATTATTGTAGGTGAAATCTGCTGAAGGAGATTGAAGGAATTGAGAAATGTTTACTTTCGTTGCACTCCAACGATGCAAACTTCAACGTCGTATGCTTGAGCTAGGCGAGCGTATCTTCGGGGTGCCTGTTTGCCAAAGCGGAGAGGAGCGAAGCTAGGGAAAAAAAACAATAGAATTGCCCCGCTGAGCTCTGGTGGATGTGGGTTCAGCGGTTGATTCATTGACTTTTTTTCTAGCTCCGCTTTGGTGAACAGGCACTCTTAGCCTCGTACTGGGATAAAGTATACTTCAGACCAGAGTTGGGCGTAATTCTATTTATAAATACGAGTACGAATTTATTCACATCGTAATTTTCATGTGAATATAAATACAAATTTATTCATACTTCACTTATTGTAAATACGAATACAAATACATTCGTATTTACATGCATGCATTCAAATACAATTGTATTCACAAAAAATGTGAATATTTACAAAAAATCCTGTGAATTAAAAAAAAATTCACATCAAAATCTGTGAATGCAAATGTATTCACAAAAAATTGTAAATACAAAAAAATTCACAAAATAAGTTGTGAATGTTTTCGTATTTGAGACAAGTTAAAATAAAATTCACAATGATTAGATTAAAATTTAAGCCAAAAGTGAGTTCTTACGTATTTTGAGAGAAAACATTGCGTCGAGGGAAAGAAATTTTAGCAACAAAAGTCGTGAGTGTCAAATATTACATTATAAATATGAAAAAATTCACAAAATGAGTTGTGAATTTCCTCAAGCTGAAGAAAATCAAAATCGAATTCACGACAATTATATTAAAATTTACACAAGTGAGTTCTTGAGGCCCTCAACACAATGTTTTCTCTCAAAATACGCAAGAACTCACTTTTGGTGTACATTTTAATCTAACCATTGTGAATTTGATTTTAATTTGTCTTAAAAACGAAAAAAATTCACAACTTATTTTGTGAATTTTTTTGTATTTACAATTTTTTGTGAATACATTTGCATTCATAAATTTTGATGTAAATTTCTTTTAATTCACAGGATTTTTTTGTAAATATTCACATTTTTCGTGAATATTCACAATTTTTTCTGTGTATTTATTTGTATGTTCAGAATATTTGTGAATACAATTGTATTTGTATGCATGCATGAAGTACGAATACAAATAAATTCATATGCACACTTGTGAATACGAATTTATTTGTTTTCGTATTTGCAATAAGTGAAGTATGAATAAATTTGTATTTATATTCACATGAAAATCACGATGTGAATAAATTCGTATTCGTATTTATAAATAGAATTATGCCCAACTCTGCTTCAGACTATTTGAATAATGGAAATTTGCTGCTATTCACAATCGATTCTAAATTTGCAAATGTCCTCGCACGAATTTCACTGTGTCTCCGGGGGCTGTACCGCCCCGCTGCGACTTATCCTTTTTCTTTCGCTGTTTTCGCGATGGGTTTAAAGCTTGCATCGTTGGAATGGAACGGAGGTTCTTTTCTATTTATTATTTTCATTATTATCCATTACCATACTTTGCAAATTCGTTGTAAACCGCTAAATAAGGATCCTAAAAAATATTCACGTGATTTTCATAGCTCAAATGGGCTAAAGAAAATTTGGGAAATTAAAAGAAAATTATTTTCGTTGCAGTCCATGGAATGCAAACTTTTCGATGTCATTTTTCTCTAGCGCTATGTTCTATGAAACGGTGCAGGTCGTATCTCAAAATCTATTCGTCCGGACCACTTTCAATTCGGATGGAGCGTAGTTTATAACATTTTCTATCGTACGATCGGATTATTTTTTCATTGGCTTATCCATTTGTCAATAACAAACGACCTAACTTGTTTTCTTTTTGTCGAAAATCGAACTCTTTTTCTACTACTTGGCATTATTGTAATTTTCAAAATTTCAAAAAAAGTATCCGATTGTACGAAAGGTGCATTTTTATACTAAAAGTACATTTTTGTTGTTTCTCATTTCCGATGAGTCGCCAGAACTACCCACACCCATTGGCCATGCAGCAACAGCGGTGCTTTCTTGAACTAATAATAACTTCATTATTTACCAATATTTTTCAATGAACAAATACTCCAAATTTGCAAGACCAGTATCAATTGTGCGTAAAGTTTGCATCGTAGGAACGCAACGATAGTTCTTATATTTCCAATTCCTTATTTTCGTTATTATATTAAATGGTTTTCTGGAGATTCCTATAGATAGGTAGGTAAGTATCTTAGAATTGGTCAAGGGATTTTTGTAAGCAAAATCTGTCGAGATAAACTAAAGGAATTCGGAAATATAAATTCCTATTGGGTTCCAACAATGCAAACTCCTCGTATTATTCCAATGCTCTCAGCATAAAAAATAATGAAACTAGACCTGTTTATCGCGCCCAACAATTCATGACGTTGAAGTTTGCATCATTGGAATGCAACGGAGAGTAATTCCTTTTGAATGCTCAAATTTTTTGGGCCGATTTAAACATTAAAAGTCGCTTAAGGCGGGACATACATTTCCAATGATCAAAAAGTCGAATTATTTTTTCTTTTCTTTCAACGATAGAACTATATATGTAGAATATTTTCCCAAAGTTTCAAAGCGAAGTTCGAAAAACTTCAAACGTTCCAGCCCGTCAACGTGCACCACCGCTCGGATTCGGAGCGGGCCTAAACTTCGAACGCGTTTTTCTCAAAACTGCATATCAAAATTGGCGTGCAGGATTACTCAAAAACTATTAAGAAGATTGAGTTGAAACTCGGTAGAAATATTGATAATATTCGTACCTTCTCTTTAACAAAAATTGTTTTTTAAAAATTGAAAAAAAAAAACTACTTTTTGAGTCCACATTTTACAGAAATATTGCGTGAAATGTTGATTTTTTGTAAATGCGTGCCATTTTCTCAAATTTGCATTTTCTTCATTTTAATTACCGGCACGTAGAAACTATACATGTTCTGACTGAAAAAAAGTTTAAACGTTTTACAAATCGAAGTCTACGGGAAGCTAGACTGTAACACTCTGCCACAGCTCCGCCATTTTGATGATGAATCAATTTAAAAAAATTGTTTCGTATACTTAAGTATACTATTAAAGTATACGTAAAGTTTGATAATTGCAGAATAATTATTTCTTAATTTCAAAGTTCCTCAATATTGCTTATTTTCTTCCTGTCTAAATGTATATCCCGCCTAAAGGGGAGGGCAGGGGTTTGCAATTACGAAAAATCTATTTTTTGTCTTTTCTTATACAGTAGAACCTCGATCATCCGAACCCTCAATTATCCGAACGATGACTTAGTTTATCCAAACGCTCAATTATCCGAACGTTGGCGCGAAAGATGCATTGTTGCTCGCTGCCACCGCCGTGAGCAACAATAAGCAATCCAACGCAACTTCTCCTTCTCAAACGGCTGCGAGACTTAGCCGCTCAAAAACGCGTTACAGCCGTTCGTCAATTAAAAATGGACGACTTTGTAAAAAAAAATATTTAAAAAAGCATTCGACTTTTTAAGGTTTTTAAAATACACATATATATATATATATTTTCAACGTTAATATGTATGTCTAATTTTAATATATATGTATGTACTGTTTTTATGTAAAAAGGTGTTGTTTATGATCTCGTCCCAAAAAAACCCACGTTTCGATTATCCGAACTTTTGATTATCCGAACTAGTCTCGGTCCCAATTGGTCCAGATAATCGAGGTTCTACTGTAGTTAAACATTTCAAGAATATGATCCCAAAATTTCAAGTCAATCAGAGCAAAACTCTCGAAGTCATTGACTATTTAGTCCCGCTCCTCTAACACTGTAGCTCCGACTTCTCTAAACTTCAAACGCGTTTTTCTCAAATCCACTTTTTCAAAGTCCGTGTTCACTGCCATTTGAAAACTACATGACCGATTTATTTCAAACTTGGTACACACTTTCTACATTTAAAATGCCTCGCCCCAACGGTTAGTTTGAGATTTTTTTTACATCGAGGGGGTTTTCCACCCTCAAAATGCCGGAATTTTTCGTGAAAAATAGCACTTTTCACTTTACATGACCACCAAAAATTTAGAAATGAAAAAAAAAATTATCAAAGACCGTTGGGGGGAGGATTTGATGATACTTTGACTAAATTTTAATGGTACTTGATTTCAGATAATTTCTAGCTGAGATACAGTGAACACCGCAAGTCGTATTTTTCCAAAGGCGTTCTTGGAAAAACTTTGTCACCGGCTCGTTTGTGGATATTTTCGCGTGCAAATTTCACGGAATGTTCTTGAAATGACACTCAACAATGTACAAAAGGTTTCAATAAATTTACTCTATCCATATAGATAAAAAAAATTCGCAAAAAAGTGTTTTTTTTTCACGCTGAAACCCCTACCCTCCCGTTAAACGTTTCTACGTTTTCTTATTATAAATTTGCGACCTCAACTTGCAAAAAAAACTTGCTACGGATAATGATAAAATGTAGAAATAAAAAAAGGCCAAAAAGATACCACGGCATTCCAACGATGCAAAGTTCACCCCCATAACAATTCTTCTACAGAATTTACAGAAATGTGCGCAACGCGTTTGTAACAATTCCAAGCAGGTTCCCCATGAGACACCCAGTTTCCAGAGACCATCCACACGAAGAAATCCCCGACTGGATCTTCACCTGCGACTGTTTCGATCCCCCGTTGATGGGTACGTTCTCTTTGTTGTCGAGTTCCGTTGCGGCGCTGTCCCTCTCGAAGGAGGCGAGAGTACAGTAGGAGCCCTTGCTCTCGCCGAATCGGCAGCAAACTTCGTGCGGATCGACCCACAGTGTGAGTTCGACGGGGAGCGAGAGATCCTCGTATTTGACGCCGGCTGCGTACGCGGCGCTCTCCAGAGTGGAGTCGCGTCTGCTGTGGCCGTTGACCCTTATGCACCTGTAGCCTTGGCCCTTGAAGGGCTTGTCCGGGAACCAATGATTTTCGAAGCGTTCCGTCAGCAATTCCACCAGCCTACGTCCGAAGCATTCCACCTGATCTTGACTAAATTTTTCGTTTTTTTCTATCAGCTGTACTAAAAACAGCGCAGCGGCTGTTATTTCGTTGAGCATTCTCGTCGCGTCTCTCGCTGTGAATAATCGTCGTAGCGAGGCTGGGAGGGCGCGTAGAGCGGTAGGCCTCGGAACAATGATTCTCGTGAGAATTCGAGTATCGGGCGAATCGAGCAGGAGACGTGGCTGACATAGAGCTAGATCCGATGTTTTCCTTGCTCGCGTGTCGCGCTCACGCGTTTGTATGCGGAGCGACAAAACTTCGACCGGCCGGAAACGGAGGCGCGCACACGTATACGCACTCGCAGGCCCGGTAGAGCTGCAAGAAAAGAAGATGATTCAACGAGAGCTCGGGCATGAGCGAGCAATATGTTTAGACTCTGTACCCGAGAGGGTAGCGCCGGGAGGTTATGAAACGCGCAACACACGAAGGAACTCAGGAGAGAATAGAAAAAACAACGAGCGAAATACTCCCGTACCCGTATACACTAGACCGAATTACGTTTGTTCCGCATTAAAAGAACTGACCGAGCGTGAACATAAGGACGTTTTTCATACGCGACTAACAATATTGCGACTGTGTTATTTTTTTCTGCCAGCTCATTATTCCTCGGACCCGTCTTATGTACTCAAACTCGTATACTCTCGTCGGAACGTGCGTGCTCTAAAAAACACAGCCCCCCTCCCTCACCCCTAACGTGCGGCGCGGCCCCCCACCGCGCGGCGCCGACGGTTCGTACACACCGCGAGTGGGCGAGGTGGGAGGTGTCGCGTCCGCGGCCAATCGGAGCGCGGCTCACCAGGCGCCGCGCCGCAGCTATTCGTCCGTGTCACTCTTCGCGCTGTGTGCAGCGAGCCTCGTATACTGCGCCGCACTACCGAACGAGCCGCCGAGGTTCGACGTCAACCCGTAAAAAATACATTTTCGCCTGCGATATGTTGAGAAAACGAAAATTCGTACGTTTTTTCGTTGCTCCGTGCCAAGTAGGTGTGCAAGCTGTTACGCGAAGAACGAAAAACAACACGTGTGTCACTTGAGGAAGAAACGAAGAGAAAGAGAGTGCGAGCGGGGCAAGGGGGGGGACTGAGCGATGGAGAAAGAAGGGGCACGTAGCAGCTGCTGTGAGGAACTGAACGAGAAACCGTTTCGGGAATGTTTGTGCGTGCGCCGCGTCGGGAGCCGCGCCGACTTCGTGCGCGTTCGTACCCGTTTCTGCTCCGATTTTTTGTTATTATTTTGAACCAAAAAAAAGCTTCAACATGCGTGTTATCGTGTTGTTCGCTCACCTATTGGTTGGTGCCGGCCTCGCCGACTCTTTTCTGCCCAATGGTAACGTCGTTTTGAGGAAATTGGGCGAAAAGGAGTATCGCGCTATCAAAGGTAATGTGCGCGTTTGTATACAATAACAAAGAAGAAAAATGAGAAGTGCGCGCGTTATTACGGTTGAGTAAATTATGTCGTTTTGGTTTGTTTGGGTTTGTTGGTGGCGATTACGTTGAAGTATTTCATTTGCGATATTTTTTGCCGCCTTTTTTTTCTACTTTCGTTGCAATTGTTACGTGAAAAAATTACTTTGCGATTATTACGTTAGAAAATGACATTGCGATTGTTACGTCGAAAAATTACGTTGAATTATTCTGATCTGCAATTTGTTTCTCTATTTACTTTTTTTGTATAACACTTCGCAATTGTTACGTCAAAAGTGATGTTACGGTGTTACGTCAATAATTGTGTTACGGTGTTACGTCGAAAATTACGTTGCAAATGTTACGTCGAAAGTGACGTTACGATTGTTACGTCAAAAAATTATGTTACGGTCGAGAATGACGATGCGAACGTTACGTCAAAAATGATGTTACGATCATCACGCAAAAAAATACGGTGCAAATGTTACGTTAAAAAAATTACATTGCGAATGTTACGTCAAAAATAACATTGCGAATGTTACGTCAAAAATTACATTGCTAACGTTACGTCAAAAATGACGTTACGATCGTTATGTCAAAAAATCACCTAGAACCTATGTACGTATATTTCATTTGCAAATTTTTTTTCCACTTCTGTTTTTCTCGCATTTCTCCATTCAACGCAATTTCCTTCGCTCTGTTGGAAAACAAAAAAATCAACAGCGAAATCCAGCTTTCCGGTGCACGGAGCTTGCTGGCACCGTGCGATCGAGGCGCTGGAATCGAGTTGCGACAAACTGAACGACCAGCAACACTCCACGCTGGCCCTGCGGCTTGCCAATTGTTTCCTGGAGGATTCCGGACACCCTGTTTACGACTGTCATCTCAGCGAGACCTCGGACATCAGAAGGTTGTTCGGCAATTTATTAGCACGATTTTATACACAGCGATGAAGATATTTCTTCAGCTGGAACGCTACTCGATACTTCTGACGCAATGTGTCGTTAGCAGGGAATGCATAAACTCCATGTCGGACCGGGCGTTCGGCGTCTACAACGAGTTTTACACCCACTCCGCTCACATCTGCTTCTACCTGAGTCACGAGACGTGGCAGAGCCAGGTGGAGAAGAACATCGAACGGTGAGTCCGCCAATAGTTACGAAGCACTGGGTAACGATGCAAACTTCGCCGAAGACAGGTACTCGGCGATTGGATCGCCGTTCGATTTTTTACACGCTCCGGCGGAAGATCTACAGCTCGGAGCAAATAAATTTTTCCTTATTTGCGTGTATACAATTTTTCCAGATTGTACAGAGCATCGATGACGATGACGGAACAACTGTTGGAGGCATCGGAGATGCAGGGCGCGGTTTTGGAAAGTCAGAGAGAAGGGCTGAGGATACAGAACGAGCTCCTGGAGCACGGTCGAGATTTAGGCAGCGTTATAAAGTCCTCGGCGGAAACAGTGAGCAACATGGTCGTAGATTTCAAGTACGTTCCGGGCGAGTCACCCAAGCTCCACATTTTTCTTCTTACACCGTTGTAGAATTTTCAAAAAAATGTTCTCTTTAAAAATTTGCTTAAGGTAGTAGGAGCGCGCAATCGTGATTTCTATAGATGTTCAATTTTTAACCAGACATTGTTCATATCATTATGCATGTTTGAGTGAAATTTTCGAATAGTCGACTATTTAGATTGGGAGATAATGGGTTTTAACATTGCAACATTCAACACTGCAGGGTCTACATTGAAATTTAGGCGGAATGATTCTCCGTAAAAAAATATTTGTCCCCTATAATAAGAAGACATATGGCAACACCGCAGAACAATATTGTTCAATATTTCGAGAAAAAAATATTTATCGTGTTCCTAAAGTAAAAATTTTGTCATAAAAAAATATTTGCATTATAAAGATTAATTTTTTATATTGTTTATGTTATCTTCATTAACAAATAAAAGTGTCGGTTCATTCATAACTAGTTATAAACTTTGTTCGATTAAAAATTACTTTGAATTAAAATTTGTGTTGCATAATTATTTCAAATATGCCGCGCAAACTCACGTCATTGGATACGTGGAACGATGCGGTGTTGTCATATGTCGTTTTTCCCAGGTAGCAATTTTCAAAAAGTTGTCCAAAAGTCGACTAAAAGGGTGCCAAATGTCCGCCCGGAAGTTATCTTAAAGTCAACAACCATCCAAAAAGATAACTTTTGGACACATGATAACTTATAGGTAACTTTCAAGCGGACATTTGGTACCCATTTGGACAACTAATAGACAACTATTTTCAAATTGCTACCTGGGTTATTATAGGAGACAAATATTTTTTACGAAAAATTTTTCCGTATAAATTTCAATGCAAACCCTGCAGTGTTAAAAGTTGCAACTTTAAAACCCATCATTTCTCAATCTACATTGTCGACTGTTCTGAAATTTCACGCAAACATGCATAATGATACGAACAATGTCTGGTTAAAATTTGAACATCTATAGAAATCAAGTTTGCGCGCTCGTTACTACCTTAAGGAGGTTGGAGCCATTTAGTTGAGTCAAATGACGGTTTATTCATTATTTTTTTTTCAATGATCCTCAAAAAGATGCACACGAGGTACAGATTTATTCTATATATGCTAATTTTTTAAATATATAATTAAAGGGCTAAATGATGCATTTTAACATTTTTATTACGTAAAGTAGAAAAACTTTTGTGTTACTACCAACTTGAAAAAGCATAACATGATGATTATTACGAAAAAAAACTACGACAACGAATGTTTTATACAATTCACAATGAAATTTTGAGTAATTCATAATTATGCCTATTCATACTTACGTCACGAGATTATTGGCCCATGGTTTACGCTGAGCAAGAAGAGGATTTTTTTTTTCTTCTAAATGTTCACAAAGGTTCAGTTTGCGTTAATCCGTTGTTAGAAATGGTTTATATTGGTGCTAAATAACAATAAAAATTACATAACGTTTAGTGTGAAAGTCTTGCCCATCTAACCGCACGTTAAATTACATACATTGAACTATTTTTTTATCTCTGTTGTTTGGTGGTGAAAAAAGTTTAAAAAAATCGTAGACTCAGTATAGTGTAAACAATAACATGTATTTTTTTTATTAAATTTAACCTTGGATTGTGGCTAACGCTCCAACCTTCTTAAAAGATGCTTTGGACCATCTAGAATAAGGGGAAAAAAGTTTGATACCTGTAAAACGTAAGTTGGCAGGCCCGTGGACCGTTTTTCTCGAAACACAATTTTAAAAAACGGCACACGTAACTCCAACAATTTCCATTCCTTTCACTCCAAATTTTGAGCACATTTTTAATATATAATAATTATAACATTAGTTATTAACAAATGATTGTCCCTTTTTTCTGTCGAAACACTGAGTTTTCACTTTAAATGCTTGACAATTCTACAAAAATCAATATTTTCAAAATCCCCTACGAATTTCTCTAGCTATACTCATGTATATTAATAGAATTAAAATTTTTTTTTCTCCAAACTCAAATTTGTGTCAGTTATACTGCGTGCCGCAGAGCGTCTCAAATTCACCATCGCGAGAATGGCTCCAGCATCACCATTTTGTATTATTTTTTAATATAATTTTTTTTTGTTCGCTCAAAGATATGACTAATAACGTCCTGGAATATTATTATCCTTCTTGCCCTTCCACCGAAAAAATAATTGCGAATAATCACTTAATTTTCGACGTTTACGGTGGTTTAAGCCCTTAAGCTTGTTGGACAATACTTTAACGGAAAAACTTGCATGCGATCAGGGAATCCTCCAGGGACCAACGAGAGCTCCTCTACGAGATATTCTCGTACCTGAGAAGCTTCCAGAATTGGATACTTTCGGAAGTTTCGTGGTTTCAATCCGTCGCGTATTACACGGTCGCGTGTATAGTGTGCGCCCTGTTCAGCTCGTCCAAGCGAACTTGCGAGGCTAGAATAAGTTTGTTCGCAATTTTGAGCCTGAACGTCGTCGCTGAGAGAATGCTGGTGCGCCACATCGTGAATTTGTCGCCGGACGACAAGGTACAGCCGAGTCGCTGGCACTATACCGCGCCCGAACACGAAAAGTCCAAAAGAACCGGAGCATTAATGAGCGTTACGAGCCGCAGGTCGAGTTGGTCCGTCTGAGCTGGTACTTTCGAAAGATCGCCCTGGGCCTCTGCGTCCTGACGCTCGGCTACACTTACTACTCGCACCACGACGAGAGCGTGGCGAGCTACAAGATCCTGAGGAGGATAGACGACCGCCTGGATCGCATTCAGGCTAATCAACCTTTGAGTAAGCGTCTTAATCTTGCGCTCGAAGACTCTCGTGCACGCGACAACATTCTCTGACTTATCCGACACTCTCCGTTGCAGGGTATTCCAAAAGATTGGCTCTCAAGAAGTTCAAGGACAGGGAGAATCAGAGCTAGCGCCTTTATTGAACAATTACGACTCGCCGCGCGATTTGTACATACTCGGTAGCAATAAATCAAAAGATGAACCGTCCAGACGTCTGAAGGCTGCTCAACTCTGCGGAAATTTTTTCAACAGTATGTTCAACTGGTTGTACTGTAGGTTCTTGGTGTTGGGGGTGAGGATGCCCTTGCGCGCCTGCTCCTTCGACTTGGCCATGTTCGCCTCGTAATTGCGGTAACAGTCGTGAAACGCAGTCACCTCCTTGGTGCAGAGCTTGTTCTCGTAATTGTTCTGTAGCAGGCACGACAGGACCAGCGATATCTCGTACAAACAGCCTTTCTCTGCAATTCGTCGGTTAAGCTTTACGCCACTTAGTACTCGTGCTACGGGGGAAGGAGTTCCTCAAGAGGCTAGGCTACGGGAACGTTTGAACTTTCCAACGAGTCTCGTATTTTGCACGTAAAAGACAGACTTTTATCACTTTTCTTCGGATCTGACGAGCAATCTAACGCAACACAATCGCGACTCGGAATTTTGTGGCTACGCCAAATCTTTTCGCTTTGATCGAATGTTTTGTACGCATTGCTTTGCCGCGAGAGGAGATACCTCGGAGAGACATCCTTTTTGAGGTTATGTTCGACGCACGTAACTTTTTTATCGCAGATTCGGTAAATTCGCGTGAACGCGTGAGAAATGAAAAATGGAGTTAAAAAAGAGTAGAGAAAAATGTATCTCAAAGGTACGCGGGACATTCTTTTTGAGGTTATGTTCGATGTACGTAACTTTTGAATCGCAAATTCGAAAAATTCGTGACTTGAACGCGTGAGAAGTGAAGAGTGAAAAAAAAACTAGTAAATGAGACAATAATTTATGCAAGTGACAAAAAGAAGTCGACGAAATATTCAAAACATTACCTGCAAGTCCTCTGCCCTTGCCCGTCACTCTGTTCCGCAGTGCCAAAGGCATCTGCACCTTGAACGGCACTGCATCTGGATTTTGAGGTTCCCTGCCGCGTCTGTACGGAAAAAGATACGGTCTCATTTTCGATCGAGATGTAAGACTCGATGCAAAAGGAAGGCCGACAAACTCGAGACGTTTGAGGTTAGAGTCTTGCGGCAGGCGGCACGGGAAATCGTCTGCTGGACGCGGTGCGGGCACTAGTCGCCTCGTGGCGCGTCGAGCGGGGACAGTAGAAGCCCTGACAGCGACTCGATCGAGGCACGTCGTAAAGCCCTCGACTATCAATATTTTTGCCGAGAGTATTGTGACGACGAGGCGGAGAATTTACACACAATTGATACCGACTCTGGCTAAGGTTGAGTTTTCTTTTTCATTGACAAATATTGATAAACAATGAAGTTATTATTATTTAAAGAAAGTGCCGACGTTGCTGGCAACTAGGCTCACTTCGAATGAAAAATAAACAAGATGTACTCTTAGTATAACAATCAAACAGTCGCATGTCCGGATTCCTGTTTGAAATTTTGAAAATTACGGAAATGGCAAGCCGGTGATACGATAGAATATGTTATAAACGACTCCGTCCGATTAGATTTTGAGATACGGCATACACCGTTTGAGAAAAAGGGTGAATTACAGCGGGGCGGACGACTCGTTCAATTTTTGGACCTTTCACAAAATCTTATCCGCAAATCAAAGTTTGCTGAATAAAAAGTTCGATTAAAAAAATGCAAAGCTCGCAATCGTCCTAAAAATCTCCCATTCTCGTCAATAATCCAAACATCCTCGTGCGAAGAAAAAAAACCAATGTTTCATCAGGGAACACAAGAATAAAACAAGTCAATGAAAAAAGATTTGTCAATATTTATTTAGCATTACTAGCTCCACTTCTTTGGCTTGTGGATATTTGACTGACCATGTGTGTGAGTGTATCGTGTTCTTTTCGCGTGTGACATAAATTATTGATAATGTGTATAAATCTGTGCATATCTATGTATATACATACATACATACATACATATATATATATATATATATATAAATTCTCCCACTCGGTACTACACGCAGCATACAAAAAAACGAGGACTCGGGCACTACAAAAAGGAATAAATAAACAATCGTACAATCCAAAATTCCCTATCAATTACATACAAACACTCCTTATTATTCCCTCTTTTACGCACAGGGAAAGCAAACGTTGCCGTTGCGATTATCTACATCGCGCGTGGCTTGGGTTTTTAATCTTCTTTCCCTCTTAAGTTAAGCGAGGATCCAAACGGCCTAATAACTTCGCGAGCCGATATCATTCCCGATTATCGCAAAACTAACGTCTACGAATATAAACGTTTTGTTTCTTTTTTTTTTGTCTACCCAGGCACAAGGCGCGGACGTTTATTAATTCCCACTGGACATATTTATATCTCTTCGTTTCTCTTTGTAATTTCACTCTGTACTTCGCGATTTATTACCGTCTAATTGTACTGTACGTATCGTTCGCGATCGGTGAGTCTCGACCGTCAATCTCCCCGTGGGTATTGTGTGCCCGTACAGGGTGTCCCGGTGAGAACCGAGCCAACGTCGAGATCGGGTCAAAATTTATCACTCGTTTCACGGTGACATCCTGTACACGTGTACGGTGAGTGTATGTGTATGTGTGTGTGTGTGTGTGTAATTTACATCACGATACGCGATGTCTTATAGCGGGTAGAACAAACTACTCCGTGGCTGCTAATTGACTAGCATCGTTCATCACTCTCATATACTCATTACTCTCGCTCTCGTTCTCTCGCACTCTCATTCTCTCTCGTGTCTTCACCAAGAAAATATACGATCGATCTATGCAACTTTTGCAAACCGTTGGCCCGAATTGGGCCAACATTTATCTATTACGACAATCAGTCGGTTGTAATTGCAACGAATGCGAGTATCGTAGAGTTGTATCGCTCGCTCTCTCTCTCCGTTTTCATAGAAAAGGCCGCTTACTTTGAATCGAATAATTTTCATCAAAAGATTGTGCTGGACGAGGAGAGTCTTGCGTGTGTATAAAACAAAAGAGTAAAAAAAAAAAAAGAAACAATATACAGAGAAAAAATGGAGGAAAATGTACACACAAGTATCATCAGTCTTTGAACGACGAGGCTCGTCGGCGTAGTTTTTTTTTATCTCGTTTTCGTGCTTCCCTCTCTCTCTCTTTCTCTCTTAGCGTACCTACGGTGTATACTATTAGTCTTGGACGCGCTTGAACCGCTTAGAAAAATAAGGCGAGCAAAGCTAATTGCCGTTTACAAGTGAACAACGAGCGTAGGAGAGCGAAGCAAATTCATGCGGGACTAGCCCGCAGCCCGTGAAACTTCGGCGATGTCTCGACGTGTTCCGCGAAAAAAAAAAAAACGATAAAAAAAAACGGAGCGCTCCCTCTTTCTACTCTTTGGTACGGATTTATTGACTCGTTTTCGGCGCTACTTCCTTTCCTTCTCGTCTCTTCTTCTTCTTATTGTTCTTCTCTGCCAAGTACGTCGTCGTCGAGTTACGGCGGAGGAAGATTATTCGGGCAGGTTCGTGCGCTCGTGCAACGCGCGTTACGTGCTCCGCGAAATCTCGTACGCGAAGCTCATCTCGCGTCATGGATAATCCGGATGCATTATGTTGTACATTATCGCGAATATCGTGCAGGCAGCGTAAACACCGAGGGCGACCCACCAGAGCAATTGCTCGTGGAGCCGTTGCTCGAAGTTCTTGAGGACGAGTAGGCCTATCGTCAGGCCGGCGAGGGCGCCCGTCAAATGGGCCACGTACGACACGGGCGGACCCATCTGCTCGGCCGCGTATCTGTCGTAGATCGCGAAACCGACGTCCGCACTGGCTGTTAAACGATTCAACGGAATATATGGATAAGTCGATAAATCAATAAATATATTTTTATGGGTGTTTATGTGTGTGAGTAAATATAGAATTATGGAAGTGTGTGTGTGTGTGAATATCGAAAATTTCGCGAACAAAAATGATTTCCTCTCTTTCTATTAGTTTTACGATGAGGCTGTAACGAGCAAAAACGTTAATTTACAAAAATGCGTTGATTATTTTACATCGACGTCCGCATTTAATCGTCGTTCCTAATTTTTGTTTCTATAAAAAGAATACATACATACATATATATATATATATATATATATATATATATATATATATATATACACGCACACACACACACAAAAATTAGAATGACGATTAAAATTGAATGTCGATGTTAAATAATTAATGACCTTCCTTAATAAAATTTCAACAGTGGCTAAAAATTTGAAATTGTAGAGAAAGTTCAAATGAAATAAAAATACAAGAGTGAATCAACATTTAAAACGTAAATAATTAATTTATTCAGGAATTTATTATATATTTACTATTCAAATTAGATGTTCATCTTATATAATGAATGCAATTTTAAATTTAAATTTCATTTGGAAAATTAAAAAATCGATATTCAGAATTTTTCAATCCAAGTACAATCGGATGTCGTCCTTGAATAATTAATGTTTTTCTTAAATGAACGTGTGTTTGCCGATGCCTCGAGGAAAATTAATGCAGATGGAGACAATCCATTTTCATTGCGAAATATTGCGATATTCATATATACTTCGATATTTATAAATGCATCTGTATTAGAGTGGCCCAAATTTGAGCTTTATTTTTTTTTTTCATTTTCTCACCATCCAATTATCTTCTTTACAGAGAAAAAAAAATTGTCACGAAATCTGCGAGCGGTCAACAAATATTTAGAGGTCGCTCAAGCCTCCCGAAAATTCAAGTTTTCTGTAAAAAAATCAAGTTTTTTTTGTTACTTCTCACCCATGAAGTTCACGCTTTATAATGTTTAAATTGACCTCGTGAAAGCTCCAGCCGGTCAATGAATATTTAGTGGTCGCTCAAGAGTTTCGAAATTTCCAATTCCCGCCATTTTTTTTCATTCACCTCACTCCTAAATTTGACGCTTTGTGAGACTATCAAAACGATTAATCGTTGTTCTTTAGTAAGATTTTTCAAAGTTACCTCACACTACTAACCCAAGAATTATAATATTTGTTCTCATAAAATAATTGTTTAAAGCTCTTGTCCGTGGACAAAATTATAGGTACCCCGTTTTATCGGGTTAGAAGTGTGAGGTAAATTGAAAAAAAATCCGTTTCTGAAGAAAAAAAGGATAAATTGTTTTGAAAATCTTACAAAGTGTTAAATATCGCGACAATTGGAAATTTCGAAGCTCTTGAACGACCGCTAAATATTCATTGACCGGCTAGAGCTCTTGCGAGCTGGATTTAATTATAAAGCGTAAAATTCATAGGTGAGAAGTGAACGAAAAAAAAAAATCGTTTTTTTTTTACGAAAACTTGCATTTTTGGAAAGCTTGAGCGATCACTAAATATTTGTTGACCGCTCGCAGATTTCGCGACAATTTTTTTCGCTTTAAAGAAGATAATTGGATGGTGGGAAAAAGGAAAAAAAATAAAGCTCAAATTTGGGCAACCCTAATCTATATACACAAAGAAAAATGAATATAATACGCACGTAATTTATTAAGCAATCTAACATATACCCTACCGGCCAAAAGTTTCCGGACACATCAGATAGTTGCAATACTTTCGATCACTGGACGATTCTCAAATAATCTTTTGGAGTAATATAATTTATCTCATTTATTATTTTACAAAGATACTATATAGCTCTGTATAATGAATTATATTATTCCTACATAATATTTAAATTATCCAAAGTGATCGAAAGTTTTGCAATTATCCGAACTGTCCGAAAACTTTTGGCCGCTAGTGTACATATACAGGGTGTCCCAGAACTCAACGTTAAGCCGAAACGGGGTGACAGGATTGATTGTAACCATCATGAGAAAAATCCGAAAAAAAAAAATCTATCCCATGCAGTTTGAAAATTATGGGCATTTAAGAAAAACCTAGAAATTTGGTCAAACTGTAACCATTTTTCGGTTATTGTGAAAAAAACCCAAACAAACCCCTGTTTCCTAGAATTAAGGCTATTTGTTAAACTATGAATTTAAAATTTTCAAAATTTGTCTACTTTGAAAGGCCCTGCTTTATTTTTTTTCTCCTTTATTTTTTTTCTGATTTTTCTCATGATGGTTACAATCAATCCTGTCACCCCGTTTCGGCTTAACGTTGAGTTCTGGGACACCCTGTATAATGTAGAATAAACAATCTAGTGATGTATAAATATAAATATCGACAAAAATCCTAATATATCGCAGTTTTTTTTGTTATTAATTAACTATTGTATGCGCATAATTATTCATCCACATAAATAAAATAAAAATCGCACCCGCGATATTTATTCGCACAATAATTACGTGAGTCAAGAATCGGCTCTCGATCGAGAGAAACAAAAAACCAGACCCGTTGCGATCTCGTTTTTCTTCTCATTTTTACATCGTTTCAGTGATACGAAGAAAAAAATAAGAATCAAATAAAACAAGAGGACAATACAGAATTAAAAAATCACTTCAAAATTCCAAAAACGCGTAAAGAAATTGCAACGCACAACCGCGCGCCACACCGGAAGTACGTAGAGCGCGCGCAGTTACGCTGGTGAAGTTTCCGTGGTTGTAAAAAAAGGGGAGAGGGGGAAAGGAGAGCCCAAAGGAAAAAAAAAAGAAATCAGCGTGCGCATTCGTTCCCACGTGCTCACCTATTACGAAGATTCCGACGAGGCGAACAATGCCAAATTTCATGTTGTTGTAATTGAGAAGTACATTGGCAAGATGAGCAGCGAGGAGGGCGTAGACACCGCCGCTCGCCCCGACGAGATAAACGTCAGTGTCGAAGACGGACGTTCCCAGGGAGCCTTCGGGACAGAAAAATAATGCTCGAGTTGATGATGATCGTTTGCAAGCCAGCCGACAGAGAGAATGTAGCGCGGGAAGGAGGAGGGGGAGGAAAGAGAATAAAATTCGCGGGTTGTTCGTCGCGATGACAATGCTCGTGTCATCGTTATTTTCCCGCGAGAAAGGCTCTCGGGGCCAGGATGGGGGCGTGTGTGAGTCGCGGAAAGGGAGCGAAACGTTGACGCGGGGGCAACGACCAGGGGTAGAGACCGAAGCGTACACGAGTCCGCGCGACTACCCGTAATCGTGATGACCACCAAATCGACTTACCGGCGAGAACTCCGGCCATGTATACGGTGCCTATCCTCAAACTCCCGTGCACCATTTCCAGCGGAAGTCCAACCACCAATTGTACTCCCAAATTGAACAGTAGATGAAGCCATCTGCAAGAGAATACTCAAATTAATACGTGTTGGTTTCCGACACGTTTCGACAAATCCGAGCTTTCGTAAAGCAAATAGTACATTTTATGTGTAAAGATGTGTCGAAAAGTTGCCATTCTTTCGTGTCTCATTTTTTTTTTACTATAGGAAATTGTTTCACTTGGATGGAAGCAAAACAAAATCACGTCGTTAGCTTGCACCCTTGACTACAATTTGCTATAATTTTGCCAACCAGATCGAAAAGTATTGAATTGATAAATTAACGAATTTGGCGAATTATTGAATTCGATAAGTTGACGAATTTGATCAATGAGTTCATGAATTTAGCCTCGTTATTTTATGACATTGAAGCTTACATCGTTGGAATACAATGAACATTTTTTTCTTTCTCGTATTCACGTATATTTTTTGTCACATTTAGACCACGGAAGTCACCGGAATATTTTCGAGAATCCTTATTGGAAATATTTGCAACCAAAAATGGGAAAAAACGTTTCTAGGTCGCAGTTAAACTAAAGAAATGAAAGAAATCGAGACGAATTTTCGTTGGGTGCCAACGATGCAAGTTCAACGCCATGTTATTTTTGCCTTTCTGTCTATCGAGGCAGCCTTAAAGATTTCCTGCCCCTCAGCCCTCCCCCAACTTTTATGAGACTCAAACAAACACTATTTCTAACTGTAATTAAAAGTGGAATGCCCATATATATATATATATTACAAACACTCCTTAAAGTGTATATTTTAATTAATATTGTTTTCAATAATATTAATTAACGTAATATCTCAAAAATGAATAAATAATAATAGCCCCTTTAATCATAGTAATTAAGAATTCACGTTTATATATATATGTGTGTGTGTGTGTGTGTGTGTGTGTGTGTGTGTGTGTGTGTGTGTGTGTGTGTGTGTGTGTGTGTGTGTGTGTGTGTGTGTGTGTGTGTGTGTGTGTGTGTGTGTGTGTGTGTGTGTGTGTGTGTGTGTGTGTGTGTGTGTGTGTGTGTGTGTGTGTGTGTGTGTGTGTGTGTGTGTGTGTGTGTGTGTGTGTGTGTGTGTGTGTGTGTGTGTGTGTGTGTGTGTGTGTGTGTGTGTGTGTGTGTGTGTGTGTGTGTGTGTGTGTGTATACATATTCGTGCGCTCGTGACGGTAGCTACGTACTCACCCCGCATGAAGGAACATGTAGAAAGCGAATCTCCACAATTCGAGGCGTTTGTCCGGGCGATAAATGAATACGCTGTCGGTCGGCACAGGACCCGATGGATTCACCTCACCCTTGGCAACTGTATAATACGTAAAGAAAGCCAACTGTGAACAAAATAGAGTGTGTTTTTTTTGTTGTTTTCTCTTGCCTTTACTTGCTTTTTCCCTCTAATTAGCCAAACAAACGAACGAAAAAATCGTTGAAGAATTCAATTTAAACGGAAATTAGAGCGAGGAAAAAAAATACAGAGAGAATTAATTGTAAGAGACGCGACGAGTGCGCGAGAGAGAGAGAAAGAGAGAGAGAGAGAGAGAGAGAGAGAGAGAGAGAGAGAGAGAGAGAGAGAGAGAGAGAGAGAGAGAGAGAGAGAGAGAGAGAGAGAGAGAGAGAGAGAGAGAGAGAGAGAGGGAGGGAGGGAGAGAGAGAGAGAGAGAGAGAGGAGAGAGAGAGAGAGAGAGAGAGAGAGAGAGAGAGAGAGAGAGAGAGAGAGAGAGAGAGAGAGAGAGAGAGAGAGAGAGAGAGAGAGAGAGAGAGAGAGAGAGAGGGAGGGAGAGAGAGACAGAGACAGAGACAGAGACAGAGACAGAGACAGAGACAGAGACAGAGACAGAGACAGAGACAGAGACAGAGACAGAGACAGAGACATCGACAGAGACAGAGACAGAGACAGAGACAGAGACAGAGACAGAGAGAGAGAGAGAGAGAGAGAGAGAGAGAGAGAGAGAGAGAGAGAGAGAGAGAGAGAGAGAGAGAGAGAGAGAGTAGCAACTAACCTCAACGAGAGTGATGAGAATAATGAAGAGCGGAGGGGGACAACACGTGTAGTGGTCCGCGTAGAACTTTCTGTCCCGTTCCTCCGTCAGGAACTCGTCACCGATCATGCGAACCATCCTGTAACACAAGAAAAAAAAACAATTACACATATATCTCTATATTCATATGTGTGAGTGTACAGAAAAAAAATATGGTCTTGAAGTTTGCATCGTCCAAATGCAACGAGATATGTATCTTCTTTGTTGCCACCCTAAATATTTTACAAATTTACCGTGAAAAAGTTTATAAAAATCCCGAAAAAAATCGTCCGAATGATACTCGTGACCGGAAGAAGACAATAATTTGTGTATTTACACGTTGATTATCGAAAATATCGACTTTCCGTTGCATTGCAACGATGCAAACTTCATCGTAAAAAACTTCGGCATAAATATTCAATCTATGACATTTTTTAAATTACCAAAATGTAATTTTTCAAAATAAAAAGTGTAATTCTCAAAGTTAAATAATAACATCGTTTGAAGTGACTTTTTGTTTTTTCAAGCATATTTTTGGCACAAACAATAATTGTAGCGTACACAAACAACTGCGTGTGTGGATTATAGGCTATGATTATAATGAGAATGTAATAGTCGTAACGTATAGAAAAAAGCCATAAATATTTGCATATTTTGCTTTTTATCGTACTATACTATATTATGAATATATATACTGCTCTGTGCACGCTACGATTATTGTTCGTTTTAAGAACATGTTGAAATGTTAAATAATAGCATTCGATGAAATATTGTTTTATCGTTTTTCAAGAACCATTGAATATGGCTACCTTTAATCGCTCTCCAAAAATAATGTGTGTGTGTGTGTGTGTGCGCGCGAACATGGAAGATTGCATCGTTGGAAGGCAATGAAAATAATGAATTCCTAGTTGCAAATTTTTTTTCCCCAGATCGAAGCTAGTGCAGACTCTTTCAAAGATTCTCATTAGAGACCTACAACCCAAATCAATCGAAAAAGATTTCGGATAACAATGAAAATGGAGGAAAAAAGAAGATGAAAACGAATTTTTATTGCATACCCACGATCCAAATTTCTAAAGTATATATGCAGAATATTTCTATAATATTAGATGTAGTAAAAAGAAATCCATTATTTTTGCCTTCAATTTCATGCAAAAATAATGGATTTCTTTTTACTACACCTAATATATTTCTATATTTCTAAACTTCAGCATATATATATGTGGAATATTTCGGTATTTTTATGATATATGTACATATCTTTATCACTATTGAGTGTCATCACTGTGTATATATGACTACAATTTCTCAAGGTGTTCAGAACATAGAAATGTATATATTGTGTTTATTATTTTATTTGCGTTTTCTGATCGTATCGTTAAGGCTCGTAAGGATCCTGCCCCCTTTAGGTACCCACCCTTAATTCCATTGTTTCAAAGCCTTTCCATTATAGAGCGTTATATATATATATATATCGGTGCGCGTATTACTGTAGCGACGGTAAAAATGCGGCATACGGGTCTCGGCAACCCCAAAGAGTATATATACGGCATAGCGCACACGACGTGCCTCTTATAGAATCCTGAAATAAACTGTGGCGCGGAGGTCGGCCGACTTTTCTCACATTAAAACGTGTGTCGCGACGGAGCTACCCACGAAAACTCTTTTTCACGATACAAAAGGCTCGCCCTGCTTCTCCCGACGGATACAATCGCGATTCACACCGTTAATTATTCGTATTTCCACTACGCGAGGATCCCGGGACAAGGGGGGTGTATCCCACGAGAGAATTCCCGTTCGTGCGAGCCAGGGCGACGATTTTTCCACCGACCTCATTTCCCTCGACCTTTGACGCTCGCAGTGACCGTTCTTTTTTCCGTAAGATTCGGTGCCTCGAAACGTTCAGTTTGGAGACATTTTGGAAATTTTTCGTACTTGGGACGAGAACGTAGAAAAAAAATAATAATAAAGGAAAATGATAATAATAATAACGGAAAATATACAAATATAGAATAACAATAACAATAATAATGGGAAATAATCATAATGGAAAATGATAATAATCGTGGAAAATAATAATCATTATGGAAAATAGTAATAATTATGGAAAATAATAATAATAGGGGGGGGGGGGATTATTTTGGAATACACAAATCGATGGAAAATTTCTGTTAATATTCGATTTTGAACGGGTTTGAAGGGCAGCGCAAGTGGACCGCGTGTTTCGAGATATTGGGAGATTCCGTTTCGCCAATTTTAGAATACTCAAAAATATCACGAAATCGAGTCTCTTTTTTAATGACTCACAAGAGAGACGAGGGTTTTTCTTCGCTCGCGCGATTCCCTCGCAGTCTCGCCTAGCCCAATTTCTATATCGGTCTTCCGTCCTCCCTTGTAGTATACATTTTTTTCCCCCCTATCTTCTCAATATACACGCACGAGTTCTAAGCATTCACGAAAAAAAAAAAAAATAGTCAAATAAAAAACAGATCTCATCCAGTTTTTTTTTTTCAGTCGAGAAAAAAGTATTTCTTTCCGTCGATTTTTCGAACGCTTCGTTTCAAGTGACACGAGGTGAAAAAAGAAGTTCTCTACTTTCGAAAAGGCATTTTTTATTCGTCCAATTTCCATCAATATAATTTATAATGTCATTACTTCGCAACGTTGGACATAAAAATATTTACGACTTCCCACCTTTGCTCGTTACTTCGACGCACACTCGAACGCTCGTTTTTCTTTTGCCATAAAAAAAAAAGAGAAGACGAAACAAAAAGAAAAGAAAAAAAAGACGACGTCTCTTTCTCCGTGAGAAAAAAAAGCGCCGAGGATAAAACGCGGCAAGCGATAATAACCGATCCTTGATCGTCTGTGACTTTTCCCACGCAATAAAAACGGGAAACGATGACTTATTGTACGTATCCTCTCGAGACTTTCGGAATCGACGTACGCGCCATTGCGCGTATCGCGTTTGAGAGTTATTTCTTTGTACCGAGCAATTCGTCATGATTGAACAATTAAATGAAATCGTTAGGCAATCGTTAAAAATCGGATACTAATTGAGAGATCGATTCGGGAAAACGTAATAATTGAGAGATAAATGGGACGAAATGATGCATTTTTTCTAGTGCCTTTCCGAAGTACTTTTTTTTTTTCAAATTGGATATCGCTAAATGTCAGTATTAAAAAAAAGGTATTTCGATAAATTTATAAATAGTAAAAAAAAACTATAAATAGTAAAACTATATTATAAATGAATATAATAATGTATAAAATTCATAATAAAATTAAGTAATCATTAATAATAAAATAATAAGCAAATAAAAATCTGCTTGCACATATATGAGCAGAGTATTATTTACTTATTATTTAACTTATTAACTTTATTCATTATATTTATTCATAATATAGTTTTACTATTGATTTTTTAAATATTATATGCAGGTATATTTATCTACCACAAAAAAAAAATCTTTTTTTGTATTAGATAAATATAGCTGCATATAATATTTAAAAAATGAATAATAAAACTATATTATGAATAAATATAATGAATAATGTTAATAAGTTAAATAATAAGCAAATAATACTCTGCTCGTATATGTGTAAGCAGATTTTTATTTGCTTATTATTTTATTAATAATGGTTACTTATTTTTATTATGAATTTTATACATTATTATATTCGTTTATAATATAGTTTTATAATATAGTGTGTGTGCATGGTGGTAACGTCGAAAAAATGTTATACATTCAATCCCATCGATTCGTGCTTACAATGTTATACAATGTGCGCTCGCAAAAAAAAAAGAAAAATGTCTTCTCCGTGGCGACTACATTGAAATTGACACTGTTTTTTTCTGATGCAAGGAAAAGTACCCATTTTCTTCGGTTCGAACCGTTTTTGTTTTTTCTCTTTTCTGTCGTGAACGGCGAGTTGATATTTTTTTCGTCGCAGGACAATTTATCCCTGTACACAATATTGATCATTTCCGTCTTTGGTTCCAAAGATAATACAATAATAACTATATATATATAGACCAACAGAAGCGACAGAGCCATTCGAGTGGAGATTGACAACATTATGGGAGAAATTGTTTAAGTTCGTTTGTTGTTTTTACAAGCACTGTGAAAAAAATTAATAAAAACCATTTTTGCGAAAGTTATCTTGCCTTTTTACGAGTCCGATAAAAAAAAACTGAGGCAATTCTTCCGAACTTTTTCGTAGGTTTTGATCGTTGTCTTTACGAGCCCAATAAGAAAAAAAGTCGGGGATTTTTCTAGACATTCTTTGGATTGATTTGTACGGATTCTATAAAAAAAAGCAATCTTTGCCAAATTCGTATGGGTTTGATAGCTATCTATACGAGCCCTATGAACCAAAGTAAAAAATACCATTTTGCCGAATTCTTCTATTTCTTCGTTTAATTGTTATTTTTACGAGCTTTATATGTTTAAAAAGATAGAAAAAGAAAGCAATTTTTCTGATATTTCTTGGGGTTTTTCGTTTCTACGGCACCTGTTTAAAGACGACGTTGAAGTTTGCATCGTTGAAATGCAACGAAATTTTTAATTAATTTTTTTTATATTTGCTTTTTCTGCATCGTCTAAAATCTTATCGTAAACATTTGGACTGCACGTTTCTGAAAAAAAAAAAAATCGTAAAAAAAGTATAAGCCTTCTTTATAGTGCAAATTTGCCAAAAAAAAGTCGGGTTACGAAGCTTTCGTTGCGTTCCAACCAGGCAAGCTTAAACGTCATGTTTAAAAAAAGAAAAAAAGGTAATTCTTTAGATGTGACTTTTCCGAAAAATAAGCCTAAAATGATGATTTTTCTATTTTCTCATTTATTGGGTTATAAGGGATGATATTCAGTCGGCGGATGCTGACATTCACCCCCCCCCCCCCCCCCCCCGCCCCCAATAAAAAGTAATAGGGTTTTGAAGTTCGCGGGAACACGTGATAAAATAGGGCATTTTAGAAAATGTCGGCGCCCATATTGAGTTTTTCAAAAAAGCGAAATAATTTTTAACGATTTTCCGCTCGTAAAAAATCGTAAAAAATTTCGGCTTCCCCCGACTGAATATCATTTATAACCCAGCATTATGAAAAAATAACAAAAACAAATTTAGGCACGTTTTTCGGAAATTTAGGAAAAGATTTCGGAAATCTAAAGAATCACAAAAAACGATTTTTCCGAAGTACCTTTGGATCCCTTGGTCCTTACTAATGCTACAAAATAATAACAATAATAATACATAAGAATAATAAAATCTTATAATAGCAAAATCTCATAATAATAATTAAAAGCAATGCAATTTTACAATAATACAAAAATAAGGGTTTTTTTTCGAAATTCTAGAATGAGACTTGGTTCAGCGAAAAAATCGTTGGTCATTGTGGGTCGTGCGAAGTGTGTCACAATTTTTGCGTCATGAGGACGAAGCGGTGAGGAAAAAAAGCCAAGTGAAAAATCGGCGAGGACAGAGGCGTGCGGGCGGGCGATGTAGCGAGAAGGAACTCGCGAGACAAGACAAGAGCGAAAGAGAGAGAGAGAGAGAGAGAGAGAGAGAGAGAGAGAGAGCGCACGCGAGAGAGATTTCGGAAGAAGAATGACGAGGTCTCGCGTGAAATATTTACATGATCGAGGTGTGCCGTGGCCTGGACGAATCGCCGGGAATAGCGGAATTATTATCGATCGTCACGAGCGCAGCAGGCGCAACAGCTGGAACCGGCGTTTCCGGATTGGCCGATGCACTTGTCACTTCGTTGCCGTTATTATCCATTATTATTTTTTCGCTCCTCGCGTTAATCGCTTTTACGCACATTTTTCCACTATTTTTTTCTTCCCCTTTATTGCTCGGCAGTCGTCGCGAAAAAAAATCCTTTTCGGCGTCAATTTCACGATGCGATCGCGGTCGATTCGTGCTCCCGGCACGCGTCGAATTTCTCGTTGCCCGTCAATTCTCGCCGCGACAACGATCTCATTGTTTGGGGTTGTTTTCATTCGTCCGAAGAGTCGCGTTTGTCGGCTATTTTTGTTTTTTTTGTTTTATTCCAACGACAACGCACTGGTAACGAGTGCAGACCTGTGGCGATTTAAAGGGACGACGAAAAAAAAAAAAAAACCAAAGCACGCACACACATACACGCGAAATAATTATTACACGAACGCGCGCCACGAGATAATTTTAGCGTACGACACGTTGCTCGGGTCGTAGCGCAGCGGGTCGTGTCCCTTACTGTAGGGCGCCACGGGCCGTACTGAACGCGCTCTGCTCAACCTGACGGACTGACGGAAACTCTCGCGGACCCGAGCCGCCGCCGCCGCCGTCGCTACCGACCAGAACCACAGCCGGCAGCTCTCTCCTCTCTCTCTCACTCATCCACCCTCTCTCTTGCTCTCTCTCTCTGTCGCTCTATCTCTTCTTCTCTAGAACGGCGTGGGTGTGTTGTGAAAATGCAACCTTAGTGTGCTTACCTACGATACTACACACACACACACACACACACACACACACACACACACACACACACACACACACACACACACACACGCACGCACGCACGCACGCACACGCACACGCACGCACGCACGCACGCGCACACACACGCACGCACACACACACGCACGCACGCACGCACGCACGCACGCACACACACAGACACGCACGCGCGCGCACACACACACACACACACACACACACACACGCACGCACACACACACACGCACACGCACGCACGCACACACACAGACACGCACGCACACACAAACACACACACACACACACACACAAACACACACACACACACACGCACTCACAGCACGCACGCACGCACACACAGCAACACACACACACACACACGCGCGCGCGCGCGCGTGTGTGTGTGTGTGTGTCTGTGTGTGTGTATTGAAGTATAGAATTGAGTGAGTGAGAAAGAGATGGAGAGAGGTAAGGGTAAGAAGGTAAGCAGACAGGAGATTGGTGGAATATCGTAAAATAGTTTTAAAGTGGGGAACTCACATCTGCCAATCGAGACAACGAGCAACTCTATACGGAGGCGATACACGCGTTATATACCGGCAGTCATATATATACCTGCCTGAAACACACGCACACACGCACATTTTTGTTTTTATTGTTATACAAAATTTGCTTAATATATCGTTTTCAATGTTTCTTGTTAGGAATTATTATATTTATATTTACTTTTTCGACTATTGTCACATTTATCGTATTACAATTATTATTGTTTGGGTAATTGTAATACGATAAATGTGACAATAGTCGTACAATATAAATATTATAAATTGTAACTATAAATATTAAAAAAGATATATGAAACACGTTTTGGATAACAATAAAAATTAAAATAATACATGTTTATATATACACACACACATATATCAGACCTCGATATAACGAAGTCTTGTCCATTCTTCCGATAGACACAGGAAAATTTGATACAACGACAATAATATACATTATGCTCTGATTGCTAATCGTTTGTAAAAATTGCTTTAATTTGAACCTTTCTTTCTTTGAAAAGTATCCCTATATTTATAATACTAATATATTCTTTTCTTTTAGAGAACATTTTAAGGAACATGATATCGTTATAATGAAACCTCAATATAACGAACTTCCCTAGAGATTCGTTATGTCGAGGTCTGTATGTATATATAAAGAAGAGAGACTGCAGGCATATAACGTGTTTATCGCCTCCACATTAGAGTTGCTCGTTGTTTCGATCTAATAAAGTTGGAGAATTTGGTCATATACATCAGGTGCACAAATCAATGGCACCGAATTAATTTGTACACCTAATATATTCCAGCTCAGCTCAGACAACTAATTCCCTCGCCATCATTGATTATGATTTCCCATAGCGGAAAAACTCACGTCTGGTGCAAGAAAAACACCTAGTTTTATCAAATTTATTCCTCCACGCCTTGATCTTCATTTTTTTTTTTTTGTGAAAGGTTCGAGTTTCGGGATGATTATTCAGTTTGGAAATGAGAAGAGTACTTTGTCGGTCCTGGGTGTAAAAAAAAAAACTTGAACGATAATGGAAAAATGTGTTGCCAAAGTGGGAAGAATGTATGTCGCGTTTATATAATGCTCAAGGATTGGAATCAGCTCAAGAAATAAATCGAAGATGTTTTTGTAAATTCAAATTAAATTAAGGTAAATTCAAGTTACTAGGACAACGGAAAAGGGACGAAGAAAAAAAGAGAGAAGGGGGATAAAAAACACAGCATATACAACATAGGATAGATAACATAGCAACAATTGCAACAAAGATTTGGGATGGTTACAGAAGAATTCAGAATGGAATACTCTCATCCGAATTGAATTTGATTTAAAATCATATTTTTAAAGTTTTTGTCTTCAAATTACAAGACCGACAAAGTACTCTTGACTTCCAAACTATCGAATAAACCACGCCAAAGTAGAAATCTCGCAAAAAAAATAGTAAATATCGTAAGCACAAGTAGAGCTTTGGTGTAAAACGGACAAAAGAGGTCTGAAACGTATCTAAAAGTTTTCAGATTTTTAATAACTGCTCGAGGGGACTTTTCGATTTTGGTTGCAGCCACTGAAGGATAAGGGATTGGGGAGGGGGGGGGGGGGGTGGAATTGAAAAAAAATTCAAGTTCTTTTTTTACCCACGAGTGAGGTTTTCCACTATGGAAATCTATAATCAACGATGGACAGGGAAAAAGATGTCTCAGTTGAGCTGGAATACCCCATAAATAGAATAAAAGGTTACAGATGGAATGTGGGAAAAAGTTTCTAATAGAAATTTGTAAAAATGAAATTTTTTATACGGAACAAGAAATAAACAGTAAAAAAAATTAGGATTCGATATGGAAGAAAAAGGAGCGAAGACTGGTGAATGAGCGATCGGGGTTTGGCTCCGGTGGTACTTTTAGTTGAGCAGCGTAGTGCATGGCCGATACTCGGAGCGGTGACCGTTTAGCTGTGCACGGTCTGGCGCACCCACCAGTCAGCGGAAGGCCAATACGTCTCATGGAAGTGAAGTTTACATCGTTGGAATGCAACGAAAATCCATTTTTTTCGTATTACCAAATCATTATTGGCACATTTAGGCTACGAGAGTCACTGAAACGTTTTTGAGAATTCTAATTGAAAAATAAAAACCAAAAACTGCAAAAAATATTTAAAATAATAATAAAAATGAAAAACTTTTTAAAAAATCATTCCATGCCAACGATGCAAACTTCAACATCATTAAAGGGTAAGGCCACAGCAAAATTGTCAAAAAATCGATTTTTTTCCCCTCCTAAAACGGTGATTTGTCATCATAAGAATAAGTTACTATTTGATTTATATTGAAACATTTTTTTCACCGACTTTGAGCGTATAACCAGCCCCGAATCTAAGGGGGGGCAAACCGGGGTACCTGCCCCGGGCGGCAATTTAAGGGGGCGCCAAATTCTTGTGTTTGAAAAAACTTGTTCCACTAAAGCGCCTAACATCCAGGGGGCTTTGGTGAGTTTCAAAGGCGTCGTGATCCTAGCTATCGAAAATAAAACTGCCTAGGAGACGAACTTTGATGAGGTATTCCTTTAGGCGTCTTTTGAAAAATTGCTCGTGTTATTGATCGATCTGGCTGATATTTTGCCAGATTTCTCGCTATAAGACTATTGGAAGGATATACCTAAAGTTTCAAGGTTATCGCGTAGATAAATTACTTTTTCGGGGTAAAAATTGTCGAGAAAATGGTAAAAAATATGAACAATTGATTACAAAGCCTACTTAATTTTCAATTTTATACCTTTCAATATTTTTATAGGCATATCCTTCCAATAATGTTATAGTGAGAAACCGCCCAAAATTTCAGCCACATCGATCAATAACTTTTTGAGCTATACCATGAGCAGTTTTTCAAAAGACCCCTAAAGGAATACCTTATAACGCCGCTATTTTGTTTTGTTTGAAAAAGAAAAAAAGTTTTACCACTTGAAAGTTGTAATAAGATAATGTCAAAATTTTAAAATGTTGCGATTATCTTATCACATTTTTTTAAAAATCATGAAAAATGACTTATTTTCGGGCGTCTAAAGAGATCTTCCCCCTTAATCTCAAATGCTGGAGGGGAGGGCCGCCAATGTCAAGTTTTTGCCCGGGCTCGGAAAAATCGTAGATCCGGGGCTGCGTATAACGTAACCTCTGGCACGGCCATAGAGTATGTAAAACTTCAAACGCGTTTTTCTCGAAACAGCTTTTTTCCAATTGGCGTGACAAATAACTTCAACAATTTCCACTCGATTTACTTCAAATTTAAAAGTTATGTTCCTAATTGCATTTCGCAGAGAAGTAGGTACGGAATTTCTGATTAATCGAAAACTTTTCATTTTATCAGCAGTTTTATACGAAATTTTTCACTGAATATTCATTTTGAATACCTACAACTTCTGAATAAAACAATATTTTTCAAATTTTTCAAATAGGTAAACAATTGTCGATGCTAAATTTCACGTCGCGGAGCGCCTAAAAAAGAAGATAACAAAAGATAACATCGAAAAACATATATATATATATTTTTTTCTAACAGCTTCATATTCATACTAAATAGATGTTTAGTTAATTTAATGAGTGAATAACTTTTTCATACGAAAAAAATGTTAAATTCGCACATGATTTTATACCCGTTACTGTGGCCTAACCCCTTAAGTCTGTGCACCAGAAAATCGGAAGAATAACGGGCTGTCTATACCGCTACGGGTTTTCCACAGTTTCCTCGTACCCTCGACAAATGCGGTTTAGTGTAGCTTAAGGAGGTTGGAGCGTCAGCCACAATCCAAGGTTAAATAAAAATATATATACAGGGTGTCCCAAAACTCAACGATAATCTGAGACCGGATGAAAGGCCAAGTTATACCAGTTCTGGGAAAAATACAAAAAAAATCCATATCACTCAGTTCAGCGATAATAGACATTTAAACAAAAAAGTTGAAATTCGACACCCTTGGTCGCATTTTCAAGTCCTGTGATCACCAATGTCACAATTTCGCTGTGATTTTTTTAATTTTGTGATCTTCATTAACGATGCTATTAATCGCAACTACAAATTAATGCAAAAAACATTGTTAATTTAATAAAATAAGTTAAGTTTTAGCGAGTCATGGTTCACAAAAATATTGTTACTTAACTTTGACACTTCATTTTGAAAAAAAATGTACTACACTACCTTTGGCAAGTTGTTTCAAAAGATGGCGCATTTAATCAAGATTTCCAAATGGTGCAACACTTGCCACTTTTCTTGCCATTAAAAATTTTATTTCTTATTTTTTTCAAATTGAGCTCATTTTGAACAACTCAACATTAGGAATTTTTGTTACTAAAACTTGTTATTTTTTGTTTTTGGTCTGAAATAAAATTATTATTTTTAGTAAAGAGGTAATTGGTTATTAACTGACTCAATTACCTCTGTAAAAAACATATGTTTTTTACAATAAAAATTGGTTATTAACTGACTCAATTACCTCTTTACTAAAAATAATAGTTATTTCAAAAGATGGCGCATTTAATCAAGATTTGAAAATGGTGCAACACTTGCCACTTTTCTTGCCATTAAAAATTTTATGTCTTATTTTTTTCAAATTGAGCTCATTTTGAACAACTCAACATTAGGAATTTTTGTTACTAAAATTTGTTATTTTTTGTTTCTGGTCTGAAATAAAATTATTATTTTTAGTAAAGAGGTAATTGAATCAGTTAATAACCAATTTTTATTGTAAAAAACATATGTTTTTTATAATATGTTTTTTAATAAAATATGTTTTTTACAATAAAAATTGGTTATTAACTGACTCAATTACCTCTTTACTAAAAATAATAATTTTATTTCAGACCAGAAACAAAAAATAACAAATTTTAGTAACAAAAATTCCTAATGTTGAGTTGTTCAAAATGAGCTCAATTTGAAAAAAATAAGAAATAAAATTTTTAATGGCAAGAAAAGTGGCAAGTGTTGCACCATTTTGAAATCTTGATTAAATGCGCCATCTTTTGAAATAACTATTATTTTTAGTAAACAGATAATTGAGTCAGTTAATAACCAATTTTTATTGTAAAAAACATATGTTTTTTACAATAAAAATTGGTTATTAACTGACTCAATTACCTCTTTACTAAAAATAATAATTTTATTCCAGACCAGAAACAAAAAATAACAAATTTTAGTAACAAAAATTCCTAATGTTGAGTTGTGCAAAATGAGCTCAATTTGAAAAAAATAAGAAATAAAATTTTTAATGGCAAGAAAAGTGGCAAGTGTTGCACCATTTTGAAATCTTGATTAAATGCGCCATCTTTTGAAACAACTTGCCAAGGGTAGTGTAGTACATTTTTTTTTCAAATTGAAGTGTCAAAGTTAAGTAACAATATTTTTGTGAACCATGACTCACTAAAACTTAACTTATTTTATTAAATTAACAATGTTTTTTGCATTAATTTGTAGTTGCGATTAATAGCATCGTTAATGAAGATCACGAAATTTAAAAAATCACAGCGAAATTGTGACATTGGTGATCACAGGACTTGAAAATGCGACCAAGGGTGTCGAATTTCAACTTTTTTTTTAAATGTCTATTATCGCTGAACTGAGTGATATGGATTTTTTTTTGTATTTTTCCCAGAACTGGTATAACTTGGCCTTTCATCCGGTCTCAGATTATCGTTGAGTTTTGGGACACCCTGTATATGTGATTGTCTAGCCTATACCGAGTGTTTACGAATTTTTTGAATTTTTTTTACCACCAAACACCAGAAATGAAAAATAGTTGAATATAGGTAATTTTACGTGCGGTTAGATGAGCAAGACTGTTTAGCACCAAGATAAACCATTTCTAACAACGAATTAGCGTAAACTTGACTTTTGTAAACATTTGGAACAAAAAAAACCCCATCTTGCCGATCGTAAACCATATATACTCAATATTGAACCATCAAGGTTTGATGAAAGATTACGAATGTTGGCTGGCGAATGAAGAGCATTGTTGCCAACTTCAATGTCCGCGAAGTTGCCGTATTTCGGCAACATTCAATATTAATTAATGGCCATGATAAATAATCTTGTGACAAAAATGAGGAGCTGGCGAACAAAACCGGATTTGTCCACACTATGTCAAATAACGTTTTAATTTAATTTATTTTTGTGACTAAAAACTGCCATTTCGCTCAAAAAGGCAGTTTTCAACAAATATTGAGGTGTTTGGAGCCGGATTTGATTGAAAATATTTCGTCGACTAATGAAGGTGTACTTGAAAAATACGAAATTAAAAAAAAAATCGACGTGGTGTGAACAAGTCCGGTTTTGTTCGCCAGCTCCTCAAATATAAATAGGCATGATGATAAATGACTCAAAATTTCATTCTGAGTTGTATAAAACATTCGCTGACGCAGTTTTTCGTAATAATCACCGGTAATGTTATACTTATTCAAGTTGGTAGTAACAAAAAGGTATTTCTTATTTACGTAATAACAATATGAAAATGGATAATCTTGCCCTTTAATGATATATTTTATGAAAAATTAGCATCTACAGAATAAATGTATACCTCGTATGCATTTTTTGAGGTTCATTGATAAAGAAATAATAAAAAAATGTAGAATTAAATTAGAAGATTGAAAAATTGAAAATTAAAAAATAAACTGTTACTTGGCTCAACTGGACCACTTCAACCTTTTTAAGGTATTCCTTCCGCAAACCCGAATATTTTAGGGGAGGGTAGGGTTTTGCACTTTTGAAAAATCGATTTTTGTTTGTTTGTCTTTTCTTATAGTTAAACATTTCAAGAATATAATCCCAAAATTTCAAGTCAATCAGAGCAAAACTCTCGAAGTTATTGACTATTTAGTCCCGCTGCGCTAACACTGTAGCTCCGACTTCTCTAAACTTCAAACGCGTTTATCTCGAAATCACTTTTTCAAAGTTCGTGTTCACTGCCATTTGAAAACTACATGACCGATTTATTTCAAACTTGGTACACACTTTCTACATATAAAATACCTCCCCCCAACGATTAGTTTGAAATTTTTTTTTACATTGAGGGGGTTTTCCACTCCCAAAATGGCGGAATTTTTCGTGAAAAATAGCACTTTTCACTTTACATGGCCACCAAAAATTTAGAAATGAAAAAAAAAAAAAAAAAAAATTATCAAAGACCGTTGGGGGGAGGATTTCATGATACGTTGACTAAATTTTAATGGTACTTGATTTCAGATCATTTCTAGCTGAGATACAGTGAACACCGCAAATCGTGATTTTCCAAAGGCGTTCTTGGAAAAGCTTTGTCACCGGCTTGTTTGTGGATATTTTCGCGTACACATTTCACGAAACGTTTTTGAAATGACACTTAACAATGTACAAAAGGTTTCAATAAATTTACTCTATCCATATAGATGAAAAAAATTTGCGAAAAAGTGTTTTTTTCACGCTGAAACCCCTACCCCCCCCCCCGTTAACAGTTAACCGATTTTCGTCTATAATCAAATAAAAATATTAGGAGTACAACTTTGCAGTGACCGTTTTACTTAGAGAGCCACTGCGGCCGAAGTAGTGGCCCTAGCTCAATAAAAAAAGTGGCATTTTAAACTAGAGGCTCTGCCAATGTAAACAATTTAAAAAAGCTAACGGATACGTGTATGCATTATAAAGTTATAGGCACTCAAACATGGCAACTTACGAGCCGAATTCTCAGCATTTGCGGGAGGTTATGATTTACTTCTTCAACATCAAGAAATCTGCGGCTGAGGCCCACCGTTTGCTTGTAGATGCTTACGGGGAGGATTCTATTAGTGAGAAAACGTGTCGGCGGTGGTTCATCGACGCCCAAACCGAATATTCACGGATCCAAAGTGATGCTGTGTATCTGGTGGGACCAGCTGGGCGTTGTGTACTATGAGCTGCTCAAACCATCCGAAACCATCACAGGGGAACTCTACCGACGTCAGTTGATGCGCTTGAGTAAGGCACTCAAAGAGAAACGGCCACAATTCAACGAAAGACATGACAAGGTGATACTGCAGCATGACGATGCCCGACCCCATGTTGCAAATGTCGTGAAAAAGTACTTGGAAACGCTGAAATGGGAGGTGTTATCCCACCCGCCGTACTCTCCAGACATTGCCCCTTCCGACTATCACTTGTTCCGGTCAATGGCACACGATTTGGCTGACCAGCACTTCGGTACTTACGAAGAAGTCAAAAATTGGGTCGATTCCTGGATTGCCTCCAAGGACCAAGACTTTTATCGACGCGGGATTCGAATGCTACTTGAAAGATGGGCCGAGGTCGTAGCTAGCGACGGGCAGTACTTTGATTAAAAAATATGTAGCCACTTTTTTATAATAAAGCCTTAAACTTTTGAAAAAAACGGTCACTGCAAAGTTGTACTCCCAATACATCCCAGTATACTGATAACTTTTCAACCCACGTTAACGAGCTTTGTACGAAAAATGACGACTCTAAAAATCGTCGAATTTATACGACTCTTTATGGAGATGACACGCTGCTCACATTTCTATCTAATAATTTATCCACTGGATAATTCTACACGCCAGATATAAACTGCTTACGCGTGTAAAACATCTAAAGATTCCGTAACGACAATAAAAACAAGGGGTCGCCGAGTGTTTCAAGAAAAAATTAACGATAAAAATTCGAAAAATGTGACTAGCAGAAGATTTTTCGTATCTGCGACTTTTCAGAAAAAATGTAAAAATGTCTAAATCTACTAAATGTGCGGGAATTTTTTTATTCCACTTTATCGTTGGGTATACTAATTGATTGTGACTTATTTTTATCAAGCGTCACTGTATTTTACCAATGATTCGAAAGGGCCTCCCTTAAGTCCCCACAAAATACGGCCCTCCGCGATAAGAGGACCTTAAGACGGCTGTGGACGCAACGGAAGTTAGGTTAGAATAGCAAAGTGCGGGTAGGGAGCGATAGGAGAGGCTTCGATTGGGAACGGGGTAATACGTAAAAACGCCCAAGGGTATACGTTGGAACGTAGGAAAAAAATAAACGGCGGTACTTTTATCACAAAAGCACAATTCTAGAAAAAAGAAAATCCAACTCTTTTTTTCAACAGCCTAAATCGCATAAATTATAATATTCACAATATTAAAACACGTCTCTGTGCATATGATTATTATCTTATAGTTATCATAAATGACGATTCTTATAAATCAATATTGTGCATTAAAATTAATGTTATCAGAATTTTCTCTTCTATAGTTTTTCTTTTTCAATAATGTTTCTCGATAATTATAACTTGTGATTTTGATATCCACTTGTATTGTTATTATTGTTACCTTTGAAATAGCGGTGGTTCATTCACGAGTATGTGAAAATCGTTTTCGGAGCAAACCTCCCGATCACGATGATGCACCGCGCATTTGAAGCTGCGCGTACGCTTGCCGCTCATCTGCAACACCAAAACACGAAACTTTTATTTTCATATTTTCGCCCGAAATCGATGTATTTCTTGTAATATTTTACGCCCAGTGAAAAATGTTAGCTTTATAGTCTAACTCGAGTTCCACTTCCGCCTTTCTACAGCGTGGATTCCACCGCCGACACTCCATTCTTTTTTCCATCGGCAGTTCATACAGCACAGATATACGTCTGTTGATATTAAACGAGAACCGAAAATGTGAATAAAAATAAAAATAGAAAACGCAGAGAGAGAGAGAGAGAGAACGGGCGAGAAGAGTATTCAGAGGGGGGAAGGACGAAAGAAGTCTTCTCCGGGGTTGATGGTTTCCAGTATGAGCTAATTAGGATCGGCGTTGCCGTTCCGCTCTGCCCAACGTCCCCACGCACTATGAGCGTACCGTAGCAAACGACACAGCCATTATTTCACATATATATACATACCTACATAAATACATATGCATACATACATACATACATATATATATATATATTTATAATATATATATAATATATATATATATATATCAATAAATTCCAAATAATACGATAACGAACAAAATTATGCATATATATTCTTTTCAAATGTAATATCTACATTTGTCAGTCTACATAGTCTACACACACACACACACACGCACACACTACCTGTCAAAAGTTTCCGGACACTTCAGATAATTGCAAAACGCTCGATCACTTTCGATAATTGCAGAATTATATTAGAATAATACAATTAATTATACAATGCAAGATTACAAGAAAGATAATAGAGATACGTATTAGAATTAAGGATGGGCATGTAAAAAGCGGTAACGCTATATGATGGAAATTAATAAATAAATAAACTATAATTAATTATACGAGATAAGTATTAGAATTAAGGCCTTATATACGGGAGAAATTTCATCATTTTTCGTTTTTTAATTCTTTTTTATTCCATTAGCATGAACGGTTGGGAATATTTTAAGCTTTACAGAATTGAAAAATAAGGTAAGGAAACTTGAATAACGTAAGATTGCATCTATAATAGATACCGCGCGGCGCGCCCGAGCGCCAACTTGAAAGCCGTTTTTCCACGATTCACTTTTTTGAACCTTGTGAAAGTTCTAACTCTTGAACGAAGGTTCAGATTGCTTTGAAATTTTTAAAACATATTCTTAGTATCATCACCTATCGTGTGAATCACAGAAATAAAAATTTCAATGACACGAAAAAATATAAAAAATAAAATACCGACAGAAAATTGAGTAGATAAATTTTAAGTTTCGAATTTTTATTATAATAATTTGTTCAAAATAATGTTGTTGGTTGACATTGAAGATATATTCATTATGCAATTATAAATATGTTCATTTTTTCTTTCAGACACTCACATCGATGTCGAGAACTTTCACCATCAACGCACGCGCGAAAAAAATACATTGCTTTATTATGTTATAACTCCGCCATTCGTTAATATTTCTGATTTTTTTTACATCTACTTAACCATGTGCATAAATGATCTGTACAGAAAATGTTGTCAATATATGCGTCATTTTTTTTCAACCGCGACGCGAAAAGTACCTTCGAAAATCGGCAAAATCGCGTATAAAAGGCATTAACGATGGACATGGAAAAAGCGGTAAGGCTATACGATGGAAGAAAGAAAGAAATAAATAATTCATTATATAGAGCTATATAGTACTTCGTAAAATAATAAATGAAATGAATTATATTATTCTAACAATCAATCGATCAATATCGTATTTATTCCACGGTATACCCTGTAAGGTCGTTTACACCTATATTCGATCTCACCGTCTCTTTACCTTTACACCTGTTCTTACAATTTGTTCACATGGTTTTCCGATTATGCAACATTTTTATAGAACGGTATTTGCTTCTCTTCGTGCTACCTGCTTCGTCAATATCTCAAATTCTTTTACGTACGCGCGTTATATTATTGTAACATTATTTGGCAATTATCCAGTGATCGAAAGTTCTGCTATGTCTGAAGTGTCCGAAAACTTTTGGCCGACAGTGTATATATACACAGTCTGTACGAGCCGTTCCATACCACTTAAAACGGTCATAAAGTTGTCCACTCTCGAAAAAATTGAAATTTTGTCAAATTATTTAATGATATGAAAAAAAAGTGTAAATTTTTTTAAAATTTCACAATTTTCTAAGTACCGTTATATCTCGTAAACATTTGATTTAACAGAAAAATGTTTAAGACAAAAAAGTTGCAATTTTACATGAAATTTGTGAAAAAATTTTGTTTTAAATTTTGCGAGTTTAAAAAATGCCCATTTTCACGAAAATTATACAAAAATATTTTTTGTCGGTCGGTATGTCACTTTTGATTTTTCTCAAAAAATTCCGGAAAATACTCTGAAGTGTGTACAGTAACACCAATTTTTTTCAGAGCGGCTCGATTCGTTGTTCCAAAGCTGTGCTTTGTTTTATTATTACGAGATATTTTTTTTAGACAAATTAATTATTATTAAAAATTATTTTCTCCCAAATCTTTCCCACATTTGTCAGGTAATAAACATCCATAACAGTAATAATTTTTTTGAGCTTAATCATGAATTATCGGTAAGGTATACAAAGTTAACCTTGCCATACAAAGTAACGTTCGTCGTCCAACATGAATATTGTGATACAAAGTAACGTCGTCGTGCAATATGGAAAATCGTGATACAAAGTATCGTTGACCGCCCAATATAAACAGTCATACAAAGTAATGTGCGCCGTCAAATGCCTTCTACATCCTTCAGTTTGTTAACATTCCCCTCCATGCCAAAATACTATCGGAGATCTCAGTGTTTTGATTTTTTTTATACTAGGTTGCACGGTGTGAGCCAAGCAGAGAAGTCATATGCTTCCTTTCATTTTTCTTGGTGGTTTCTCGAGTGCCTTGTTACAAATTAATTCACGAGTAATTATTTTAATGATGGCATCAACGAATAAATATGTCCATATTGCACGACGACGTTACTTTGTATCACAATTTTCATGTTGGACGACGAACGTTGCTTTGTATGGCAAGGTTAACTTTGTACACCTTACCGATAATTTATGATTAAGCTCAAAGAAATGATTACTGTTATGGATGTTTATTACCTGAAAAATGTGAGTAAAATTTGGGAGAGACTAATTTTTAATAATAATTGATTTGTTTAAAAAAAAATATATCATAATAATAAAACAAAGCACAGCTTTGGAACAACGAATCGAGCCACTCTGAAAAAATAGGTGTTACTGTACACACTTCAGAGTATTTTCTGGAATTTTTTGAGTAAAATGAAAAGTGACATACAGACCGAAAAAAAATATTTTTTTTATAATTTTCGTGAAAATGGGCATTTTTTTAAATCGAAAAATTCAAAACAAAATTTTTTCACAAAGTTCATGTAAAATTGCAACTTTTTTGTCTTAAACATTTTTCTGTTAAATCAAATGCTCACGAGATATAACGGTATTTTGAACATTTTGAAATTTTGAAAAAATGTACACTGTTCTTTTTCATATAATTAAATAATTTGACAAAATTTCAATTTTTTTTGAGAGTGGACAACTTTTTGACCGATCGAAATGGTATGGAACGCCTCATATATATATATATGCATACACACAGGGAAGGATATTTTGAACCCGGAAAATTTATGCAGCGTTGGCTCCATAGATACATATAGTTGGTTGCATAGGCACATCTGGCTGTTTTGAGGACGCTACTTGAAATTTTCGTTTCAAACGAATTGTCGATTTTTGAGCACAGGACGACCCTTGAAATGACCCTTATACAAATGGCCTTACAATTTATCGAACGGTGACTTTTGAAGATATCGGGTTTTGCATGATGTTGAGTATGGGGACAATTCGCTACTGTGGGGACGCTTCTCGAAGTCGGGGGCTTCGAAGTCACATTTTCCTATGTATATGCATAGAAATAGAGTTGGTTTACGCCTCACGAAACATCGAGAGATTCCATCTCTCGAAACGACGCCTTCTTAATGCGTGACCGGGGTCAAGATGCGGACACCGTTATACCTTTACGGAAGAGTACCTTCCGTGGAAATGTGCGGGAGTAAAAATTAGCCTGTATACATCTATTCTCTCTCTCTCTCTCTCTCTCTCTCTCTCTCTCTCTCTCTCTCTCTCTCTCTCTCTCTCTCCCTCTTTCGTTCTCTCCATACATTTTTTTTTGACAAGGGGCAATGTGGCGCCTGGCCGTATAGCAACGATGATTTTTTTTCTTTCCTTTCTTTCTCTCTCTCTATCTCTCCAGGCTACGTGCGCTTACCCGAATTTTCCCCTGGCGCTCGCGATCCGCCCAAAAGGCCATTTATTTCCAATTATTGCCGAACGACCTACCCTTAAACGAATCTCGGCGGGCACGATGATCGGAGGGAAATGAGAAAAGAGGACGGAAGAAGGCACGAGGAAAACAAACGGAAAATTAATAAACAAAAGGGAAAAAAGCAACTACGCTCTCGAGAAAAAAAATCGCTGGTTGAATTCATAGATTCCCACTGTGGATTGGGAATTAATTGTTTATAGTTCAGTTGAATTGACGTTAAATAAACCGATTTTTTTTCGTCTCCACGGCCTCAGCGAAAAATGTTAGTACAAGGGACAAAAATATCACAATATCCGCTAACTCTTCTTCTTTATTTGACTGGTGGAAAATCATGATTCCAAACTACTATTTGATAATGAATAAAGTACGTAAAAAAAATTGGCGCCACGATTCATCGTCGAGCTGTAGAGCTCACTATGAAACGAAGGTTTTTTTCTTCACCATTTATATATCACGCAAGAAAAACTCAACAACAATAGATATTTTTTCCACCGTTCCCGTAGCAATAAAGATTATTGTATTAGTATATATACACATACACACACACATACACACACACACACACACACACACACACACACACACACACACACACACACACACACACACACACACACACACACACACACACACACACACACACACACACACACACACACACACACACACACACACACACACACACACACACACACACACACACACACACACACACACACACACACACACACACACACACACACACACACACACACACACACACACACACACACACACACACACACACACACACACACACACACACACACACACACACACACACACACACACACACACACACACACACACACACACACACACACACACACACACACACACACACACACACACACACACACACACACACACACACACACACACACACACACACACACACACACACACACACACACACACACACACACACACACACACATACATGTGTATTTATTAATGCACTAACGTTTTTACCCAACATTATATATTTTTTGCTATGTTATTAGTACTCAGAATACATTAGTATTTTTTTCCTATGAGAAGGGAGGATAAAAAACAAACGATTTTTTTATGTGATATGTTTGCACGATATATGAATAATGGAAAAAATCAATCTTTTCCATAGCGAACATTTCTCCTATTGAAACGGCGGATCTTTTTCTATTTACAGTGAATCTATATAGTGAGATAAAAAATGTCGAGTAAAGCGAGCCCCACAGCGCAATTTTAACCCTTTGCACTCAAGAGGTGACTCGTGAAAAAAATCTTGAGCGCAAAAGGTCCTCACACACGCACACACACACACACACGTTATATTGGCGAAACAAATATTTTTCAAAGTGGAATAATATAAAATAATATGAAATAATATAAAATAATATTGAATATAGTAATATAAAAAATTATATTCTTATCTTCATTATTGTATTGTAAATGTAATTATAATTTATCTGTCATTCTAAATCTAAGTTTTAGGGGCTATACCAGTGTGACACTTCTAAAAAATCGATTTTTTTGCCTTTTTCGACAGTTCATACTTTCGAGAATATCCTGTAAAAATATCAAGGCCGTATCTCGAATCATTTTATCTTGCAAAAATCGACAGTCAAATCTTTAATCCCGTTTTTCTCGAAATTAGTTTTTTCAAATTTGCTGAGATTGTAACTCGAGGAGCACCTATTCGATTGACTTGAAATTTGAACTGAGTACTCTTGAATATATTTACTCTACAATGACGTAGGATATTTTTGATTAGATAAAAATTGACGATTTGGCATTGAAAAAAAACGACCATTTTATAGGCAAGAAAACAAACTTTTTTTCATAACTACGCCATTTTGTTAGTTTTTGATATTTTTCGAAAATCTTACGTCATTGTACAGGAAATACCTTCCAGTTGAACGACATTTTTTCTTTTTTCGGTTTTAGCTACTCAATCGGACGGAATCATGTCAGCAGTGGAGGAACTTTTTTTATTGGCGCTTCCGAAGGCAGCCCATAAGTCGCTTGGATCTCAATATTTTTCTATGGAAAAAATTATGTAATATAGGTCAAATATAGCCAAATATATTCTCAATTTTCCGAAACATTTAATTGAGTACTTTTCTCCCAAAAAATTCCCGAAAATTACCCAAATTTTCAGCGTTCACACTGGTATAGCCCCTCAAGAATAGTGTAAGCGAAGCAAGGTGGGACGGAACGGAGAATGTCAAAGCCGGCTAGGGTGTACAAGTGAAAATAAAACAAATATAATATAAAAAATTATACATATACATACATATATAATAGACGTGCAACAAAATCGTTTTTCTTCGTACTTTTTTCGATAGTAGAAAAAAATCAAGTGTATCAGTATGTATGTGTGTGTATTAGTGATGCAAAAAAATAGCTTTTTTCATTCGTTTACATAGCAAAAATATTTAGTGTACACACACACACCCACTCGCACACACCTCGCGCATGAATGTGTATGCGTGTAAAGAAGAGTCTCGACAGTCGCGAGCGTCCAGGAATAGAGTCCCGGTAGTCGTGTCGTCGTCGCGCAATGAGTCAGACACGAGTCGGGCGTCTGAGCGGCAGACTGCTGAGAGACGAGACGCTTACGCGCATTCTCTCCTACAGGGGCTTCTCTCTCCCTTTCTCTCTCTCTCTCTCTCCCTTGATCGCTCGGTTGCTCTTCCCTTCTCGACGCTTGCTCCCACTCTATATCCCTGTCTCGCTCGCCCTCAGCCTTTCTCTCTCTCTCTCTCTCACTTTCTCTGTTTCTTTCTCTCTCCCTCTGACGCCTGTCCTCACACCCTTACCCTCACTCGACGTATCTCGCACTCGCGTATCGTAGGAAATGAAGAGAAAAAAGCTACCGTGAAAACGACACCGCTCAATTTTGAGCTGGTAATACACATTTGAAGATGATGCACATGTAGTCACGATCGCGAAGACGAGACAGAAGGAGGTTGGGACAGAGAGGGAAGAGAGAGAGAGAGAGGAAAAGAGTATCGGAGAAGTGATACGGCACGAGGTACTTTGAATAATCCGGTGTCGGTACGAAACCCCTCAATTCAAGCCCTTGTCCGGCTACCCGATGTGTTCAAGTCACCCCTCACTTTTTCTCCCTCCGTATGTATGTATATATGTATATACATCCCAAAATACGAATGTGTACATACATATATATATATATATATATATATATATATATATATATATATATATATATATGCATGTATGTATGTATGCGTGTGCGCGCGCGCGCGCGCGTGTGTGTGTGTGTGTGTGTATACACTGAGAAAAACGAATAGTTGAATGTGCAAAATGCATTGTTGCCTCGAAATTTTGTTGTTTTAGCAGTTGTTCAGACATGCTAAATAAGCAGATAGTTTAAATGTATCTTTGGTTACTGCCCCTCTATCCTGTTTTGTTATGCCAATCAAAAATCAAGTTGAACGTATTTAAAGATACAATTTTCTTAAACCAACTGAATTTTGTATGGATAAACGATTTTTTTTCACTGTATATATATATATATATATATATATATATATATATATATATATATTAGACTGATTCAAAAAAAAAATTTCCTTCTGGATTCTCGTGCTATTGTTGGGCACTGATAAAACAAAATTTCTTTAAAAAGATGGGCGCGGTCACTCAATTTTTAGAGGTGGCTATCTCGACTTTTTTGTATTTGAATTTTTTTAACGAACGTATTGCATTTAAGCATAGTCATGGCTTCGGATTACGGATAAAAATCACATCCAGCAGCTTTTTCGTAACAAAAATAAACTCTAACAATTTGAAAAGGGTGCAATATTCACAATTCAAATCCAGGTAGATCAATAATGGCGTCTATACTACTCTCGTTATTCATGTAGATTTATTTATACGCATTAACATTTTGCACGTTTTACGAAAAATTAAATTATAAGCTTTTATTCATAAATCGTATATTTACATTTTCAAAATGCTACGCTTATATTATCTTCAAACTCATTTACATTTCTTCCCAGCCATTCTCAAGTTCGTTAACATTTTGGGCAGAAAGAAAATGTGCAACGTTGAACAGTTTGTCCAAATCTCTCTTAAATTTACGCTCCTTCGATATTTGTGACGGTAAATTCTTTTTAACTCGATTTTTTAAAAGTTGTTTCCAGACTAGATGGAGTTTTATTGATTTCAAGATTGCGTTATTCAATCGACGCGTTGGAATTTCAGCACATTTCCATTGTTCGAAAATTTCTTTCATCGTTTCGTGTGCACTTCGACGTATGGTCAGTTTTTCTCTGTTATGTTTGTAAAAGAACAAACTCAAAACTTTTCCGATTTTTATCCGTAATCCGAAGCCATGACTATGTTTAAATGCAATACGTTCGTTAAAAAAAATTCAAATACAAAAAAGTCGAGATAGCCACCTCTAAAAATTGAGTGACCGCGCCCATCTTTTTAGAGAAATGTTGTTTTATCAGTGCCCAACAATAGCACGAGAATCCAGAATTTTTTTTTTTTTTTTAATCAGTCTAATATATATATATATATATATATATATATATATATATATATATTCATACAGGGTGTCCCTCTTGTCTCTGCCACCCAAAATAACTGGGTAATTATCGACGTCACAAAAAAATGTTCCAGACAAAAGTTGTACGGTGTGAAGGGGACCATCAGGTACGACTAATTTTTTTTATTTAAGTGAAGGCGCTGACACGCAGTGAAGGTTACCTCCACTTTTTTTTAATGGAATGGTGTATTCTTTTTCAACCATCTAGTGGAGTACCTCAAACCGCATACAAAATATTGGGGGTCAAAGTCGTTCAAGGCCATTCAAGGTCAGAATCGATTATACAATTCTAAATATCTCGGATCACAACCAATTAAGAGACCGTACGCAAATTACGTAACGCAATGGGGGGGGGGGGGGGGGGGGGCAAGATTTGCGTTACGTCACGCTTTAAAACTGCCAAAAATAGCAAAATTTCTGCATGTTCAAGCTTTTAATTTAAACCTCGAGTGCAATTTTACCGTGGACAGCTCACAGGTTTCTGTACGCAATGTCAGTTCAGGGGGAAAATCACTGTGCGAGAACTTGCACAGTAGCTTTCCCACATCTCCCAAGCAAAATGGGAAGGACATTTTTTTTTAATTCTTGAAAGTACATGTATTGAAAAATATGTTGGCAACATTTTTATTCACAAGTCCGAAAATTGACGGAGTTGTAGTCACTTTAGTGAGAACAGGTAGCACAACCGGTTAGTACCCTCAGTCCCTACAGGTGTCGCATCATTTACAATAGATAAAGGCTTTTATTATTTTGTGAACTATCATGAAGACGAAGAACCGTCATATCGCCCGCGACTAGATACTTCAATGTAAGTATCAATATTCTAGAAAAAAAAACGTAACTTTATATCAAGAAACACGGAACGAAAATTTTGAACGCGTTTTTCTCGAAACTAGTTTTTTCGACCTTGTCCGAGCGAATATAAAAACATATCAACCGATTTTAAATAATAAAAAAAAACATTTTTGTAATCGCAGTGACTAAAGCTGTACGTATCGGCGATTTTAACATTTAATAATTACTATTTTTAAAGACTGCTTGAATACAGAAAAAGGGCCATGAAAATAGAAAAAAATGTCCAAACTGTCGGCATTTTGTAAAAAAAAAACCATAATAAAAAAACGGCTACGTTTAACGATGGCTACATTTGTATAGATATCGATAAATTGTTGACTTTTAATTTACAGATAACCTTTCATAAAGATGTCGATGGGACAATGAAGAGAATTTTTTTTTCGTCGTCAAATCAAGTGATCTGTCTCGGTTAATTTTCAAGATTTTGTCATAAAAATTAATATAAAACTAGATGAATATATACTTCATAAAATGAGTATAAACCCGATCCCTTCATGATTAGTTATGTCTATGAAAAGGATCGCAATTATTGACGACAAAGCACCCGTTACGTAACGGAATATGGGGGCGGGGTTCTGGCCAAGCGTTACGGTCCCCTTGCGTGGGGAGGAGGGGGGGGGTAAAAATCGGAAATTTTACATTACGTAATTTGCGTACGCCCCTTATTTGGTAGTGATCCGAGATATTTAGATTTGTATTTCATTTTGATAGGTGACCTTGAATGGCCTTGGACGACTTGACCCCCTAATGTTTTTAATGCAGCTTGAGGTGCTCCACAAGATGGTTGAAAAAAAATGTACCATTCCATTTTAAAAAGTGGAGGTAACCTTCACTGCGCGTCAGCGCCATCACGTAAATAAAAAAAAATTGGTCGCATCTCATGGCCCCCTTTACACCGTACAACTTTTATCTGGATCATTTTTTTGTGGCGTCGATAATTACCGAGTTATTTCGGGTGGCAGAGATAAGAGGGACACCCTGTATATGCGTGTGTGTAATTAACCCTCAATCCGTGAACCTGGGTCGTTTTCGTCCTGCCCGAAATCATTTTCTTCGCAGGTTGCTTAACATTTAACGAAAAAAAATATATATATATTAGAATAATAAACAAAAAAACCCTATTTTCCCTTGAAAAGCACGGCTTAAAGATTCACCATGGATTTTTTCAGATTTTTTTCATTGACAATTGTTGGTTTGGTAGTACAAAAACACAAACGACTCAGGTTCACGGGATTAAGGTGCCTCAAATACCTTCACGGATTGAGGGTTAAAAATTAAAGAAAATCTCTTCAAATTTTCCACTATGGATATGAAAAATTAAAAAAAAAAAGAATAGATGCATTGAAAAATTGATTACAACGTTACAGACCAAAGCGAACGCGTTTGGCAAGTGCATGCTCGTTTCATTTTATTATTTTACTTCTTTTTCTTCCGAGCGTGCTCGCCACTTCCTTCCGTTTGACTCGCGTCAGCTGTACATTCGTATCCTGCTGTATCCGCCGATACACACATAGTCACACTTTGAATATATATATATATATATATATATATATATATATATATATATTGGATATATGTATATAAGGTATTTGTAGCTCTCGTGCGTTCCAGGGTCTTGGCTCTCCCGTCACGTCGCGCGAGGAGCTCAACGTCGATGAGCTTTCTCTCCGCGCGTGTATACACGAGCCGAGGGGGCGGGCCGCGAAAGATGTTGCCTGAAAAAGCATCGAGAGCCATAATTCCGAGGCGTACCACGATTCTATGCAAATTCGCGGCACGAAAACGAGAGGAAGGAAAAAGGGAGGGTAAAAAGGAAAAAAGGAAAATAAAAGAAACGAGAGGAAAAAAAAGAAATATAAAAAAATCGTTGACGAGTTAACGGAACGCCAGACCCCCGTTCGAGTCACTGGTTCGGGTAGTGGGAAGGGGGCGAAGAGGGGGGGGGGGGGGTCGCGTGGAGCGCGTCCCGAACAGAGCGCGGATTTCATTTGTATCGCTTGCTGCTCGCGGAGAGCGAACAAATGATGAAAAAGTGGAAGGAAAAAAAAGAGAGACATAACTCAGTTGTTGTGCCGTAGAGGGCGCGTGGCATTTTACTCGATGCCCCGAGCGATTATCAATTTGTCGGCTAAACAAACGCGGCGTGTGTACCCATACATTTTTCTTCCCTATTCTTTCTCTTGTTCGTTAAAAAAATGTTTTTTTTTCTTCTTTCATTGCCTTTCTACGATGTATCTTCCGTCATGCGGACGCGTGCTGTGGAGACACGGAGAATGATGCAAATGCTATTGGGGATAGCTGGGGGCGGGGGGGGGGAGGGAGAGAGAGAGAGGTTCGTGATCGTGTGGGAAAGAAAATATGGAGAGGAGGCGCGTGAGGGTTAACGTCCGAGCACATTCGTGTAGGTGTACCCAAGGCTCATCGTGGCCAACATATGCACGGATAAAGAGAAAGAGAGAGAAAAGTACTTATTTTCGTATATAGACGAGCCCTTGCTCTCGACCATATCGATGAGAAATAACTTTTACCCTCTCTCCCTCTCTCTCCGTCTCGGTCTCCTGTCGTTTTTAAAATTGTTACTTCTATATTATTTTTTGCTTCTATTATTATATTTTGTGTTCTATCTTATCGTATCTTATATCCTTTATTTTTGTTTTTATTTCGAATCCTTATTATTTAATTTCTGTAATTTTTTTTCTTTCATATCGAATCCGTATTTCGCTAATTTCTGTTAATTTTTGTTGTTGCATATCGAATCCCCTTTTCTTCAACTTCCGTTTATTTTTTGCTCCACGTCGAATGCTTCTGTCGTTAGTTTTTGTTTATTTTTTTGTTCCATGTCGAATCTTTGTTTTTAATTTCTATAAATGTTTTCGTTTCATATCGAATCCTTACGTCCTTAATGGAGAACACCACTGTAGCTGCCCATTTTCGACCGTTTCCTTTGGAATTGTTTTTAAACAAAGGAATAAAACACATGGTAAAAGACTTTTCAGGCTGAATTAGGTACATATTGAAGTGTGTAAAAAAAAAAATGTTGTCAAAAGAATACAAAATGGCGGCGCACGAGTCGCGATAGCACTACTGGTTTTTTCAGTCGACCCTCTTCGCGGCACGCAGCAGAACTGTCGTAAATTTAACCCTGGAACTAAGAGTGAAATATTTTCGTTAATTATATTAGTTTTAGCATCCAAGTACGGGAGGAAATTAAAAAATGATGAAAAAAGAAAAATAGAGACGAGTTTGAAAACAAGTTCGTTTATTCGACCATAATTTTCATATAAAAGATGATATATTTTTGACAATTTTGAATTAATCGAAAAAAGTGCTTGTACTTGACTGTTAAAGTAATCTAAGAAGCTACCGTTAAAATTTCAAGTCGATTGGACGAAATTTGTTCGTGTTCTGCTGCGTACAGATTTGAAAAACATGGTTTTGAGAAAAACGTGATTGAAGTTCTCGATACGCTTTTCAGCGCTCGGAGACTCCCCTAAAAAATAGCTCGAAAAGCACTTTAAAACATTTTTTTCAACTATAAACGAATATGCATCATATTTTTGAAGGTTCAAAGGATTTTTTAAAAGTGTTTTTACGTTCAATATCGCATCCTTATTTCCTTACTTTTCGTAAACATTTTTTTTTTTATATCGAATCCTGATTTAATTTATTTCCGTTTTATATCAAATTTTAATTTCTCAAAATTCCCGTTGATACAATTTTTTTCTTCACCTTGCATCTGCAACTTTTTTATTTCCCCGAGAGTTTCACTAGGGTATAATAGATATTATCAATAAATCAACCTTTCTCTATCTCCCGGTCTCCCCCTCCCTGGCGGTGTTCACCGACCGCACGTCATTTCTTTCCACTCTGTATCATTTTCCAAGTATCGTACGTTCCACAAAAAAGAAAACGTCGTATAATTGTGTCACTCACGAATCGAAGCCATCGAAACGCTTTTTTCCAATGAGTATTTAGTGATGCGTTGAGGACAGCACGAGGGGAGGTCAACGCAACGTAATCGCTTGTGGCTGTGCCTATCGGACGAGAGTAATAGGAACGAGAAAACGATACGAATATGAGAGCGAGAGATGGCCAAACGATAGGAAACAACGATGTACATACGAAGCTGGTGCAATTTCCATACGTACCCATACCCACACACACACACACACATATATATATATATATAGCACTTATGTAAAAACGGTAGACCGGCCATGTACGTTTTCTATACGGATCCATCGTGCGGGAACGAGAATCAGAACGCGTAACATTTTAATAAACGCAATTACCTCTTCGCCGGTATAACCCGCGACCAGCTCGCCGTATCGAACTCCACGGTCCTCTACACAGCTATACATATACATATATACACACATATATATATATGTGCATGTGTGTGTGTGTGTGTGAAGGCGAACATATGTATATGTAGTTAGGTATGTATAGATATATAGGGAAAGACAGAGAAAGAGAGAGAAAGGTTGCGCGAATTGTTAGCTCGTTCAATGCTATCAGGATCGCCGCCCTTATTTTCGGATTACATATCTTAATATGTGTGTGTGTGTGTGTGTGCGCTCGCGCGTGTATATATGTATGTGTGTGTGTGTATATATATATATATATATATATATATATATATATATATATATATATATATAATAAGCGGTAAATATGTACCACAAGCCTGCTCGGATAGAACTATTGCAGTAACTGATTAGTTTTTACACACCGATGCTCTTCGATACTTTTTTTTCCCCATTTTTTCGCATCACGTTTTTGCTGGTGCTGGATTGCAATTCTTCCCCCCTCTCCCTCATTTCTCTCTCTCTCTCTCTCGCGTTCTCTTTCTCGGCCTCTCTCCGTCCGACTATCGTTGGCGCGAACGCGCTGCTTAATCGAGAGTGCTGGTGGAAGCGAGCGAAGCGTGGGAAGGCTAAGTGGAGCGCGACCCATGGAAAACGGCACAGTGGATGACAGAGTGAAAGAGCGAGAGAGTGAAAGAGTAAATGAGTGAGTGAATGAGAGAGAGAGAGAGAGAGAGAGAGAGAGAGAGAGAGAGAGAGAGAGAGAGGGCGGGAGCAAAGAACCGCCAAAGGATTTCGATGAAGAGCCTCCGCAGGACAAAACGACAGCTTGAATTGTACGCATTTGTGTTGATTTTCACGTCAGCCCACCCGATAATGCTCATCGCGCAAGACAAATCTTCCCACCGACCACCGAGAGTAGGCACTTGTACATTCCAATCTTTGACATGTGGACTTATTGGTCAATTTTTGTTATATATATACACACACATATATACACACACACACACACACATAATTTGAGAAAAAAACGACAGATAACCAATAATGAGAACAATAAAAAACACAATATAAATAATAACATCAATAATAATAAAAATGAATAATAACAGTGATAGCAACAAGACGAAGAACAATATTGTTTAAAATAAAAATAACAATTGTACGATAACGGAACAATAAGGATAATAACAATAATAATAGTAACAATGAGGATTCACAAATAAATTTAACCATAAAAAAGAAATTAAAATAAATACAAAAGATAGACGAATTTTTTTAATTTCCATCATGATAATAATCACAATAAAAATGAATCAATATAATAGAAAAAAAATCAATAACAATAATAACACTAGCGATGCTAATGTAATAAAAAAAGTAACGAAAATAACAATAACGTTGACTTTTATGATGCCCGAGATAATAAATATGCGGGTAACAAAACAAGTCGAAAAATATCTTCGCAAATATTTAAAAAAATAAAATTACAAAATAACAATGATAATAACAATAGAGAAAACGAGAAAGAAAAATCCCGTGTGCAAATTTCCAGGCCGATAGTTGGCAACGAAATTTAAAAAAGTAAAAAGAAAGAAAAGAAATAAGAAGCCCAAAGTAAATACGATAAGTGGTGATCGTGTGACGATGCGGGTCCGAGTGCCGACGCAGTCGTGATAGTTTTCAGTGTGTAATGCGGTTCGCGCGCTGGCAAAGTGTGTCCGTGTGCGGCAAAGAGTTTCTCGGTCCATCTGTAAGCGGGAGGGATGATGGGCTCTCGTCGCTTCAGCGGAGCTAATCGGGACAGTCGTCCTGCGTGTAATACCGGCGGAAAGGTGCGGGGCCCTCCTTGTTATTACGGAAAGGGTAGCGGGGTAAAGAAAAAGAGAGAGAGAGAGAGAGAGAGAGAGAGAGAGAGAGAGAGCTGCCGCGCGGGCGGATCTTCAAAGGAGCAATTTCGTAATTACGACGAGAGAAAAGGAACGCTCCCGCGGTGTGCAGGCCCAAATAAGAGAGAGAGAGAGAGAGAGAGAGAGGGGAGGAGAGAGACAGAGAGAGAGAGAGAGAGCGAGAAAGAGACAGAGTAACTCGTTCCCGTCGCCGAATCTTTGAGGCTGGAAAAACAAGTGGTTCAAAGTGTCTGTGTGTAGGGTGTGGAGGAAGGCCAACCACCTAAGGGCACCGTTCAATCACTCATCCGGTGCGAATCCAGGTGTAGATTCCTGTGGCCCTTATGGTGTTGAGAGAACGCAGAAAACCAAATATTTCCAGTAACTTGCAAACTTACCTACTGTATATAAATGGTGGCTCTAAATCTGACATCCAAAAGGAATATCTTGATGCCCAGCATCAATATTTATCCTAATGACCCCATCTATGTTCTAAAATCATGTTTACTTCTCTAGAAACAAATGTATTATTTTTCTCTTTTGTCTGTGTACTTTCCTCGCGATTATTCTTCACTATGTGAAGTTTAAAAAAGGAGGTTTGAGGCGATCAGTCACTAAAGTTCAGATGAAAAATACTTATACTAGTCTAAATAACTCCCAATTGCTTTCAAAAACTTCCGAGAGGGAAACCCACATGGGGGTGATTCGGGTTATTATTATTATTGTTGTTGTTGTTGTCATTTTAGTATTATTATCATGGACATTATCAGTATTAACGTTCAATTATTAATATTTATTGTTATTATTTTTTGATGGTTAGGCATTTTTTTATGTCCTGAGTTCCAACGTATACCCTTGTGGGTCTTGATGTGTTACTCTTCCTAATTGAATGCCCTATCACTCCCTACACGCACTTTGCTAAATTAACCTAACTTCCGTGGTATTCCGTGGATTATAGATGACAGTCAACTGATTGTCGTCTATAATCAAGTCAAAATACATATAGGTAAAATTTCAAGCCAAGTTACCGAACTTGTATCGAAAAATGGCGACTCTAAAAACCGTCTCATTTATACGGCGCTTCATGGAGATGACCCACTGGCTACATTTCTATCTAATAATTCATGTATGAGGGTCTTAAAATGGCGTGACATTTTTATTTATTAATAAAACGTATTATTAGGTGTACAAATGAATAATCCAATTTTTTCATCTACATTCAAGGTTTATTTTAAAGGAAAGTCAATTAAATTGTTCAATCAAAGTATTCGACGTTGCTTCCTATAACTTTAAGCCACCTTTCAGACAGCTGATGAATTCCATGTCGAAAAAATGTTACGTCTTTGGACACGATAAAGTCAAGCCATTTTCGGATCTCATCCACTGATTGTAAATGCATATCGGACAAGGCGTGTTGCATCGTCCGGAACAAGTGGTAATCGGATGGGGCAATGTCTGGTGACTATACCGGCTGCTGCAAGACGTCCCCGCCAAGACTCATTATGATGTCTTTTGTATTGGAAGCAATGTGTGACCTGGCGTTGTCATGGAACAATCCCACTGGACGTTCTCCTTTGCCATTATACGGGCGTTATCGTTCCAATTCTTGACTCACGCAGATTAATCGAAGTTGTTAGCAGTCCGCAGTAACTATTTCAACCTCCATGATTTAAAATCATCGTCGCACTTTCGAGGGCCTCCAGGGCGTTGTTTGTTATTCAGACAGAAATCACCGCTTTTAAACCGCTTAAACCAGAATGCGCACACATCGTACGATACAACATCTTCGCCGGGAAAGGAACAAATCGATTCGCACGCCTTGCGGAAGTTTACCATGGTTGGAATTCGTAAAGAATGCAGTGTCGGATATGCACCTTATCTGTTGCCATTTTCGACTGTACTGAACTGAATAGTTTTGAAGGTTATGTTAGGCGTTCCGGCATACCAACTGTCCTTTGAATAACTATATGTCAATACTATATAACCGCAAAAGAGCGGGATTATCTATTTATTTGAAAAAGATTCTTAACTACTTAAAATAATTTGGATTGTTCATTTGTACACCTAATTGGAAAAGTATGAATATTTTTATTTTAATATAAGACACGAACATGGAGGTTATGTGTGGAGTACAATATCCGATAAATGGCCGCCTCGTCCCTGTCTGCAAACGTTCACTCTTGTGACGAAATTTTCAATAACATTTTGCCATAATTGCGGACTAATTTTATTAATAGTGCGTCCAATTGCTTCCTTGAGCTCCGAAATGGTCTGTGGATCATTGGCATACACTTTTTCTTTCAGAAAACCCCAAAGAAAGAAGTCCAATGGCGTAAAATCGTACGATCCTGGTGGCCAATTCACAACGCCGCGACGCGAGATAACCCGACCATGAAACTTCGTCTGCAATAACTATGCAGTAACACTGCAGCGAACAACAATTTCCATGTTGCTCGATCGAATGTGTAGTTCTCCATGAAGAAACCTCAATTCTTCCTAATGCCAGGTATCGAAGATTAGTAATGTATGTTCGCCACAAAAAATGGTGTACAATTAAAAATATCAGGTCATTTTGAGATACCCTTTGCACTAAATAACTGTAAATGTCTGATATAAACTGCTTACGCGTGTAAAAAATCTAACGATTCCGTAACGACAATAAAAACAGGGGGTCTGCGAACATTAAAGCAGTATTTTTGAGAAGAGAAATAGGCTTCAATTAGAAAATAATTTGGTTATTTGCGTCTCAAAAATAGAACCACACAAAATAGATCCAGACTTAGCGACCCCCCTGGGGGTTGCGACCCATACGTTGAAAAACACTGGTTTAAAGAAAATATTAATGACGAAACTTAGAAAAATGTGAGTAGCGGGAGGATTTTCGATGCCGCGACTTTTTAGAGAAAAAGTCAAAATGTCGGAATCTATTGGGATGTTGAATAAGTTCTCGCTGTTTTTTTTCGTGAAAATGAATCATTTGAAAAAGGAAAATTCCTAATACTTTCAAATTTTCGAAACGGTTGTGTGATCAACTCCTTATGATTCTGCAAGTCCAGCTAGCGTCTGACATGAGTCGTCACGAAGTAAGTTAACGGTACCAATGTTCGGACGGGTCCCACTGTTCGGACAGTAGTTCGAATATTTCACCGTATTAGCTATATAATTGATAGGTAACGAAAAGTGACGCTTGCGTTCTATTCAGCCTTCAATTATTAATTGATTACTGGAAAACTGTACGCTAATAACGAATTTTAGTAGTAAAATTAACGAGTTTTAATAACGAGCCCGCGTCAGTCGTGTCATGAATGCACTTTTCTAAATCGACGAGCTAAAGAGTTACGATAATTTGTGATAGTAATAGGGGTCTATTTGGTATCGATTTCGGCACTAGATTTATGACGAATCGAAAGCGAATCGAACCGATTTTTCGACGCCGTCCTTACATTTCGGTTTGAATAAGGTTTTATATAATAAATTCAGCGGCTCATTAATTGGGACATCTACCACACGCGTGTACCATGGTCGAATCTCATGTCCAATTACTGGTACGAGAGAACGTAATCAAAAAACTTTTCATGAATCGTAGCCATAATTTTATATGATTTTAACTTGTTATCTCTACTTAGGATGTATCAGATATTGATTCGTTGATGAAATCCACCTCTGTGAATTTATATATACACGCCTCATTGTGACAAATAGGCTGGTATTCGCTCGCAAAACTCGTATCGCCGTTTGAATAAAAATTCACTGATGTATTGTGTCCAATGTGCAATTCTCCGACCATATTTCGGAACAGCACCTTTTAAATCTCTCCGCACTCGTTCAACGTTTTGAGTATGTGCGTTCAAACAACAATACGCACGCCAGCGATCTGAGTATATCGTTGTACCTGGGGCGATGTGTTTTTCAGTTGATTTAAACAGTGTCTCTGCGTCGCGTGATTCGACGGGAACGATAAACAGTTCTTTCGTTGCCTGATCGACTCCACAAAATACCCACTGTCCTTTCAGGAATCGTCTTTCATTATATTTTCGTCGACCCAATTTCGACTCATCGATTTCCACAACACTACCGGGACCACCAATTTGCGATTGTTTACAGTGAACCCAGAAAGTACATACACGACAAAACGACAACCAATCCACGGCAGTATCAGCACCTATGGATAGTTCGGTCATCAATCGATGTATATGTGGAGGTGGAAACGGAACATTTATTCCGTGTATACCCTTAAAGGGTGTTTACATACTTGCCCTTCCCATCCCTGCTTACGTAAGTTTACATAAATTTTATATGATTTGAATGCTTAGACCTACTTTCTATTCTCTTATTTTCCTAGCCGCTCGAATTGCCCCCCGTAGTTACACAGTTGTTTTACTGGTTTCAATTTTAGTTGCGCCTCTATTTTTTGATCGATTTCCTCCCCCTTGTTGTTCCCCAACCATTGTTCTAATTCGGCCACTATTGCCTAATTGATGTTTCCCTTCACTTCAGCGCACTCGCTGTAGCTTCAACTTTCGATTACTTCCTTGCACATTCTACATTTGTTGTCCACCACTGCATCATGTTTTTTACCACACTCCCGCATCTCATTCTTGCCCACGTATCTTTCATCTCTCCCCTAATTGTCGTATCTTCCCAACATTTTTCCATTTGTATTCCTATTTTTATATTCTTTGCAGTATGTGGACGCCTCGATCTTGCTCCAATCATACTGGATTTCTGGTCCGCTTTTACTTTTATACCTCATTTTTTTTCCTCTACCTCTGTAATATTTCTACTTATGGCGCGCCAGATTCCGACCTCGATTACTTTGTAATTAAATACATTATAACCGATTACATAATATGTACTGAGTAATTTAATTACAATGTAACGAAATACAAATCAATGATATTACTCTGTAATTCAATTACCTTGTAACCAAATTAATCATCAAATTACAATGTAATTTAGTTATACCCATCACTGCTCATTTGCCGAGATTGGGAAACCGTGGAAAACTCGACCGGTATAGACGGCCCCATATTCTTCTGATTCTCTTGTGTAGAGAATTTCACTCAAGTATCTACACCCAAGGTTTCAGAAGTATTGGCCTTCCGCTCACTGATTGATGCGCCGGCCGATGCACGGATAAGCTGTCACCGCTCTGACTATTGGCCATCCACAGCACTGCGTAAGGGGTCTTCTCACTTTAAACGCTAAAAAAGGCTATTTTTTATAGGTTTATGTTATAAATATTGTATAAATATGTTGAAATCTCGGAGATAGATCATCCGAAACAATAAAATCAAACGGTTTTAAATTCAGTATGTTACTAGCTATAGCACATATGATACGATTGTTGATATATGCAAAAATAATAAAATGGCGGACGAAAAAAGTGTGCTATTCACCGTTTTTGGCAAAAATATAGTAAATATAAAAAAATTTTAAAAATCCTTGATATGCGCTATAGCTATAGTTGTAAAGAATATGTGGTTGAAAATTTCATAAGGATCGGTTCAGTAGTTTCGAAGATTTTATCAACAAGCCGTCGAAAACACTGTTCCGAGCAAAACACGTTTAAAGTTTGTTTGGGTTACCGCTAAACGCATAAAAAATAATTTTAATGTATTTCGAAAGTGTATTTGAGACCTTAGGCCACCCTAGAGGCCGAAAAAATAGGCGTTTTGGGGATTTTCTTTCAGAAAAACTACAAAAAAATCGATATTACAAAATTAACAATTTTTCGGGCAAATTTTTGTGAAGGAGTAAAATTTGCCTACAAAATCGTGAGATAATTGTTAATAACAAATGAACTATGCAATATAAAAAAATCCTACGTACTTCCATAGACAAAGTATTTTTCAAGATATATTCAACATTTCAAGTGAATCGGTTGAAAATTGTCTGAGTTATGTATCCGGCCAACTTATAAAATGGAGTTTTGAGATAAACGCTGTACAGCCGCCAATTTGAAATTAATCGCTTCAAAAAAATTATTGTACACAGTCACTGATATGTATGATAAACACCCTTTCTCGTAATCTCGATTTATTTCGTAGTTTTTTTGAAGAAAAAAAATCCCCAAAAAGCCTATTTTTCGGCCCCTAGAGTGGCGTAACCCCTTAAGTGTAAGAACTTTTATATCAATATCTATAATATGAACTTATCAAAGAAATTGATGAAAATAGCTTTTTTTAGCGTCTAAAGTGAGAAGACCCCTTAACCCGATGTACCGAAGGAGCCGGACCCCGACCGCCCAGCCACCAGTGTCGATGTCTGATTGTCCATATTCATCTCCAAAACTTCTAAGAGGAAAAAACATGCACGAAAGAGAAAATAAAAAAAAACTATTCTAAAGGAAGACTCGAAAGAAAAGTTAAAAAATGCTTGTTTCTCGAAAACTAAAAAGATCGTACAACATACATGGCGGTGATTCGAATTATCATTATCTTTATCTAATTATCATTATTTTTTCAATTAATTGATTATTATCATTTTATATTCTTATTTTATATATATTATGTTATTATTAACGTGCTTTTGTCTTCTATATAGAAAATCTCTGTTTCTTTCGTAGTGGGAATATTTTTACATCAATTATTGGCCGAGATTGAATGGCGGCTGTAAACTCTCCGCTCTGTGAACAATCGAAGAATCGATCGAGCTCAATCGAGTGAGCGGTGATTCGCTTCGTTCCATCCTTCATCCCTCTTGACCCTTTTCTTCCTCCTCTTCCTCTTCCTCCTCCCCCTCCTCGTCCTTTGGCCGTTCCTCATCTTCTCATCCACTGTGTTGTCCCCCACCTCACGCCCATCCGGCACATCGGCGAGAAAGAGCCTCGTCTCGCGATGACCGCGCAACAAAACCAATGAGATCGCGTATTTATGAAGCCCGCCGACGCCGACGCCGCCGCCGAAGCCGCGAGCTTTTGATAATGCAAGGAGAATGATGGATCGTCGAAGAGGTGCCGGTGGCACGTGATACACGCAACACGGCGTGTGTTGAGGACAGAGGAGAGCGCGAAACACGGAGGGAGGGAAGGGCAAGAGAGAGAGAGAGAGAGAGAGAGAGAGAAAGAAAGAGAGGAGAAAAAGTTATGGGACGAAGCGTGCGCGAGAGGCAAAAGAGAGGTATGTGAGCGTGAGGGCGGCGAGAAGAACGCGTGGGCGTAGACATTATATATATATATGTGTGTGTGTATGTATATATGCAACGAGGGGGTAATATATATGGGTAATTCTCCCGAAATGATTATTTTGCTTGAAACCGGACTTTTTTAATAGATGCTATTCGACTACTTTGTAGTCGAATGTAGGTTTTTTTTGGAATACAACAGCTTGAAATATTTCGAAATATTCCTGCCAAATATTAGGTGTACAACTTTGCTTCCGCCATTAAAAAAAATCTGAGGCTTCATTCTTAATGTTGTTATGGGGTTTCGTCGTCAGCGGTGTAGTACGAGGGGAGCGCCCTATGTTATGCACGGAGCCGATTGACTGTTACCAACTGTTAGCTTTCAAATAATCGTCATATTAAACGTGCGTTTTCGAACTATTCTACATCTATTGGTAAAAATATGCGTTTTCGAGGAACGAAAACATTGAGGAAAAAACGAACGCATTGAGGAAAAAAATGTAGATTGGCTTATCATAAGCCAATCTAGTTTTTTTTCTCAAATTCAGAAAATTTGAGAGGAAGACAGCTGTTCGTCTATATATTTGACGTCGTTTGGCAAAGTTTCGACGGGATCTGAAGAGCCGTTTACGAGATTTTTGGGAATCTATAATTGTTCTACCATACCGACCGCGATGAGGTATCATTCCCTCTTAACAGATGTCCAAGCTATAGACACCCAATTTCAGACCTGTATGCCGACTACATGTGTCGCTACCGCCATCCATGTGTAAAACCTGGGAACTCAGTTGCGCACCTAAGTTCATATCGTCAACATATACCATCAAAAACAACGTGTGAAGATTGCTTCAAACGGTTCAGAAGTGGCGATTTTGAGACTATGGGGACAAGGAGCGCTCGGGAAGACCGCTAACATTCGTGGTCGCCGATCTGAAAGCGTTACTGGATGAAGATGACACTCAAACAGAAGATCAACTTGCCGAGGCATTAAATGTGACTCGGCAATGTATTTCGAAACGTTTGCACGCCATGGGAAAAATTCATAAGGAAGGAAAGTGGGTGCCGCATGGGTTGACTGAGAGATATGGAAAATCGAAGAGCCACTTCCAAAATTTTGCTTTTGCGGCAGAGCAGAAAGAGTTTTTTTTGCATCGATTTGTTACTGGCGATGAAAAATGGATATATTTCGAGAATCCCAAACGCAGAAAATCGGGGCTTTCACTTGGCGAAGCGTCAACATCGACGGCACGGCCAAGTCGCTTCGGAAAAAAGACAATGCTCTGCATTTGGTGGGACCAGAAAGGAATCGTGTACTATGTACTGCTGAAACCGGGCGAAACCGTCAATGGGCATCGCTACCGACAACAACTAATCAATTTGAACCACGCATTGCTCGAAAAACGGCCAGAATGGGACACGAGACACGAACGTGTGATGTTGCAGCACGACAACGCTCCGTGCCATCGCAGTTCCATCGTCCAGGGCACCATAAAAACACTGAAATGGGATCTGTTACCGCACCCGCCGTATTCGCCAGACCTGGCCCCTTCAGACTATCACTTGTTCCGGTCGATGGCGCATGGCTTGGGTGGGCTACACTTGGCCAATTACGATGCAGTACAAAATTGGTTGGACGAATGGTTTCAGTCCAAAGACGCGTCTTTTTATCGTCGCGGTATTTCTGTATTGCTAGAGAGATGGCAAAAAAGTGTAAATAGCGAGGGACAATACTTTGAATGAACAATTTTTTGTATTTGTCTTGAAATTTTCCATTTTTTATTGGTAAAAAAAACCCGGAAACTTAGTTGCGCACTTAGTATATATCTTTAAAGTTCAAATATGGCCAGTAAATTTCCTTCTTACTGTGTAGCAGAGTGCGCAGCTGATTCTCGACTTGACTTTAAAACTTTTTGTAAAATACTTGGCGCTGAGATGCTGTCGCGTTCCTATATATATATATATACTGAAGGAGAGTATATTTTAGATATACGAATATTAGATATAAAACGAACGTTGCTTAGTTTAAGGCCTCAGGCCACCGTAACGGGTGTAAAATCATGTGCGAATTTAACAATTGTTTTTCGTATGAAAAAGTGATTCACTCATAAAATTAATTACACATTTATTTAGTATGAATATCAAGCTGTTAGATAATATATATATATTTTTTGTCGATGTACTAAATGGGCGACGACTCTGCTGCCGAAAAAGCTGTTTCGAGAAGTTTCTCGAAACAGCTTTTTTCCATTTGGCATTACAAATAACTACAACAATTTTCACTCGATTTACATCAAATTTAAAAGTTACGTTCCTAATTGTATTTCGCAGAGAAGTACGTACGGAATTTCTGATTAATCGAAAACTTTTCATTTTATGAGTAGTTTATGAGCAGTTATAACGAAATTTTTCACTGAAAATTTATTTCTTATGTTCAAATACCTACAACTTTCGAATAAAACAATATTTTTTAAATACCGTTTTCTAGGTATTCTAATATAGCTTGACGAGAATCTCTGTTTTTTGTTCTAGGTAAAAAATTGTGGATTCTAAATGTCACGCCACGGAGCGCCTAAAAAAAAGATAACAAAAGAAAATATTAGTAGCCGGCCATTTTGTACATCGAAAAAAAAATTCTAACAGCTTGATATTCATACTAAATAGATGTGTAATTAATTTTATGAGTAAATCACTTTTTCATACGAAAAATAAATTGTTTAATTCGCACATGATTTCATACCCGGTATTGTGGCTTTAATTTTGAAATTAAGGATGACCCTATATATATATATATATATATATACATGTGACAAAGACGAATCTAGTTTCCGCATCCATAATTACAACCCGGTTGCGACAAAGATAAATGGTGCCTTTGTTCCAATAACTTTCTACGCGTTTCCACGGGGGCAACGTTTAAAGTATACGGAGCGATTTGAAGTGTTGCATCCTGTTTCACACGGGCGCGAATGAATATATGTATATGTATTATGTATTACGTGTATATATATACATATATATATATATATACAATACCATAAGAGCAGCATAACGCACGACTTTCCTCAGCGAGTTCTCGCCAACGCGTGCGCGTGCCCACCGGGAGGACTGATCACGAGTGAGCGCGCTGCTGCTCGGTACGGCGAGATCTTTGCTCCTTACCTCCACCCTTTCACTCGACGCAAGGGGGCGAGGCGGGGATAAGGGTAAGCTTCGCTATCGCGGAGGAGCACGCTCATACCTCGGAAAATGCCACGCGCCCGTTCCGTCCAGGAGTCGTATTTGGTATCGCTTTTTAACTTTTTTAAAATCAATTAGTTCGAAACATTATTTTCGATCTTCTTAGTCTTAAGGGATTAGGCCACTCTAGAGGCCGAAAAAAAGGCTTTTTGGGGATTTTTTTTTCAGAAAAACTACAAAATAAACCGAGATTACAAAAAAGAGTGTTTATCATACATATCAGTGGCTGTTTACAATAATTTTTTCGAGTCCATTCATTTCAAAATGGCGGCTGTGCAGCGTTTATCTCGAAACTGCATTTTTTAAGTTGGCCGGAAACATAACTCAGACAATTTTCAACCGATTCACTTGAAATGTTGAATATATCTTGAAAAATACATTGTCTATGGGAGTACGTAGGATTTTTTTTATATTGCATAGTTCTTTTGTTATTAATAATTATCTGACGAGTTTTTAACTTTCCAAAAATTTGCCTAAAAAATCGTCAGATAATTGTTAATAACGAAAGAACTATGCATAAAAAAAATCCTACGTACTTCCATAGACAATGTATTTTTCAAGATATATTCAACATTTCAAGTGAATCGGTTGAAAATTGTCTGAGTTATGTTTCCGGCCAACTTAAAAAATGCAGTTTTGAGATAAACGCTGCACAGCCACCATTTTGAAATGAATCGCTTAAAAAAAATTATTGTATACAGTCACTGATATGTATGATAAACACCTTTTTTTGTAGTCTCGATTTATTTTGTAGTTTTTCTTAAAAAAAATCCCACAAAAAGCCTATATTTTCGGCCTCTGGAGTGGCCTAAGGCCTTAAAAGAAAATGTATATACATTGTTAATAAAGGGTAATGAAATTTATTGTCCTCGTGATTAAAACTTAAGGGGAAGACGAGGCCGAGAACGTACGGCCACGACCTACATAACGAATTGGAAAAATGCGCGATTATCGTACGCCTCGGGAGGCTCAGCTAGATAAAACACTTTATGCGGGCATTGTCGTACGTGGCCGTTGTGCGGACGGCAGACGCCACTAGCTGTCCCCGCACGTCGCCATTTTGTCTTGCGGAATATGTGTGTGTGTGTTATTTATTTTTTAGTATGTGGCGAAATATAAGTTAATATATCTTTTTCTGAATTTAAATAGACTTTCATTACAATTGAGGTTTTTTTTGTATTTCCCTTCACAATTGAAAACTTTCCCTGAGGCAGCCTCTTCAGGTTGATTGCCAGAGGTCTTCTTTTTTACGAGAAGCGTCGCAAAAGTTATAGTAAATTTTAGTCAAGGGTGCAAGCTAACGGAGTGTTTTTTTTGCTCCGTCTTAGGGAAACCAATTTCAAATTTCAGTCGAGAGTGGAAATAAAAAAAATGCACTGCATGACACACTATAATACAGGGTTTCCCTCTTATCTCTGCCACTCGAAATAACTCGGTAATTATCGACATCAAGAAAAAATGTTCCAGCCAAAAGTTGTACGGTGTGAAGGCGGTCAACAAATGCGACCAATTTTTATATTTCGGTGGAGGCGCTGATGCACAGTGAAGGTCACCTCAACTTTTTTTTAATGGAATGGTACATTTTTTTTTCAACCATCGTGCGGAGCACTCCAAGCCGCATAAAACATTAGGGGGTCAAAGTCGTTCAAGGTCATTTCGAACACCTATGAAAATGAAATAGAAATCTAATATCTAAATAACTCGGATCTATAAATATGTCGGATCACAACCAAATATTTGGTAGTGATCCGAGATATTTAGAGTTGTATCATCGATACGGACCTTGAATAACCTTGAATGACCTTGAATGACTTCAACCCCCTAATGTTTTTTAGGCGGCTTGAGGTGCTCCACAAAATGGTTGAAAAAAATGTACCATTACATTTTGAAAAGTGGAGGTGACCTTCAGTGTGCGTCAGCGCGTCCACCGAATAAAAACGAAAAATGGTAGCATTTGATGGCCCTCTTCACATCGTACAACTTTTGTCTGGAACATTTTTTCGTGACGTCGACAATTACAGAGTTATTTCGGGTGGCAGAGATAAGAGGGACACCCTGTGTATACAGCACTTAAACTATTGATCATATCCAAAAATGTTTCAGACAAAAGTTTCAGTGTTCGAGAAGGCCGTCATACTGGACCACCCTATTTTTTTATCGGTGCAGGGGCTGAAACCACGTCAAGGTCAACTTCACTTTTTTAAATGGAACCGTGTATTTTTTTTCGACGACATTATTACCGATTTTAAGGCGAATCCAGCGACATCCAACACAAGGTCATTCTAGTCACGCAAAGTATGAAAATAGTCGAAAAATCGAAAAATATCGGAATAATTACTTTCAAACGATCCACTAACCTTGGTTTGAGTCTACCTACAGAAGATACTCGAAGTGATGACCCTCGACTTTCCTTAACATTTAAGGTTAAAAAGAAGACTTTTCTAAATAAAACAAATAACCAAGATTTTTTTTTATCGCGTCAAAAAAGGTTGTCATTTGTAGAAATGGCATGTGAACAACCAAAAGCATATTATTTTTATCTCGAAAATCGTGGGACTTTTACTTAACTGAAATTCCAGCATATAGTAGGGGATGATCTGACCTATCGATAGTTCCAGGATTATCCATTTATACAGAACACTCTACACACCCTACGCATACACACACACAATGCACACATGGCCAAAAGTTTGGGGCACCCTGCAATTTTTTGTTTCCGGACAAAAAATTGAATATCTCGGCCAAAATAAATCGGAAACCAATTTACGAAACGAAGTTTTGAAAAGAATAAAGTCAGCTTCAATTTGTTATTTTTAATTTAATTTTTTCAATTTTTTTGTGCCCAGTATGTTCTTTTGAAAATGGCGGTTTTTCACGATTTTCGCACCTTGCAAAGTCGTTCGCTGGACTGCGGAAAAATAGAAATCTCGCTATTTAGTGAAATGATCTTCGAAAAGGGAACTTTAGTTTCGTTTTTTTTTTAAATTTTGCAATTTTTTTCGCAGAGAAATTTAGTTTTTCTTAAAAGAAAAACGGGACGTTTCCTTAAAGCCGGCATCGTGCAGCGTATGTGAAAACTATGAGGTTTAGAATATTTGTCCTAAGGACTACAAAGTTTGGTTTTTTTATTTTGGAGTTGTTAAATTTTTTTCAGATTTTTTTGGCAACATTTTTTTTCAACGCTACATTTGGTTGATCGTCGACGATGAATTTAATTAATTTATTGCCATTACATTGAAACGAAGATGTTTTAATGAAAATATCTTTGTTCCAAAGTAACGTTTAAAGAAAACGGACATAATTGAATTTGTACGTCGTACGAATGAAATGACGTTCTGAGCTTATACAGAGTCAAACGAATGATTATTGACTGTCATTCAAATCAAAGACGATCGGGAAAAATGAAGTAATTACCCTGCGGCAGATTCGAAAATTAGTGAAAAGTGGTCTTAAAAATCAAAAGAAAATGTCGTCTGATCAGAACGCTGTGCAAATTCAATTACGCCTTGTCCAAAAACATTAAGCACCCTGTGTTTTCCTTTTTTTCTAGTTAAGGGTATACCATTGAACTCTTTTTGTTTTTTAAATGTATTTATTACTCAATTTAAACAATATTATTAATAGCCAGTTTAATCAATAGACAGAGTTAATCTAACTCTGCCGTGCACAAACATGTTCTAGAACGACACTCTGTTTAGGTTTGTTTGGAGGTTGTTGCGGTTTGGATTTGTTGGGGTTTCGGCGGGTTTTAGGTTTGTTTGATCAATAATAACGTCATATATTTTATCAGCCAATTGCCTCTGGATAAAGTTAAGATTATCCAATACTAGATGGGGTTGAAGTTTGCATCGTTGGAATGCAGGGAAAACTCGTTCCAATTTCTTATTTTCGTTATTATGCAAAATTATACTTTGCAAATTTGTTGTAGATAGCTAAATAAGAATCCTAAAAAATGTATGCATGATTTTCATAACTCGAATATGCCAAAGATAATTTGAGAAATTTGAAGAAAAAAATCATTTCTGTTGCATTCCAACGATGTAAACTTCAACGCCATCAATACTAGCTGGATGATGTCCGAAGGGTGATAATTTTATTGCGAATTTCGAACTTTATCCAGGGACCTCAGATAATACTAACTTTATCAAGATAAAGGTAGCCTTATCCATAGATCGAGCATTAACCGCCACATATATATTGTGACAGGAATATAAAACTAAAAATTTCCTCGACGTCACATCTCGACCCGCGGCCGAAGAGAAAAGTTTGTCCAAATCGACATAAAACCAATGATCGATCTCGACCAATATCCGAGTGGTCGATCCTCGATTATTGCGGCAGCACTGTGCCGATAGAAATCAAGCGACGAATTGTCAACCGCGCAAAATTCGCCTATAAAAGGGACGAACTCTTGCTTGCGTGTGCTCGGTCTCTGACTGTTTTCTGGTCTTGTCGCTCCGTTCAGCCCGACCTGGTTTGTAAAAGTCGTGAGTCTGTCTCCGTCTGTGAGTGGGCTCGCGCCTTGACAAGGAAATGGAGCCGTTGTATTTCTCCAGAACGTAAAATTAGTACGCGCGAGCGAAAAGGAATATACATAATTGTCAAAGTATCTGTTAATCCATTAAAGTCTCCGAGAAAGATATAATATGTACACCAATCGTCAAAGTCGGGAGTCTTCCGTTTGACGAGAAATAAATAAGTAAGAATAAATGTATATATCGGCCAGCATCTTCTATAATTTTCTGCAATTTCTTCTGATCCTCCAACGTCCCACCTTGGACTTTTGTCTCAGCTCGGGTAAATTTTCAAGTTTATAAAATATCAATTACTCTTTAAATCCATAAATTCATGTTTGTCAGTTTCATAAAACTGTCTGGCGTCCAACATTCCAATATATTTATGAAATTTAGCCCATGAGCCCTACCAGCCGATGGACCACGGCCGCGGTAGGTGAAGGAGCATTTAACGAAAAATATTTCCCGTCTCATTATTAGGTGTACAACTTAGTTCGGTCCGTTTTCAAAATATGGCTCTAGGTGCTATAAATGGTTGACGGCAACAGCCTTAGCGACGAACAGTACGACAGTACTTGTCATAGGATTTTTTTCCGTTAATTAGTTTTTGTTTTATAGGCAAAATAATAACTACTTTTTGGACCAAAAATCACTATTTATGTTCAAACGTCCGCTATTTTGCCATAAATCGATATTTTCAAAATCGGTTATGAAAACTACTAGATTACAGTACCTAATTTGATAATCTTTTTGGTTTTTTTTTCAGATGATTTTTGAAGAAACGCCAGTGGGAACCGTATACGCAGATTTTTTTACGACGCTCCAAGGATCATACAATATCCTTGTGCATTTTTGATATTTTTAAATAAAGAAAATTAAACATATTTTTGAATGTATATACTTTTAGATAATTAAAACCCCAATCCGAAACTTCAAAGTTTTCCTTGAAAAAATGCACAAAAATGACCTTTTTTCCAGCTCCTAGGTGTATATCTCCCCTTAATTCGAAGGACCGCCGGAGCCGAACCCCGATCGCCCATGCAGCAGTCCCGGTTATATATATATATATATATATATATATATATATATATATATATATATATATATATATACACATATACATGTGTGTTTGTGTATACAGTACCGGTCAAAAGTTCTCGATAACTTTAGATTACTGCAAAATTATAGTGGAATAATATAATTAATTTTATAACTTTTTTCAAAAAGACACTATAAAGCTTTTAAAAATGAATGATATTATTCTCATATAATTTTGCAATTATTCAAAGTGATCGCAAACTTTTGACCGGTACTATATTTACACACACACGCACACACACACATACACACACACACGCGCGCGCGCGCGCACACACACACACACACTCCGCCTTGCCAGCGCTAAATAAAATAAAATATAATATAATTTCCCACTTATTCCCGTGCAGAAATGTGACCGGGCATTCCCGACTTGACGTCTGGTCCAGGCCTGGCTTGCCTCGTCCGATTTACCTGACCCGGCCCTTTTGTGGAACAGACTAGGAATATCACAAAACCTTTTCCTGGGGAGAACATTGACATTTCCTGAATATTAAATCCCAACCTATTATTGAATAATACTTTTTACGCCATCAAAGATATAAATAATTGAATGTAATAATATGATTACATTTATTGTAATTGTATACTCCGTTTTATCATCATATTATTTTCTTTAAGAATAATCGACACCTGACAATGCTATCATAAAGAATAAATTATGATAGTCAACGAAAATTATATCCTGATATGATGGAGGATATAATTATAATAAATGTAACCACATTATCACGGTGAATTATTAATATCTATAGTGCGACGCCGACGTTAATTTTTTTTTTTTTTTTTTTCATTTTTCTTGTCCTCTATATATCAACAAAAGTAACTTTGAGGTTGGGTTTATCGACATTTCCTGGTCATTTACGGCTTGTTCTCCGGCACGTTCCTGATCAGTTCCCGATCTACTCCTTACTACTTTCCTGATCATTTACCGGTTGTTCCCCGGCGCGTTCCTGATCAGTTCCCAAGAAACAGAACAGCGGATCGGGACCTAACCTTAGACCCGTTACAGCCTTATTTTATAAAAAAAAAAATTAAAAAAGCATTCAACTGCTTTCAGGTGTTTCAAATACACACATATATATATATATTTTTTTCAACGTTAATACGTATGTCTAATATTAATATATATATATATATATATATGTACTGTTTTCATGTAAAAAGGTTTATGATCTCGTCCCAAAAAACCCACGTTTCGATTATCCGAACTTTTGATTATCCGAACTAGTCTCGGTCCCAATTGGTTCGGTTAATCGAGATTCTACTGTAATCGGAATACTCCTTTGAAAAATGTCTAAGTAATTCGTTTTTAGAAATTTCTTGTTGCACGATTAAGGAAATAGCCGATCGATGTGAATTTAGTGTTCCATACGAATCACCCTCTTTGAATTTCATTGCCAAATAATCTATGATTTCTTCTATGGTTGGATTAAAACATCGTATCTTCTTTTGCTCACAGTATCTTAGCCATGTTTTAATGGGTCCATTATATTGTTTGAGAGTTGACTCCGCGAGCGATGCGATCATAATCATTGTTGCTTCGTTTGACGTTCCTTTTGATCTAAAAGCGTCCCTGATAATCGCCCTACAATTAACGATAGCTTGAGGGCCAGTGGATGTTGCATCGACCTACAAGGGGAGATTAATAGATTTGGATCTGGTTTAATAACGAGTGGTTTTGTTGTCAATAATGACATAAACATAGGGAACCACGGCTGTGTCGGCCAATATGGTACGACTACTATTCCTGTGGCTTTGTCTATTAAGATTTTGTGTAAAACTTTCAAAATCAGTGCAAATGGTGGAGAAGCGTAGAAATAGAAATTTGACCATTTTAATGTAAACGCATCTATTGCAAAGGCGTCTCGATCAGCATGCCAGAAGCTATATGTCTCGCATTTTGTGTTTATTCGCGATGCAAATAGGTCTATGGAAGGTGTCCCAAATTCATGGATTATTGTATTGAATATTTCGGGCGCTAATTCCCATGCTGTATCGACATTTTTTATTCGTGATAGTGCATCGGCTTCGGTATTTCTTTTAAAAGGAATGTATGAGGCGAAAGGCCATATATTTCTTTTGTCGCACCATTTCCATATTTCTGCAGTTAATTTGTTCAACTTTTCAATCTGAATTCCTCCCATACGATTAATGTATGATACAGCTGTTGAATTATCGATTCGTACGAGTATTTCGCAATTTCTACATTCAGCCGCAAAACATCTTAAGCCAAAAAATACCGCAAGAAGTTCTAGGTAGTTTGTGATGTTTTTATTCGTTTTTTGACCAAAATCCCCGTGTTTTTTGGCCTTCACAGTAGGCTCCCCAGCCCGTCAGCGAGGAGTCTGTAAACATTTCTTTTTTAAAGTTAAATGTTCGAATAGGGTTTGAACTGCTCATTAAATTTCGTTTCCACCATTTGAAATCGTCCCTTAAGCATTTTGGAATCTGCATGTAATTATCATAATTTCCTCTTGATGTTCTTAATGCCTCATGTTTTGTCTTTTCTAAGTTCTTTGTGTACATCCAGCCGTATGCTATAGCCGGACAGGCTGCCACTAGTGATCCAATTACTTTTGCGAAATCTCGAATTTTAATTACTAATTTTTTATCGACGTTTTTAACTAATTTTACCAACTTCTCTCTTTTGTTTGTTTTTAATTCTAATTGATACTTTTTAGAATTTATGATAAAGCCCAGGTATTTGCACGAAGTGCTTGGTTCGCTGTGACATTTGTTCACGTTTATTGTGAATCCTAGTGATACTAGTATTCGACTCGTTTCGATAAAATTTGTTCGGCATAGTTTTCTTTGGTTCTTGCGAAAATTAAGAAATCATCTAGGTATGCCGTCGATACGTAACCTCGAGTTCTTAACCAACCAACTATTGGTTTAATCACTTTTGTGAAAACGTAAGGGCAGGATGCAAGGCCAAATGGCAGGCACGTAAATCGGAAGAGTTTTCCTCGGAAACTAAACCGTAGATATTTTCTGCTTTCTTTATGAATGGGTATAAGAAAGTATGCGTCTTGCAAATCAATGCTGCACATGAAACAATCTTGCGTGAGTAGTTTAACGGCTGTTCTGATGTCGTCAATTTTAAAATGTCTTAGTTCTACAAATTTGTTGAACTTTTTCAAATTAAGTATGAAACGTTTTTTCCCATTAGGTTTATCGATTAAAAAATATGTCGACAGGAATTGGTCTTGTTTTGGTCTACATTCTTCAATTGCGCCTTTACCTAATAATTCGTCAATTGCCGTTTCCATTTCCGTGGTTTCTGGTTCTGATCTGTTAGGTTCTATTGGAATATTTGACTGATAAACCTGTGAGTTTAGGGGGATCTTATATGCTTTGACATAACTTAAAATCGTTTTGTCATTTGTTATCATTGACCATTGATCGACAAAATGCTGCAGTTTTCCGGCTAAAAATCCTACCTCTACCGACGATGTCGGTAAGGTTGGTACGTGTTGCGCGTTCTCGTTGGGTTTCGACTCTTCCCGAGGTATGCTGTTTTGTTTATTTGGTTGTTCCTCGGTTAAAAAGGATAGCGGCTTTGCGCCTTGCGATGCCCACCCTGTGTCGTTGCTTTGTTCGTTTTCAGGGTTGGGCCGTATCGGTTTAAAGACAGTGTATTTCGGAAATTTTGCTCTTTGGTGTTTTCATGAGACCTCATATTCTGTCCCAATTTTTCAATGGAGTTGCTCTCTTTGATTCTTTCGGAGAGGTTTTCGCCGTATAGAAATTTGTCGGTTTTGACGTTTTCTAAAATGTCTCTAGTTTGTTTGGGAAGTCCAGGCGATATGAACGATTTCCTGGCTGTAGATAATGAGTGGTGGAAGTCCGTGAGAATTTTTCCCGCGCCCGAAAAATGTTCTAGGGCTCTTACTCTGTCGGAAAGTATATCTTTTTGTGATAACAGATGCGAAGTGCCAGTTTCTAGCGCGGCTATCGCGCATCCAAGCGTATTTTGTAGATACAAAAAATGCTTGTCACGTTTGAGAGCAGATTCGTTCATCGACGCTCTCACTTCGGAATTCAATTCAGGGGCCTCTAATTTGCAAGGCCCGTTTCGTGAGTATTTAGCAAGTATTTCACTCTTTTTTTCTTTGGGAGTCCGTCTGACAGCCAAACTTTCCAACGACCAACGATTTGTGAGTGAATGGTGTATTCTTTTACTTTCGAGACCGAGGGATCCTTTCCTAAAATCTCCAGGATTTCCTCTTCTACTTCTATTTCATTTTCCGAATTTTCGTTTTCCCCGTCGTTGGTTTCCGTTCGATCTTGACCATTACGCATTTCCTGTTTATTACTCGTCTTACCTGAAAAGATGTCAGAAAATGTCGATGTAACTGGTATGCTTTATATACGGTTCCTTTTTGTTTAAGGACAATTGCGCAATGTGTTGATCGCTAGATTTTGTTTCGCCTCTCGTGCGAACGCAATCTGCATGATGGCTGGGTTATGTTTCGTCTCTTGTGCGAACTCAACCCGATCCTTTGAGATCGACTATGTCTAACCTCGGGTGTCAGCTCAGTCGTCATTTTTACTCACTGCGATAATTATCTTCGTCGGTTTGGAACGGTGATTTGCTTTCGTTTTCCGATAGAGATGAAGTGTAGGACGGTGAACGTTCCCATGTCTACGAGGCGTCTTTTTTCGTATTTAACTAATTCTTTTTATTTTTTCTTCGACACGTTTGGAAAAAGCTGTGACGTCTTACACACTAGAAAAAGCTATGAAGCATTCAGACAGATGAAGGAGTGGATTCAAATGTTTTCATCTCTCTGAACAACTAGTGACAACTTCGTACGGAAAGAAGCGTACTACCATGTAATCTCGAAGAACGAGATACCATATATATATATATATATATATATATATATATATATATATATATATATATATATATATATTTATTAGGGTGTGCGGAAAAAAGTCAATACTTTTTTTTTCTGTTGCATCCACCAAAAAAAGGTGAATTAAGGTAAAAAATCAAGAATTCTCGAAGGAGAGCTAAAAAAACTATTTCGAATGGCGCATTGCATTTGAATATTTTCCATAAGAATAACCCAGGAAAATATTGGGATTTCTGAATGTGGTAGTGCAACTCGTCAGGAAAAAATCACACAAAGATGTCATCAAGATATTCTCATGGAGAATTGAATTTCCAACAAAAAAGGTTTTACGAAAAATTAGCTCAGAACAACCGTTCAAGTGGAATCGCTGTCTGAAATTGAATCGATAGAAAAAAAATAATTTAGAAGACTGTAAAAATCGAATTTTTCGCTTTACGAAAAAACTTTTTGGGTTTTTTTTATAGAGATTGTTCTGCTCTAACATACAATTTGCATGGAATCGTTCTCAAAATATTTCTCTGATACAAAAAAGCATCAAGTACAACAAGAAATATAAAAGACACGACGTCCATCATTGAGCGTGTTTCGAAAAGTTTTATTAAATTAATTTGGTTTAATAAGATAAAATGATTTGTTTTTACATTATAATGTTTCATAATCATCGTTCCTTTTTTTAAGAGTCTGTTTGTTGCAATTAGGGTATTTCTGTCGATGATTTTGCACTACGCCCAATAAATATTGTAGCTGCTCTTCGTTTTTTGTTAATGAACCGTTATATGCTTCTATCAAAGTGACACCACGTTCGGCTACGTTATTAACGACTTTTGGATTTAAAAAAATCTAAGCAACTCAAATAAGTGGTATTTTCCGGCCATAATTCAATATTTACTCTCAAAAAATCATAAGGTAAATTTAATTGCTGGAAAAGAAATAAGGATTCTTGAGTAACGAAATCGCTTATGTCTTCTTTCAGCACCATTTCCCAATCATTTTTTTTAACAATTACTCACTCGGAAGGATTTTTGGATTTTTCTCGAGATGCAGAGCTTGTACCATTTTTGCCTTCACACTTATCAGCACAGCATTGTCAAAAAACGACAAAGCAACAGTTTTCTCGTTAAGGAACCACAAGTGACTAGCTAATTTCTCGAGGCAGCCTCCCCTACTACAGGATTCACTTCGCAATAACGAATGAATTTTGTAGCAGTGACAGATCTTGATTTGGGGGAAAATGTTGCGGTTTCCCGTTCGTGGCGCTAGCGTGAAGCTTGTAATTTTGCACTACGAGCTACCGCATGCTGCTGCCAGGTGGCAGCGTGTGCTAGGGCGCGCACGCCGCTTAAATAAAAAAATTAATTTCAGACATCGATACCACTTGAACGGTTGTTCTAAGCTAATTGTTTGTAGGAACTTTTTTTGTAAGGAATTCAATTCTCTATCAGATATCTTAATGACATTTTTGTGAGATTTTTTTCTAAAGAGTTTTACTACGCCGTTCAGAAGTGCCAATATTTTCCTGTGTTATTCTTATGGAAAGTATTCAAATGCAATGCGCCGTTCGAAATAATTTTTTTTTGAGCTCCCCTTCGAGGATTCTTCTTTTTTTACCTTAATTCACCTATTTTTGGTGGATGCAACCGAAAAAAAATATATCAATTTTTTTCCGCACACCCTAATATATATATATGCTAATTAAATTAGGTAAATCGAACATGCGTATAAGACTGCTGGATTTATCCATAAATACATTTTGGTCTCGGCAAATTCTCGAACACACACATACAGGGTATCCAGTTTTATAAACTTTTATAAAATACATTTTATGACATAACCTTTATAAAATAAAAGTACTGAAAAAAACATTATTTATCGGATGACCCACATATATGAGGGGCGTTTTGTTATGAATGGATAATCCTGCAACTGTCGATAGGTCAGATCATGTCCAACTATATGCTGGAATTTCGGCTTTGTAAAAGTCCCACGTATTTCGAGATCAAAATTATCTGCTTTTGTTTTTTCGCATGCCATTTCTACAAATGATAGCTTTTTTATCCGGTTTTACTCTTGGTTATTTGTTTTATCCCGAAAAGCCTCCTTTTCAACCTTAAATGTTAAGGAACCTCTACGAAAAAAGATCTTATGCAGAACTTTCATACAAACCAATTCGAACATCTGCGGTGTCAAAAAAATGTAATACGCATATCACGCCAATTACTTTAAATATGAGTTATCGTCGATTCATATCATTTGTAGAAATAGCATGCGAAATACCAAAAGCAGATGATTTTTTTTTTTCAAAAAAACAAGATAAAGCCCAAAATCTCGAAAACCGTGGGACTTTTACTAAAATAAATTCCAGCATAAGTATAGTAGGACATGATCTGACTTATCGACAGTTGCAGGACTATCCGTTCATAACACAGGACACCCTGTGTGTGTGTGTGTGTGTGTGTGTGTGTGTGTGTGTGTGTGTGTGTGCGCGCGCGCGTGTGTTATATATATATATATATAGAACGCAAAACGGCGAATAGTTACACGGCGGCGCGGTCGCACACAGGAGCGCGCGGGCATGCAGACTAGATTGGATCGTATGTAGGAGGCAGACCGGAAACGATCGGTTAGATGTGGCGCTCGTGTGTTCGCCAGCACGCATCAAGCATCGCTCGTGTGTGCGTTTCATTAGAGGAAGGATTCGTGGAGCAAAGGGGAATGGGGAGGAAGGGAAGAGAGAGGAGGAGGAGAAGGAGGAGGCGGCAGCGTAGAGAACTTTTGCGTACGTGTATGTATCCGCGAGCCGCGCTATAATAGAGCAAGGATAGGGCAGTACACGGCGAGCGATCGGGGTAAGTGGACGTGGTGCGGTGTACATGTACCGGGTGTCCCGTAAATGTCACGTCATAATTGAGGCGGTGCTACAGATTGGATCATGACTCACTGCAATATCAAAATTTGACCTGATGATTTTTTTCATTCAAAAGATATATTGTTAGCCGAGAAAAATATATTATTGAAACTATCTAAAAAATTATTACAAACAAATTATATAGTTACGAATGCAATATCTGCAACGAACGAAAAAAGGGTTTCAATTCATAACATGAATATTGTTGATTCGTGTACACGAGAAAAATTGAATTTTGCTCGTTTGATTCGAATATAATTTCTATTGGGTAAATATGTTATTTTATCGTTTTCACCATATCTGATATTGATTTTAAGTACATTATTCGTTAAAATATTAATATTTCATTTTGATTGGAAAATATTAATCAAATGTCTGAATTGGTTAAAAAATTATGCGAAAGTAAAATTTGTTTCTTGCACATTTGGTTGAAAAAATTCAACCAAATCATGGCCGAGCGCCACCGAAATTATAGGTGTGAGGAAACCCGTAGTTCTCGGAATAACCGCTAGAGGCCGCACGCGCGCTCGTTTCTCGTAAGCGAAGCGCAAACCGAAAATCTACTTAAACGCTGGAGAAACTCTAAAGAGTATCGCTTCTTGGCCTGTGGCTAAGATCAAAGTGTAGTATCTGTTCGAATCAGTTGAAAATCTGATATTCTCTCCATAGATATTCCATTGGATATCTGATATTCTCCCCACTATTATCGTGGATGATCATTCTAATGCTCACTTTTTATTTAAGATTTAAAACAAATTGAAAAACTTACGTCCCATGGCACATTCGTTGCGATGTACTAAGAAATAATTAATTCTATTGATTATATTTTTGTACGAAATAAAGAATGTTTGTAGCAACCGCTTAATTATTTCATCCAATACATCTACGGATTTTATATAGAATGATTTCAATAGAATATAATTTTATTTGAAGGACAATGTACATATTCAGAGAACAGAAGAGCCTTTTCAAATAAAATAATATGTTATTTAAATCAATCACATTTTCCAATATTTTATAGTATTGAAACAATCTCATATATCGGTGGCACTCCGCAGCAGCACATTCATTTGGATCAACCTATATATTTTTTTGATTCAATTCGTTTTTTTTCTCAGTGTGGGCTTTTTGGTTAGGACAAACGTTGATGCTCTGGTACGTCATGATCTAATGTAGAAGCCCGTTAATTATGACGTCGTATTTACGGGACACCCTGTATGGATATATACGCGCGATGAGAACAGAGCTAACGAGAAATCCGGATGTGGGAGCGAACGAGAGTTGGTATGGAGTCGGTGAGAAGAGCGATCGCCGTATATGAGCCGTGCGCGCACGCATCGCGCGTATTGTGCGCTTGTGCGCGCGAGTACGACGCCAACGGCTTTTCCATGGCTCTGCCCACGCCCGCCATTGTCTCATCTCGTTGTGGGCCTTCTTACTATATATATACATATATATGAGGTATTCCACGTGAGTCCGGTGGACTTTTTCCCTGACCCCCGCCAATTCGATTAATTTTTTTTCATCTATTTCCATTTATTCCAAAAGACACCCGGATTTCTTTTTCATTTTGCGAAACGACGCTTAGTCAGAAAAAAAAATTCGTCCGAAAAAAAACGCCCCGATTTGAAAATCGGAAAAAATTCCCAAAAATGCGTGATTATATGTAAACATTTTCAAGCTATCACCCGCACTGGAAATATAATTTTTTCTGTGCTTTCTGAGCAATTAACGTTAAAAAAATTCATTGTGAGTATCAAAATATTCAAGTATCCGCCCGGCGTAAGCGGTTCTTGATTTGTTCGGATTTTTTGAAACGTTAATCGCTCAAAAAGCACAGTAAAAATCATACTTCCACTGCGAGTGATAGCTTGAAAATTTTTACATATGATCACGCATTTTAGGGAACTTTTTCAAAATTTTTAATCGGGGCGGTTTTTTTGGGGATTTTTTTTTGACTAAGGGTTGTTTCGAAAAATGTAAAAAAAATTCAGGGTGTGTTGTAGATTCAATGGAATTAGATTTTTCAAAATTAGTCGAATTGGCGGGGTCAGGAAAAAAGTCCACCGGATTCATGTGGAATACCTCATATATACATATATGTGTGCACGTGTGTGTGTTGGGTGGAGGGGGGGGGGGGTGACTCTAAAGCCGTCGACTTCGAGGAGCGTCCCTACATAAGCCAATTGTCCTCATACTCGACATTATGCAAATTCCGATGTCTTCAAAATGCACCGTTCGATAAATAGTGAGGGCATTTATATCAAGGTCATTTCAAGGGTCGTCCTATACGCCAAAATCGATTCGTTTGGAACGAAAATTTTAAGGAGTTTCCTCAAATCAGCCAGATGTCCTGGTAGTCAACGTTGCATAGATATAATGGGTTTAGAATGTACTTTCCCCACACACGAAAAAAAATAACGCATACATATTTTCGATAAATTATAATATCTAATTTTTTCAGTATATATATAGACTGGAAAAATTAGATATTACATTTTTTTAAAATACGTATGGGTAATTTTTTTCGTTACCGAATTGTTTGGAATTTATTTTATACATGCAATTTTGTTAATTTTTATGTAATTTTATATTATATACTATATACTATATTTTACTATACTATACTATATTATATATTATATACTAATAACAAACGCCAAACAATCCGCTGATGAAAAAACTGTCTATATATATATTTTTTAAATGCCATACCCAATTTTTTTGTTTATATACATGTATATGGGGCACTCCATGCTATTTCACCTAGCCCGTTACCCCGACCATTTATGATTTTCCTGATTTTCGTTGTTGTAGAATTGTACCTCATGAAAGGAATACCCACACCAATTTTTAGATTCCTATCTCTTCTCTTTTAGGAGTTATAATATTCCAAAAATGTCATTTTCGGAAGTTTTTGGAAACGTTTAAACGCTGATAACCCGTGAACTAATTGAGATATCGACAAGTGTCACTATATCACTTTTTTCATTTTGAAGCATACTTTCATAGAAAAATATGAAAAATGATCAATTATCAATGTCAACGTTTTTTTACTTCTGAACTGAAAACATTTTTTAAAGATGATTGCCTTTTTTTATTTTTTTTTTTAAAACAACCCTCCAAAATTGAGTGACCCATTCTATGATTTTTAAGACTAGTACCAGCGTGGGCCCATTTTTCCTTTTATAAAATTTATAAGAAATTATCAATGATCAATGTCAACGTTTTTTTTTGGTTCTGAACTGAAAACATTTTTTAAAAGATGATTGCCTTTTTTTTCAAAGAATCCTCGAAAATAGAGTGACCCATTCTATGTTTTTCAAGACTAGTCCCATGGTGGGCCCATTTTTCCCTTTATTTGATTCGAATTAATCATATTTTTATCATTTTTGTCAGCATTTAGTTTAGCATTTTAGTCAGTATATTCAGCACAAATTAAAAATAAACCATTTCAGGCCTGACGAAGCCGAATTTGAAAGCACAAAATGATTGATAGCATTATTGGAGATTAAAATGATAAAAATAATGTCAAAAGAATACAATCCATTCGAAAAAATAGAAGGAAAAATGGGCCCACGTTGAGACTAGTCTTAAAAATCATAGAATGGGTCACTCTTTTTTAGAGAATTTTTTGGAAAAAATAAAAAAAGGCAATCATCGTTACCAAAAATAATTTTCACTTTAGAAGCAAAAAAACGTTGACATTGAAAATTAATAATTTTTTCTTATTTTGCAACGAAAGTATGCTTCAAAATAAACAAAAATTATAGAGTGGCATTTGTCGATATCTTAATTAGTTGAGGAATTATCAGCGCTTAAACGTTTCCAAAACTTCCGAAATCGACATTTTTGGAAAATTGTAACTCCTTAAAGAGTAGAGATAAAAATCTAAAGATTAGTGTGGATATACCTTTGATGGGGTACAATGTTACAACAACAACAACAACAAAAATCAGGAAAACAAAAAATGGTTGGGGTCACGGGCTAGGTGAAATAGCCGCGAATGTCCCATATATAGGGTGGATCAATAACTATTAGCACCTTGGATATCTTCGAACCTATAAGGTTCACAGAAATATTTGCTGAAATGAAATTGCACAGCACCAAAGGGGCCATCCGATAGCGATAATAGTTTTTTTTGCAGGTGGAGGTACTTCGGACATTTGAAGGTCAACTCCATTTTTTTTAAATGGATCGGTATGTTGTTTTTCTGTACCCTGAAAGAGGAGCTTAAAACGAGTTCAACGACCTATAACATAAGGTCATTGAAGGTCACAGAAAGAAAAGAAAGGCGATGATACTTACGGTACAGGATAAGGTACGGATGATATTTACAGAAAATAAACACTGTTTCAAGGACACTTTAATAAGTTTGCAGGATAAGATAAACATAAGATTAGTATCGATAAATCGGTAATCTACAGTAATTTTACCAACGATGAATCTACAGTAATTTTATCAAAGATATATTGGGTCTTTTGCTCGAAGAGTTGCCTTTACTTTCACGGCAAACCATGTAGTATCAACATGACGGATGTCCAGCACATTATTCATTGATTGCGCGAAGGCAACTCGACGAAAAATTTCGAAATCGTTGGCCTGGACTCAGCGGTCCAATATCGTGGCCAGCTCGTTCCCCAGACCTAACACCTTTAGACTTCTTTCTATGGGGAATATTGAAAGATAAAGTGTACAAGGAAGTACCAACTACACTTGACGACATGCAACAAAGAATTATTACAGCCTGTACATCAATAAGTTCTGACGCTGTAAAACTTGCAAGTCAATGAATCGAAAAAAGAATCCAATGTTGCATTGATACTGATGGTCGTTATTTTGAACGCTTACTATAAACGTAGTAATTTTATTTACTACCGAAACTGTAAGTATTATCGCCTTTCTGTACTTTCTATGACCTTCAACGACCCTATGTTATAGGTCGTTGAACTCGTTTTAAGCTCCATGATACAGAAAAAAAAATACCGATCCATTAAAAAAAATGGAGTTCACCTTCAAATGTCCGAAGTACCTCCACCTGCAAAAAAAAACTATTATGACTATCGGATGGCCCCTTTCGTACTGTGCAATTTCATTTCAGCAAATATTTTTGTGAACCTTATAGTTTCGACGATATCCAAGGTGCTAATAGTTATTGATCCACCCTGTGTGTGTGTGTGTGTGTGTGTGTGTGTGTGTGTGTATGTGTGTGTGTGTGTGTGTGTGTGTGTATATAATTATTGGTGCATATATATGTATGTATAATACCAAAATATTGTAGAAAATTCAGCATTTGAATTTTTCAATATATTATATACATATACATACAGACGCACACACACATAGATATATTAGACGAATTAAAAAAAAAAATTATTTTTTTTTCCTTCAGGATTCTTGTGCTATTGTTGGGCACTAATAAAAGAAAATTTCTCTAAAAAGATGGGCGCGGTCACTCAATTTTTAGAGGTGGCTATCTCGGCTTTTTTGTATTTGAATTTTTTTTAACGAACGTATTGCATTTAAGCATAGTCGTGGCTTCGGATTACGGATAAAAATCACATCCAGCAGCTATTTTTTAACAAAAATAAACTCTAACAATTTGAAAAGATTGCAATATTTACCATTCAAATCAAGGTAGATCAATAATGGCGTCTATACTACTCTCGTTATTCATGTAGATTTATTTATACGCATTAACATTTCGCACTTTTTACGAAAAATTAAATTATAAGCTTTTATTCATAAATCGTATATTTACATTTTCAAAATGCTACACTTATATTATCTTCAAACTCATTTATATTTCTTCCCAGCCACTGTGCATAACATCGCGCATGCCACTGCGCAAGTCACTGCGCATCCGTGGCGCCATTTTGTATTGGCGCAGCGCATTTGTAAGTGGTGTTGTTTTTTTTCCATGTGACTCAAGTAAAGACAATTTCAAACAATGGCTCGGAAAAACGAAGACAACACAATTTGGCTAATCGGCAAGAAAATTCCGAAAATAAGTACCCGTCATTTACCGTCAAATCAGAAAGTTTTGAGTTTGTTCTTTTACAAACATAAGAGAGAAAAACTGACCATACGTCGAAGTGCACACGAAACGATGAAAGAAGTTTTCGAACAATAGGAAATGTGCTGAAATTCCAACGCGTCGATTGAATAACGCAATCGTGAAATTAATAAAACTCCATCTAGTCTGGAAAAAACTTTTAAAAAATCGGGTTAAAAAGAATTTGCCGTCACAAATATTGAAGGAGCGTAAATTTAAGAGAGATTTGGACAAACTGTTCAACGTTGCACATTTTCGTTCTGCCCAATATGTTAACGAACTTGAGCGATTATTTTTGCATCACACGTTTCGATTATTTCTCCCTTGTTACGGCAAATTCTTTTTAACCCGATTTTTTAAAAGTTTTTTCCTTTCCCAAAAGAATTGTGAATATTGCAATCTTTTCAAATTGTTAGAGTTTATTTTTGTTACGAAATAGCTGCTGGATGTGATTTTTATCCGTAACCCGAAGCCATAACTATGCTTAAATGCAATACGTTCGTTAAAAAAAATTCAAATACATAAAAGTCGAGATAGCCACCTCTAAAAATTGAGTGACCGCGCCCATCTTTTTTGAGACATTTTCTTTTATTAGTGCCCAACAATAGCACGAGAATCCAGAAGGAAAAAAAAATATTTTTTTTTTTTAAATCAGTCTAATATATGTGTGTGTGTGTGTGTGTGTGTGTGTGTGTGTGTGTGTGTGTGTGTGTGTGTGTGTGTATTCCGTGATAGCTCGGCTCCGAGGAGGACCGAGTGGTACCGGGACTCGCGACGCCTCGGTGAATCATGCCGCGGTTCCGGTCCTACCCACGCAAGATCAACGAGCATAGAGAGTCTACTCGCGCGCTCCCATCTTTTCCGCCTATATACTAGGCCTACACACACACACACACACACACCCACACACACGTGTATCCAGGCGCATATACCTATATATGTACATTCGTACGGGCACCGAATAACAGTTACCACGCACGCAGGCGTAACACGAGCGAGATCAATTATGCACACACACACGCGCCCGCACTCTTTTTTTATGAAAAGTCGTCTTCCCTGGCGATAAATTCGTATTGCGAATCGGTGTATTTTAGGGAACATTTTTTTACCGTTTTTTAGGTTGAGGTGGTATTGTGGATATATTAATGGGTGGGCAGGGGGAGGAGGGATCGATATATATATATATATATATAAATGATTTGTATATATAATTTATATATATATATATATATATATATAAATGATGACAAAATTCGCAGCCAATGTTTAGTTTCTATAATAATAACAATAACAATTATATATGTATATGATGATTATCACTAAGTTTATCAATTACTTATAAATTGACCTTATTATTAATATTATAATCGAAATGAAAATAGGCCGCAATTTTTTTCATGACCCATCGATATATATATATATATATATATCGATTCCCCATACACGCACGCGCGTCTATTCATATTAGATGTATTAAAAGTTTTTGGCCTCATTTTTATAAAAATAATGATTTATTTACTTGAAATCAAGGTACGTTTCAATTGAGACAGTAATCCCCTTTTGCTTCCACACGCTTCCCCCATCTGTCAGGCGAATTGCGAATTCCTTGGCGGTAAAAAGATGGTGGTTTGGAGTTGCTAAAGCCGGTAATGGATTTTTTTACTTCATCGAACGTTTTGAAGTGGCTATCGGCCAAACGATGTTGGAGCGTTCGGAACAAGTGTAAATCCGACGGAGCCAAGACTGGTGAATACGCCGGGTGTGGCAAAACTTCCCAGCCCAATGAATCTGAAGCGTCTCTGGTCCTTTTTGCTGTGTGTGGTCTGGCATTGTCATGCAGCAATACGAGCAAGGCAACGTCCTTTGCCTGCGTAAGGCCGTTATGAATCTTTCCGAGCTTTTTTGAACGACTGGAAACCTCTCGTTGGCCAAACTCCTAATGTAATAGCAAGCTTCAATTGCGTTTGGCAAGGATCTTTGTTCAGCAACTGCTGAAAATCATCGTCTTCAAATTTGTTTGGTCGTCTTGCTCTCTCGCTTTCCTCGAGGTCGAAATTTCCACTTTGAAACCTTTGAAACCACTTCTTCACGGTACTGACGGATACGGCGTCTCCTCCCAATGCCTGACAAATCATCTTCTTAAGCGCGGAAGTATTTTTTTCAATTCGAACGCGAAAAGCATATAGTGACTAATATGCGCGTCATTGTAACACAATATGCTCACTGTGCTCACGATGTATATTTTGAGGTTGCGTTAAGCTGTTGGTCCGGGAAAATAGTCTCCTAGGTTGGTATTATGTGACACCAGACCTGGAGGGAACATTTTTGGTAAATATTCGGAAGTGTCGATCCTGTCAGAATCGAGTTGATTTTTTTTGTATGGTTTCTTACAGTGCATATAAACATCATATTTAATATTATTATGGCTGCGCATCAACAAAAACGATGTCAATAAATATTTTTTTAAAGATTTTTATTCGTCGTTCTTTCGAACGTTTTTTTCAAGATTCAAGATTTTTAAGACCCAAACAATCCTAAACATTATGCGCCATTAAAATATAACTTAATATAAGGTTTGATAATCATGAAGAATTGATTAAAAAATGTACAGCCTCTTTTTAGAGGGAGTGACACTTCCGAATATTTACCAAATTTTTTTGTTTAGATCTTCAATTCAACTTTTTTTATTTTCAGGCCAAATTTGTACACCTAATATATATACAGGGTGAGGCACTAACTGTTGCCACCTTGAATATCTCTGTAATTATGGACGTCACAAAAAAATGTTTGAAACAAAAGTTGTACCGTACGAAAGGCGTCATCAAATGCGACCATTTTTTTTATCTCAGTGGAGGCGCTGTCGCAAAGTAAAGGTCACCTCCACTTTTTTAAATGGGACGGTACATTTTTTTCAACTATCTTGTAGAGCATCGAAAACTGCATAAAAAATATTTATTCACAGTAGATGTTCAAAGTGATTGCCATTGGAATCAATGCAGTATTGCTATCTTCTCATCACAGATTGTGTAGAATTTCTTATCACTTCGGCACTTCCCGAATCACAGGCTCGAAGAATTCTCTCGCGCATATCATCCGGCGTAGTTGGACGTTCTTTATAAACAAGATCTTTCAAGTATCCCCACAAGAAAAAGTCCAGAGGCGTCAAGTCTGGCGAGCGAGCCGGCCACGATACAGCTCCTCCGCGTCCAATCCAACGATTTGGAAATCTCTTTTGCAATTCATTTCTAGCTATCAGCGAAAAATTTGACGGACACCCATCGTTTTGATACCACATTCTGTTTCTTGTTTCTAAAGGTACTTCTTCCAATAACGGACCTAATGTTTCTTGAAGGAATGCGGTGTACTTCCTACCATTAAGATTCCCTTCGATGAAATAAGGGCCTATGATTCTATCCGCAATAATCCCACACCATACATTAACCGACCACGGTCTTTGGTGTGCAACTTGCCGCAGGCAATGTGGATTTTCAGTTGACCACAAATGCATGTTACGCAAGTTAATATTTCCGTGATTCGTAAATGTTGCCTCATCAGTAAATAAAATCCGATTAATAAATGAGTCATCTCTCTGAATCTGGCGTTGAGCCCATCGGCAGAATTCAGTGCGATTCATGAAATCCGTGACAGTTAATTCCTGGTGGAGACTGATGTGGTAAGGATGATATTTATGACGATGTAGAACACGTAGAATACTTCTTTGGCTTACGCCAGATTCCCTCGCAATTTAACGAGAAATTGCACAAGGTTCTCGATGAACGGCGACAAGAACACTAATTTCCGTTTCTTTATTAGTAACTCGCTTTTTTCGGTTACTTTCCCGACGGGTTAAGGATCCAGTTGTCCTCAGTTTAGCGTACAAAATTTGAAATGTACGGCGTGTGAGATGAGAACGTTCAGGAAATCTTTCAGCGTATAAGTCTCCAGCTCTCACTGCATTTTTCTGACATCCTCCGTAAATTAGAAGCATATCAGTTTGCTCTTCAACAGAATACATCATTTACATTCGCTTGATTAATTAATACTAGTCTCACCATTCTTACTATCGTTATCTTGGGTTTGTTTGGGCGAAACACTGTACAATGTTCCGTGTACATTGTCGGTTTGGTGCCGTCGTTTACATACAAGACAATGGCAAGACTTCGGCGATAAGTGCCGAAGTGATAAGAAATTCGTGATGAGGAGATTGCAATACTGCATTGATTCCAATGGCAATCACTTTGAACATCTATTGTGAATAAAGGTAATTTTACATAAAAATAAAGTTCATGTCACTTTTTCATCTCAAATGACCTTGAACGACTTCGACCCCTAAATGTTTTTTATGCAGTTTTCGATGCTTTACAAGATAGTTGAAAAAAAATGTACCGTCCCATTTACAAAAGTGCAGGTGACCTTTATTGTGCGACAGCGCCTCCACTGAGATAAAAAAAATGGTCGCATTTGATGACCCCTTTCGTTCGGTACAACTTTTGTTTCAAAGATTTCTTTGTGACGTCCATAATTACAGAGATATCCAAGGTGGCAACAGTTAGTGCCTCAATATATATACACAAAAGGTGAGGCACATAAAGTGTTACAGAGCAATAGCACTCAAACTATTGATCATATCTAAAAATGTTTTGGAAAAAAGTTTCAGTGTTCGAGAAGGCCGTCATACTGGAAAACCCTATTTTTTTACCGGTGGAGGCGCTGAAGCTACGTCAAGGTTAACTCCACTTTTTTAAATGGAATGGTACTTTTTTTTCAACCGCCTTGTGGAGCACCTCAAGCCGCATAAAAAACATCAGGGGGCAAAGTCGTTCAAGGTCATTCAAGATCAGTATCGATAATACAAATCTAAATATCTCGGATCACTACCAAATATTTGTTAGTGATCCGAGATATTTAGTTTTGTATTTCATTTTAATAGGTGACCTTGAATTACCTTGAACGACTTTGACCGCCTAATGTTTTTTATGCGGCCTGAGATGCTCCACAAGGTGGTTGAAAAAAAGTATCATTCCATTTAAAAAAGTGGAGTTGACCTTGACGTCGCTGCAGCGCCTCCACCGATAAAAAAAATAGGGTGGTCCAGTATGACAACCTTCTCGAACACTGAAACTTTTGTCTGAAACATTTTTGGATATGACCAATAGTTCGAGTGCTATTGCTCTGTAACACTTTATGTGCCTCACCCTGTATACATAGGGTGTCTCAATATGACGTGACATTTTAAATTGCGCGCTATTTTTTTTTTGTGGCGAACATAGAGTACTTATCTTCGACAACTGGCATCAGGAAGTATTGAGGTTTAGTCATGGAGAATTACACGATCGAGCAACGCATAAACAATTATTATTTGCTGCATTGTTACTGCATAGTCATTGCAGACGAGGTTTCATGGTCGTGTTATATAGCACCGCGGGGATGTGAATTGGCTACCAAGGTATTGCGATTTGACGACATTGGACTTCTTTCTTTGGGGTTGTCCAGCCCCATGACACTGGGGCTGGACATATTCCTAAACCAATAAATTATTCGCGTGTTGTCCGGGATGTTTTATTGCCCTACAGTCCACTTCGTGGCGCTAGTTGTCCTCTGCTCGGCTTCTTTTACGCATGCGCCTTCTATACCCGATATAATAATATCATTTTCCGAGTATTTGGAGAGTTTTACGCGTGTTATGGTTGTGACTTGTGGTGTGTTCAAATTTTTGTCACAACTCTAATGCAACAGTATTTTACGCGTTCGGTGGGTTCGGCCGGTTCACCGATCATACGGCATATATACACATAGTTATCGAGCAGACGACTACTAGCGCCACACGTGGCAGTGATTGAAAATAAAAGCGACGGATATTGCGAGATCCATGTATAACTGATGGTTGTCTGAAAGGAAAAGTGGATGCCAATGATCCACAGACCATTCCGGAGCTAAAGGAAGCAATTGGAAAGCACCATCAATAAAATTAGTCCGTAAGGTAAATGTCCCAATTATTGAACACTATCTTGTATTCTAATTATTTCTCATTTACCTGCATGCATTTACTTATTTATAAAATTTCATTACATATATGGAACTTTTAGCTATCGAAATGTTACCTTACTTATGCAAAAAAAGCTTTAATTAATAGAGAACAAAATTATTTAATCAGCAACAGTGACTTGTTTTGACGTCTCGTAGTAACTGCTTATCGTTTTTGCTAAGACGCGCCGCTTCATGCGTAAGGGCATAAAAAATTCAAAAACTGTCCCATCTCAAAAAGTAAAGGCGTTTCAGGTTCCTCAGAAAATTTCTTACAAATTACAATTTTTATGAAAAAACTTTATTTAATTATTTGTTAAAAAATACGGTGTTCGATCATTGGGACATAGAAAATGCAGTGTGTCCCAATTATTGAACACTCGAATTCTCCAAGTTGGCGTCATTAAACCCATCAAAACATCGAGACAGTTAACGTGTGACAGATCGTGTGAATCGGATTTATTCAAACAAAAACTGTAAGTTCCTGAATAAACTTACCTCTATTCTTTTAATAATAACTCTAAGATCGTCAAATATATTTTTCATTTGTATTTTCGCGCAATAAACATAAAAAGGAAAGTAAAAAGAGAATATAACCTAAATGTAACCTAAAAATACGAATTTACTGTTCAATATTTTTTGCTCTCCGATATTTCAGGGAGCCAAGCTGCGACAAAATCAAACAAAAACAGAATTCAAACAAAAACAGAATATGAGGAAGCTGAAAAGAAAAAGAAAATAAAGTTCGAGTTGAAAAGCAAAAACAAACCAAATGCGAATGAACCAAAAACCTTTCAAAAGAGACTAAATATATATTTTTGTATTTTTACATGATTAACAAAAGATTATTTAAGTGTTTCATTTTGCTTTTATTTCTCAATATTGTACCCAAAATAATATTTTTAGAACGGAAAAAGGATTCTCGAGAGTGTTCAATAACTGGGACATGCCTGTTCAATATTAGGGACATAGGCACTTCCAGTGTTCAATAATTGGGACATTTGCATTCTTCGCATTGTTATTCTTCTTTTTCATTTAAAATCATTTAAAAATAATTTTAAGGGTGATTTTTCGAAAGTAAAAATATCAAAGTATCATTTGAACCTGAAAGCGATGGTTTTTTCTTGATTTTATATTTTTTTCTCACCGAATTCAATCTCCCAGATCCTTAGCTGTTCAATAATTGGGACATTTACCTTAATTATGGCAAAATGTTATTGAAAATTTCGTCAAAAGAGTGAACGTTTGCAAACAGGGACGAGGCGGCAATTCATTGGATATTGTGTTCCACACAGAACCTCCATGTTTGTACTTTATATTAAGGCCTTAGTTCACTCAAGAGGCCGAAAAATAGGCTTTTTGTGGGATTTTTTCCAGAAAAACTACAAAATAAATCGCGATTACAAAAAAGGGTGTTTCTCATACATGTCAGTGACTGTATACAATAATTCTTTGAAGCGATTAATTTCAAAATGGCGGCTATGCAGCGTTTATCCCAAAACTGCATTTTTTAAGTTGGCCGGAAACATAACTCAGATAATTTTCAACCGATTCCCTTTGAATGTTGAATATATCTTGAAAAATACATTGTCTATGGAAGTACGTAGGATTTTTTTTATATTGCATAGTTAATTTGTTATTAACAATTATCTGACGATTTTTTAGGCAAATTTTTGGAAAGTTAAAAATTTCGTTAGATAATTGTTAATAAAAAATGAACTACGCAATATTAAAAAGAAATCCTACGTACTTCCATAGACAATGTATTTTTCAATATATATTCGATATTTCAAGTGAATCGGTTGAAAATTGTCCGCGTTACGTTTCCGGCCAACTTAAAAAATGCAGTTTTGAGATACACGCTGCACAACCGCAATTTTGAAATTAATCGCTTCAAAAAATTATTGTGTACAGTCACTGATATGTGTGATAAACACCATTTTTTTGTAATCTCGATTTAGTTTGTAGTTTTCCTGAAGAAGAAAAAATCCCCAAAAAGCCTATTTTTTCGGCCTCTAGAGTGATCTAACCCCTTAAAATAAAAACATTCGTACTTTTCAAATAAATAATACGTGTCATAATAATATGTTAGGTCAGTTTGACGCACGCACGCACATGTGTAATTCTCAAAAGTGGCAAATCGTAATATGAGCGTCTTCTAGGACAAGTTTAGGACGAGGGTAAAACTCTTCCTGAGATTTATTATTTATTCTAATTTTTTACACACATCACTCGAAAATTCGCGAAAAAAAGAAAATCTCCCGCCCCCCTCTCTCTCTCTTCTCCTTTTTCTCGTTTTCTCTCTATCTCCCCCTACTCGCTTGAGTCTCGAACGGACAAGTGTAATCTCCATCAGGAAAACTTTCTCGACGATTGCGGAATTAAGCGTCAAATAGAGAACCGGAAAAGACGTATATGAGTGAGCAAATCTTCTTTCTTTCGAATAGGCAAACAAAGGCCAGCGAATCTGTCGTGGAGAACTCTGAACGGCCTATTGTATTCATTTATTTATTTATTATCATTACTATTATTATTTTTTTTATACGTTCATTCGAAGAGATTCGTGAATGAGAAGGACCGAAAAAAAAAAAACAGTGAGCGAAGCAGATACAAATAAAGAATTATGATTCGTGTAACGCGCTTGCCGGATTTCCGGCGCCGAAGCGCCTCCGCACGTGAGTTCCGATGACAAATATCCGGTCTCTCCCGGTATGTCTCTCTCTTCCTCCTATATATATATATATATATATATATATATATATATATATATATATATATATATATATATATATATATATATATATATATATATATCTGTGCGCAATTGTATTGGTACCGGAAATAATATTTCGCAACTTCGCGATACAGCGCATTCACTTTTACACTCGTTCAATCCCTGTGTCTTAATAGTAATAAAAAATAATAATAAAAAAAGAAGAGAGAGAGAGAGGGAGAGAGAGAGAGGGAGAGAGAGAGAGGGAGAGAGAGAGAGGGAGAGAGAGAGAGGGAGAGAGAGAGAGGGAGAGAGAGAGAGGGAGAGAGAGAGAATATCGGAAAGCGCGAAACGTACGCATCCATTCATTCCTCGTGTTTCGCATTGTCGGTGAGTACATAATGGAAACAATGGCGCCTGGACGGAGATGCTTTTTTTTTGTACGAGGGATCGTACCAATTTGTGTATGCACATACAAATCTATTCAAATGAGAATCTACCGCGCCTCGCCCACCTCTAATGGCTCGATATTGGATCTAATAATCGCATTCTTTATGTGTGAATGTCGCTATGGGTGTCGGATGTGTTTGTGTGTGTCTAGAAAATATTTGTATACTTTCCAAAGTTTTCTCGGTTTCTTCCAGTACCATGTCAATTGTATCTGCCCGCGTTAAATAAAATAAAATAAAAAATATAATATAATTTCGCACTTATTCCTTCGCCTTCCACTTAACTATTTCTAATTTTTACCCAAACCCTTCTTTCTCGCGATTCGTTCAAATTCTTCACTATTTCGCACATCTCGTCTACTAGCTCCTTTTCCTCGATACTCAAAAAAAAGATTTCTTAAGGACAAAAAAGTTTGTCTCCCGGCGAATAAGTTTTCTGATTCGTATGTCGGCCTACTACGATTATATTAACAGCTAAGACATTTTTTTATTTAAGTTTGTGTTTAAGATTTACTGAGAATTTTACTTAACATTTAATAGGATATATAGGTTAGAAGAAATAGGTGTTTTATAGCCGACGAATAGAGTTTTTCTTAACATCTAATAGGATTCTTCATAATACTCCAGCTGGTTTTCTTCGAGGAATTGTGTCATTTCGTCCGTCATTATTTTCTCATTTGAATGTTTTTTTTTCTCACTTTATATTCTTACTTACACTTAAGGTAAATGTCCCAATTATTGAACAGCTAAGGATCTGGGGGATTGAATTCGGTGAGAAAAAAATATAAAATCAAGAAAAAACCATCGCTTTCATGTTCAAATGATACTTTGATATTTTTAGTTTCGAAGAATCACCCTTTAAATTATTTTAAAATGATTTCGAATGAAAAAAAAAGAATAACAATGTGAAGCATGCAAAGGTCCCAATTATTTAACGCTGGAAGTGCCTATGTCCCTAATATTGAACAGGCATGTCCCAGTTATTGAACACTCTCGAGAATTCTTTTTCCGTTCTGAAAATATTATTTTGGGTACAATATTAAGAAATAAAAGCAAAATCGAACACTTAAATAATCTTTTATTAATCGTGTAAAAATACAAAAATATATATTTAGTCTCTTTTGACAGGTTTTTGGTTCATTGGCATTCGGTTTATTTTTTATTTTGAACTCGAACTTTATTTTATTTTTATTTTCAACTTCCTCGTTTTTATGTTCTGTTTTTGTTTGATTTTGTCGTAGCTTGGCTCCCTGAAATATCGGAGAGCAAAAAATATTGAACATTACATTCGTATTTTTAGGTTACATTTAGGTTATATTCTCTTTTACTTTTCTTTTTATGTTTATCGCACGAAAATACAAATAAAAATGTATTTCACGATCTTAGAGTTATTAAACAAACAAAATTTTCATTCGGATTTATTCATCAGATTTATTCAAACAAAAACTTACAGTTTTTGTTTGAATAAATCCGATCCACACGATCTGTCACACGTTAACTGTCTCGATGTTTCGATGGGTTTAATGACGCCATCTTCGAGAATTCGAGTGTTCAATAATTGGGACACACTGTATTTTCTATGTCCCAATGATCGAACACCGTATTTTTTAACAAATAATTAATTAAATTTTGTTTTTAATTGTTATTTGTAAGAAATTTTCTGAGGAACCCGAAACGTCTTTACTTTTTGAGATGCGACAGTTTTTGAATTTTGTCTGCCCTTACGCATGAAGCGGTGCGTCTTAGCAAAAACGATAAGCAGTTACCACGAGACGTCAAATCGGGTCACCGTGGCTGATTAAATATTTTTTTTCTCTATTAATTAAAGCTTTTTTTGCACGAGTAAGGTAACATTTCGATAGCTAAAAGTTCCATATATGTACAGTACTACCTCCCTAAGAGAGCGGTCTAGGGCGGTTAGGGGAAGTAATTCTCGAGAAATTCGTCGCCGAAGCCTTCCCCCACCGCTAGGTTAGCGCGCTCGAAAATCGCGCATGTGGTAGCGTGTATGTGTTTCTCCACTCGACCTCTATGAGAGAGCGCGAACGAAAGTGTTGAGAAAACTGTAAACAGGTTGCGGAAAGTGTACTGGCGTTTCGTCGTTTCATGCGTAAGTATATCTCATTGAATATTGATGTGTAAATCTTTCTTTTTCTTCGCGTTTTTTTTATTCTGCTGTTTGGTATATTTTGTTGTTGCAATATTATAACACATATGAAGGAAACATTTGTAAAACTTTCAATAATTGTTGAATTATCTTATTGTTCGCAAAAATATACGTAGTATATTCGTTATCGAAACTCGAACATATACAGTAGAACCTCGATTATCCGAACCAATTGGGACCGAGACTAGTTCGGATAATCAAAAGTTCGGATAATCGAAACGTGGGTTTTTTGGGACGAGATCATAAACAACACCTTTTTATATAAAAACAGTACATACATATATATTATAATTTGACATATATGTTAACGTTGAAATATATATATATATATATATATATATATATATATATATATATATATATATATATATATAATGTATTTGAAATACCTGAAAAAAGTTGAATGCTTTTTTTATATTTAAAAAAAATAAAATCGTCCATTTTTAATTGACGAACGGCTGTAACGCGTTTTTGAGCGGCTAAGTCTCGCAGCCGTTTGGGAAGGAGAGATTGCGTTGGGTTGCTCATTGTTGCTCACGGCGGTGGCAGCGAGCAACAATGTATCTTTCGCGCCAACGTTCGGATAATTGAGAGTTCGGATAAACTAAGTCATCGTTCGGATAATTGAGGTTCTACTGTACAGTGTACAAAAAAAATGTAACTAACAATTTATCTTGTGTATATACTTCAAGTTGAAATATACAATGTATATATATGTATAAATATTTCATTTTTAGATAAAACGGGATGGCTGAATCGAAAATATATTTTACTTGCATTAAATTACTACTTGAAATTTAATTATGGTGCATGTTTTTTTCTCCGACTTTACGGCTTAAACGTATATATTATTATACAAAGGAATATTATCCATTTGACAATTGTGCGACGTGCGATTTTCTGAAATCGCTCGCGATCTCTTATGGAGTTGTCCGCGACAAACTCGGGAGGCCTCGGGTACACTGGACAGCTCGAGCTAGGTGGGGGAAGCCATAAAATGCGCTCAAGCGGAACGGCGGGGAAATTCTCTCTTAGCGAGGGCTCTCTTAGGGAGGTAGTACTGTAATGAAGTTTTTATAGATAAGTAAATGCATGCAGGTGAATGAGAAATAATAAAAATACAAGATAGTGTTCAATAATTGGGACCTGTTCAATAATTGGGACATTTACCTTAAATCATTCCTCACTTTCGAGTTTCTCACTTCCGAAACGCAACACTGACACTTGTGCCAAAAGCATTGTCATAGGAAGATGCTACATGGTAAGCGTATGCGTGAGCTACATCTGACGAGCGGCCTGCTGTCGGGCCCGTCGCGTTGAAGGGCAAAGTGCGTATACGCAGATTAGTATCATAGTCGCGAAATAAGAGGTTTTCGGGATTGTGAAGTAGTATTTATTTGATTTGAGGAAATATTTATTCAAATTTTCGATTTTAAATATGGCTTTTAATTGATGTGAAAAATCGGCACGTAAAAAAACATATTTAGTGACGCCGAATAAATGCTGTAGTTACAATCACATAAAAGCTGTCTCCATAAGAGGAAACATTTATTAATTTCTAATAAATTATGTTCCAATGTGCCAATTTATTAGAACATACTAAATCTTTTTTTCCGTCAAATTATCAAATTGTCAAAATATTTTTACGGAATTATATTTTTTATCTTAAATTTCATGGATCCGTTAATTTTATTCATATATTTATATAAAAATATGTATATACAGGGTGATTCACAACTGTTAGGGTTCCCTTTGTGAGCATCCCGACAAAACGCTTTTTTTTTAAGTCGTGAGACAAAAATTCGACGAGATATTTGTGTTAAAAATCCAACCAGTAAACAACGGCACGGTAGCCGCTCTCAGGCGAAACGTGCGAGCCGGACCGAGCGCGGCTTCGCATCCACCTTCGGACAAGTGAATTTTTTTTCGCAAACTTTTTTGTCGCTAAAAAATAACGAACATGGAGACTCGTTTTACAAATCGATAATACGATTCAATAATATCCGTTTATTGTTCGATACTTGAAGAAAAAGAAATTCGCGAGTAAGCAACTATACTGGTGCCATTGCTTACTCAACGTCGGATTTTCGAGGCGAAGATTGCGGCCAATTTTGGTCCCACGACATTTAAAAAAAAAGCGTTCTGCTCCTGACCTACCCTGTGTGCTCACCAAAAGAACCCGGATAGATGCTAATCACCCTTATAAATTCTTTATAACACTTATTCTCTTTATTTTTACCACATAATGAATTATTTCTGTGACATGTAGCATACCGGTGGAAAGGGTATAAACTCAATAACGTGTTAAAACAAAACTAAGGTCAAAATAGCTTTTAGTTTTTTTTATAATGAATTTAGAAGTTGATATTTTTCATACATTTAAGCATTATTAAGACTTTGGAAGCTCATGGGTCATTTTTTAAAAACCAATTGTATCAAATAATGATTTATTTTTAATACACGTGCATCGAAGAATACAACCAAAGTTATTTCGTGCTATTGCAACCACAAACGCAAAAGTTATGACGATTGAAGGGCGAAATTTCGCGTAATTAAAAGGAAAAATATCGTATCTCAATTACCGTGACACTTAAGTCATAGGGTCTAAGGGTGAAAAAACTAGCAAATGACCCGACAATCCCCCCAGAAATTGTGTAAGTCCATGCGCCAAACTACCTGTGTATATATATATTTTAGGGTGGTAAAAAAAAATCGGTTTTTTTTTCTCAACGTAAAATTGAAGTATGTTAAGAAAACGAAAGTTTTGCACAATTTGAGGGTTCTAAACAATTTTTAAGTTTTTGCTCAAACGCCTTTTTCATGTTTTTTTCATGATTATCGGAGTATTAATTTTTTTTATCTTGATGCCTAAAATGTTAGTGCGTAATCCAATGTAAGTCTTCATTAATTTTTTTCGGTAACAACACACAATTTTTATTTAAATATTTTTTTCCCATAAACAATATTTATTTGCAGATTAAGTATCAATATATGTAATTCGGTTGTGAAAATTATATCAACCACTTGATGAACAAGAACACGGTATTTCCATCACTGAACGTCTAACAAGTATGCGTGTTTTTTGGAGTAATATGTTGCTTTGGAGTGAGAAAACAAAGTCATACGGATTCGAGAGTTACAAACCGCGGCGCTGTTGACGCTACTGCACCTTCGTTTCTCTGACTGTCCGTGAGTTCTTTTCGCGATTCATGTGACTGTTTCCAGTAGTTGCTGCATTGAGGTACGTCACAGCTACGCGTAAAAATAAAAATGTAAAAAAGTTTATTCGAACGATTTGAGCTCCCGTGCAGTTTTTTGGACTTGAATCCTTCACTTTAGGACTTTAATCAGGATTATAATACGTGCTTGATTACTTTTAAAAACAGGCAAGTCGTGAACGACGTAGCTGAGCGAGCCGTTTCTTTGATGAAAAATTTCAACGCTTTGATTACGAAAAACGAAGACCAACAACAATATCTGTTGCATGTTGTGAGCGAGTACAGAAAAACCCATTCTTTTTGCGAGAAGGGGAATTATTATTCGGCTCGATCTTCGGAGTAATTACGTAAGTGTTTCAACAATCGCATACTGTGATCCAGAATACATATTTTTTTAAACATCGATTGGAATTATTATTTCTATTAAAACTACTTGAAATGAAAACGACCTGTTTATTTTAACTTAGAAAATGCTACAGAGCATAAAAAGATTCGAGAAGATTATATTATTGTAATGTCTATTGACGGGGAAAAAAATGTACGAAAAATTGGAGAAAAAAAATTAAAAGTCGTTTCAGCACTACCTAAAAAAATGTTTAGACCTCTCAAATTTTGTATGAATTACTTTTTCAAAATGTAGTAACATTTTCCGTTGAGCAACGCGATTTTTTCTTAACCACCCTTAACCAATGTGTGTGTGTGTGTGTGTGTGTGTGTGTGTGTGTGTGTGTGTGTGTGTGTGTGCGCGTGCGCGCGCATGCGCATAGATTCGCGCATATTGGGGGGGTACAAACAAAAATAAAAAACGCAAAAAAAAGGCAAGACGAGACAGACGGCCGTCCGTGTTACAGGCGTATCGGCGTTGGGTTGTGTACCACCTGCTGCTGCTGCTGTCTCGAGACGTGCGCACAGCACGTGCGTCTCTTTGGATAGTTTGACGCGAGCGAGCGAGCGCGCGCGCGCACGCCACCTGTGCACACCCCGTAGTCTCTCTCTCTCTCTCTCTCTCTCTCTCTCTCTCTCTCTCTCTCTCTCTCTCTCTCTTCTATACAACATCTCGGGTGAGAGCCGATAAATGCACGAACGCGCGGAACCCGCCATAAGTTCTTCGTGACATGTGCGCGCCGGGCGCTTTTTTCTTACTTTAAATTATCGTAAAAAAAAAAAAAAAACAGATCGGCGTGCATTCGAGCGCGCGCCCAACTGTATCGTTCTCTTTCATTCAATTATTCATCTGTTCACAGTATAAATTTCATTTCTTCGTGCTCTGCCGACCCCCCCCCCCCCCCAGCTCCCTCACAGTCCCTTTATATCGACAGCCGGTGAAATGTGCCTCAACCTTCGTCTTGGTGTGTGTGTGTCATATATATATATATATGACACACAGGAGAGAATGAACTCACGTGAATGCAGAGCTCGATAACTTTTAAGGCGACTTCACAGTATGGGATCGACTCGTTCTTTTTTTTCGGCATTCTTCGAGTTCTCAGTAAATTGGCAAGTAATTTTCATTTTTCTTCGGTTGAAAAATGTATATCTACACAGACGATATTTGATTATAGAAAAAAAATATATAATCGCTACGAACGTAACAATAAATATTATTGTTGTTGAATGAGATAGGTTGAAAAGGAAGAAAAATTAGCCCAAAAATACAATAATAAGAATAGCTAGGAAAAGGAAAGAAGTGGACACTCTTAATTTCCTTGATTAAATTTATATACTCCAATTATATTAGAACGTTGAATGAGTTCTCGCTGTTTTGCAACAAATGGCGATACCAGAAATGCGTGCGTGCAGTTTGAGACGGTAACGCATCCATCAAGAGGCACTAAGCAGACTTTAAATTCGGTGTGTCATTTCGCCAAAGTGTAAACAACTTTTTACATTCATAGTGGCAAAGTCCGTGCTAAAAAGAGTTTTTTTTTTCTGGGGAATTTTACTGCACTGCTTTATTGAAAAAAATCTATAGCCGAAGCACATAGAATTCTTGTTGAGATTTACGGCGACCATGCTCGGTCGTAAACAACATGCGGAGATTGGCTTAGACGCCTCAAAAATAATGATTTTCATGTGTTGAATTGGAGGCATTACTTCATGAAGACTCATGTCAGACGCTAGATGAACTTGCAGAATCATTAGGAGATGATCACACGACAGTTTCGAAACGTTTGAAAGTATTAAGAATGGTTTTTTTTTTAAATCAAGCATTAATTTTGGAGAAAAACCGCGAGAACTTATTCAACATTCCAATATATTTGTTTTATGTTAATTGTGCATATATATTATTTAATTACTAAACCAATTATGTGTGTGTTTTTATTGATTTCATTAATTGTATATTTTGGTTTATGTTAACTATGCATATATATTATTTAATGACTAAATCAATTATGAGTGTTTTTATTCATTTCATTAATTGTAGTTTTCTTGATTTTCTGAGTTCCAACATATACCCTTGCGGGTTTTAGGTGAGATGCAGTCAGAATTTAAAAAAATCGATTTTTTAAAAACATTTTCTTGAAGTATAATGTTTCGAAAATATTCCCTGAAAATTTCAAGTCAATCCGATGAATAGTTTCCTGGATATCCCACAATTGGTGAAGGGGCGTCGGGTCCCCATTGCAGGTAGCGGCTGACAAACGCGCAAACGATAATACCCGGGAAGGCAGAATGCTTCGAAGACAACAACAAATTGATATTTTGGAAGCTTCCACATCGGCAGAAGCCCTATTGTATGGGCCAGGAATTCATGATTCGATGTAAGTAATTTTTTAACAAGTATTTCTATACATAAACCAGGTGTAAAATTGGAAAACTCTTTTAGACATTTTTAAAAATTCATTACTCAAAAACTATGGACGTTAGCAAAATTTTACAAGGAATACTTTCGTTTTAAAATTGACCAAAATGTTTAAAAAAAAATAATTCATCCCGAAAAACTTTGGTTAAAAAAAAATTGTTTTAACAATTGAACTATGAACCATTAAATGCTCGACTTTCCGGCAAAAATTGTGATATTCGGATTCAACGGATCAAAATACATAAAAAAAGTTTTGCTTCATCCATCGAGCTCAAAATTTTACGAACATATAATACCGTATCCACATCGAAAAACTTTACGCTTTAAACTTTAAACTAGAAAAAAAATGTAACTTTATATCAAGAAACACGGAACGAAAACTTTGAATGCGTTTTTCTCGAAATTAGTTTTTTCGACCTTGGCCGAGCGAATACCCAAAAACATATCAACCGATTTAGAATTTTGTTTAAAAACATTTTTGTAATCGCAGCGACTAAGGCTGTACGTATCCGCGTTTTTAACATTTAATAATTATTATTTTTAAAGGCTGCTTGAATACAGAAAAAGGGCCTTGAAAATAGAAAAAAATGCCCAAACTGGAGGCATTTTGTAAAAAAAAAAAAACCATAATAAAAGAACGGCTATCCATAACGATAGCTATATTTGTATATATTTCAATATCGATGAATTGTTGACTTTTAATTTACAGATAACCTTTCATGAGGATATCAATGGGACAATGAAGAGAAATTGGGAAATTTTGCGTTACGTAATTTGTGTCCGCCCCGAAATAATACACTAACTAAATCTTACACACACACACCTGTATCATAATGAAATTAGGCAAATCGCACATGCATACATGATTATTCGATTGATCCATAAACACACTTGAATCAATGAAATACATTTTGGTCTGTGCGAATTCTCGAATTACACTTCGTCAAATTGTAAAAATACTTTTACGAAATTGCATTTTTTATCGTAAATTGCACGGACGTCTCTCTCTCGTTTTCTCTCCCTTCCCCTATCTGTCTATTTATACACATAAACTTTGAAGTTACGATAAAATCTCGTTTCACAGAAAATCTTGTACAATTTGACGAAATTAAATTCCCTTCTTCGCGCCGCACAAAATTCCACAAACTAAAATATGTTGATGGATCAATCGAAACACACACACACACACACACATATATATATATATGCATACAACCGTGGGATATCCCGAGTGGAGTGTGTTATAAATGACGCTGATTCCCTGTGGGAAGCAACGCGAGATTTGGACAACGCGTTCGAATTTTAGTCCGTATATATATATATATATACACACACACACACACACACACACACATACAAAAGAAATATCTCTGGAATATGTGTGTGCGCGTGTGTATATATCTATGTATGTATGTATGTATATATATATATATGTGTGTGTGTGTGTATATGTATACACACACGTGTGTGTATAAGAGATAAAAAGTGGTGCTCGCCGGTTGATCTGAGGGTGGTCCTGGGCTTCGCTGGCCCGTTGTGACCACACCTAGGCATCGTGGCGAGCGGAACGAGAGTTTCTCACTCTCTCTCTCTCTCACACTCAGTATCCCGCGCGACCACCTACTCGCGTCGCGGCCCCGACTGAATAAACCTACGAATAACCCGGAGTCGGCATTATAATCATCGTCTTCTCGCGCCCGCGAGCGCGCGACGCTCAAACAAAAATAATGTATAACCTCGGCAAATATAGGACGTATTCATATATGTATATGTATATGTCCACAGACACACACTCGCACGCGCGTGCGCATACGCGTACACGTATATATGTATAGATGAAGACTTAACCCGCCCTAAAATGAAAGAATCATTACCATATATAGATAAGTGCCGACCTGAAATCAACTCTGGTTATATATTGGAATTCTACGATTTTTTGTACTCATAACTTTGTTCAGTAATTTAAAATAGAATTTTATAAACCCTAGTGTCGATTTATATATATATATATATATATATATATAAATATATATATATATATATATATGAGGGTTCACACCCACAGGTTGCCTCGAAAAGTGACGTTCAAAGGGAAATTTTAAATGCCTCGGATCAATACCTATCTGAATCACCCCCATCTACGATTTACGATCTTTTTTGTTTCTCGAGAAACAAAGCATTTTTTTATTTTTCTCTTTTGTGTACGCGCGCGCGATTTTTCTTTACTTGCGTCGTCCTTACGAAGTGCAATGTCAAGCAATAAATAAATTACCAACCAGGGCGCTAACGTTGATGCCTCAGACTGTTATGAAAAGTTTGAAAAACAGGTTCGACTGCCAATTGCTTTGAAAAACTTCTAAGAGGGAAGTACATACACAAAAGCGAAAAATAAACGAAGACCTATATCACAGGGAAACTCGAAAAAATATTGAATAACGCTTTGTTTCTCGGAAGGTAAAAAAGGATTCGGATTGGTATCGATACGAGGCATCTACACTCAGAAAAAAGATTTATTAAGTACAAAGAAGCTTGTCTCTCGGCGAATAAGTTTTCTTATTCGTATGTCGCCCTACTACGATTTTATTAACAGCTAAAAAGATTTTTTTTTTCAAGTTCATGTTTAAGATTTACTAAGAATTTTTCTTAACATCTAATAGGATATATAGGTTAGAAGAAATAGGTGTTTTGTATCCGACAAATAGAGTTTTTCTTAACATCTAATAGGATTCTTCATAATCCCCCAGCTGGGTTTTTTTTCGAGGAATTGTGTCATTTCGTCCGTCATTATTTTCTGACTTGAACGTTTTTTTCTCACTTCATATTCTTACTTACACTTAAATCATTCGTCACTTTCGCGTATCTCAGTTCCGAAACGCAACACTGACACTTGTGCCAAAAGCATTGGCATAGGAAGAAGCTACATGGTAAGCGTATGCGTGAGCTACATCTGACGAACGGCCTGCTGTCGGGCCCGTCGCGTTGAAGGGCAAAGTGCGCATGCGCGCATTAATATCACAGTCGCGAAATAAGAGGTTTTCGTGATGGGAAAGTAGTATTTATTCGATTTGAGAAAATATTTAGTCAAATTTTCTATTTAAAATATGGCTTTTAATTTATGTGAAAAATCGGCACGTAAAAAAACATATTTAGTGACGCCGAATAAATGCTGTCGTTACAATCACATAAAAACTGTCTCCGTACGAGTAAACATTTATTAATTTCTAATAAATTATGTTCTAATGTGCCAATTTATCAGAACATTATAAATCTTTTTTCTGAGTGTAAGATTTTCCTTCTGAACATCACTTTTCGGGCCATCCTGTTGTATATATATATATATATATATATATATATATATATATACACACACACACATACACGTGTGCGTGTGAATTCGATGCTCTATATATTTATACAGGGTGTCCCAAAACTCAACGATAATCTGAGACCGGATGAAAGGCCAAGTTATACCGGTTCTGGGAAAAATTTAAAAAAAATCCATATCACTCAGTTCAGCGATAATAGACATTTAAAAAAAAAAGTTGAAATTCGACACCCTTGGTCGCATTTTCAAGTCCTGTGATTACCAATGTCACAATTTCGCTGTGATTTTTTTAATTTCGTGATCTTCATTAACGATGCTATTAATCGCAACTACAAATTAATGCAAAAAACATTGTTAATTTAATAAAATAAGTTAAGTTTTAGTGAGTCATGGTTCACAAAAATATTGTTAGTTAACTTTGACACTTCATTTTGAAAAAAAAATGTACTACACTACCCTTGGCAAGTTGTTTCAAAAGATGGCGCATTTAATCAAGATTTCAAAATGGTGCAACACTTGCCACTTTTTTTGCCATTAAAAATTTTATTTCTTATTTTTTTCGAATTGAGCTCATTTTGAACAACTCAACATTAGGATTTTTTGTTACTAAAATTTGTTATTTTTTGTTTCTGGTCTGAAATAAAATTATTATTTTTAGTAAAGAGGCAATTGAGTCAGTTAATAACCAATTTTTATTGTAAAAAACATATGTTTTTTACAATAAAAATTGGTTATTAACTGACTCAATTACCTCTTTACTAAAAATAATAATATAAAAATAATAATTTTTAGTAAAGAGGTAATTGAGTCAGTTAATAACCAATTTTTATTGTAAAAAACATATGTTTTTTACAATAAAAATTAGTTATTAACTGACTCAATTACCTCTTTACTAAAAATAATAGTTATTTCAAAAGATGGCGCATTTAATTAAGATTTTAAAATGGTGCAACACTTGCCACTTTTCTTGCCATTAAAAATTTTATGTCTTATTTTTTTCAAATTGAGCTCATTTTGAACAACTCAACATTAGGAATTTTTGTTACTAAAATTTGTTATTTTTTGTTTCTGGTCTGAAATAAAATTATTATTTTTAGTAAAGAGGTAATTGAGTCAGTTAATAACCAATTTTTATTGTAAAAAACATATGCTTTTTACAATAAAAATTGGTTATTAACTGACTCAATTACCTCTTTACTAAAAATAATAATTTTATTTCAGACCAGAAACAAAAAATAACAAATTTTAGTAACAAAATTTCCTAATGTTGAGTTGTTCAAAATGAGCTCAATTTGAAAAAAATAAGAAATAAAATGTTTAATGGCAAGAAGAGTGGCAAGTGTTGCACCATTTTGAAATCTTGATTAAATGCGCCATCTTTTGAAACAACTTGCCAAGGGTAGTGTAGTACATTTTTTTTTCAAAATGAAGTGTCAAAGTTAACTAACAATATTTTTGTGAACCATGACTCACTAAAACTTAACTTATTTTATTAAATTAACAATGTTTTTTGCATTAATTTGTAGTTGCGATTAATAGCATCGTTAATGAAGATCACAAAATTAAAAAAATCACAGCGAAATTGTGACATTGGTAATCACAGGACTTGAAAATGCGACCAAGGGTGTCGAATTTCAACGTTTTTTTAAAAATGTCTATTATCGCTGAACTGAGTGATATGGATTTTTTAAAATATTTTTCCCAGAACTGGTATAACTTGGCCTTTCATCCGGTCTCAGATTATCGTTGAGTTTTGGGACACCCTGTATTTCAAATTATTTTACTTGCTCTCTCTCTTTCCTTGAATTGTAGCACGAACTTTGGGCCATTCTACCCCATCAGTCGCCAGCAACATCGTACCCCCCAGACCCAAGCACCCCGCCCCGATCTTCATGTATCTCATCGCCGAATTTCGGATTACAAGGAAAACGAGCGAGCAGCAAAAAATGCTTGATCGCATGAATCTCGTGTAGGAATGGAGCGAAGAAGCGGATAAGATGATGAGGCGGTTGGCGGGGTAAGAGGCCTGGCGAAGGTATGAAAAAAGAACGTGTATGCGAGCCACGTACGGACGCGCGAGAAGCACGCGAGAATTCCGAGGCGGTAGTGCGTTATTGGGGAAGTGTAGGCGACGGGAGGGGGGGCGGTGGGTTGGAGGGAAACAGGAAGCAGCTGATGAGCTCGTGTCGAGTTTGTGGCGGCGGGGGCGCGTGGCAAACGCCGAGAGAGAACTGCCAGTCTGCTCAGTCTCTCTCTCCCTCGTTCGAGCCTCCTAACCCTCCACGATGCATGATACGCACATATACGCAAAGAGGGAGAGAGAGAGAGAGAGAGAAATAGAAAGACAGAGACAGAAATTCCATTTGCTTTGGTTTATTGTGATTTGGTCAATAGACAATAGAATAAATAATAATAATAATGGTGATGTTAATAATAATTCTGATAATTATAATAATGATTATCATTATTATTATAGAATAATTCATATAAAAGTAAAAATAAAAACAATAGTAGTAACGTTAATAAAAATCGACCAGAGAGAGAGAGAGAGAGTAAGAGGAAAAGCAAACAGATTTTACTTTTAATGATTTGGTTTATTATGCCTTAGTTAAGGCTTGAAACAAAATTATAAAAAGTCATCAACAACAATAGCAGTAATAATAATAATAATACAATTAACACGACAATAATAATAACGTTAATAAAAACAAAATAGAAAGAGGCAGAGGAAAAATGGACAAGAGATGAAGAGGCAGAGCGAATCAACAGAAAGATACAGACGGTGTGTATAAAGGAGCCTGTGGTTGAACTGTGTATGTTTATTAAGGCCTTAGGCCACAGTAATGGGTATAAAAACGTGTGCGAATTTATCAATTCTTTTTTTCGTATGAAAAAGTGATTTGCTCGTCCAATTAATTACACATCTATTTAGTATGAATATCAAGCTGTTAGAAAATTTCTTTTTTTTTCGATGTACAAAATGCCGACTAGTCGAAACTTCTCGAAACAGCTTTTTTCCAATTAGCTTGACAAATAACTTCAACAATTTTCACTCGATTTACTTCAAATTTAAAAGTTATGTTTCTAATTGCATTTCGCAGAGAAGTACGTATGGAATTTCTGATTAATTGAAAAAATTTCATTTTATGAGCAGTTTATGAGCAGTTATAACGAAATTTTTCACTGAAAATTCATTTTTTAAGTTCAAATACCTACAACTTTTAAATAAAACAATATTTTTTAATTCCGTACGTACTTCTCAAGGTATTGTAATGTATATTGACGAGAATTTTTGTTTTTTGTTCTAGGTAAAAAATTTTGGATACCAAATGTCACGCCGCGGAGCGCCTACAAAAAAGATAACAAAAGAAAATATTATTAGTAGGCCATTTTGTACATCGAAAAAAAAATTCTAACAGCTTGATATTCATACTAAATGGATGTGTAATTAAGTTTATGAATGCATCACTTTTTCATACGAAAACAAATTGTTAAATTCGCACATGATTTTATACCCGTTACTGTGGCCTAAGGCCTTAAGCACCTCGAGAAACTAATTGGAAAATTGTAAATGAGGAAACGAATGCGAGAGGAAACGAAAAGCGAACCGACAGTAGAGTATAAGTTTAGAAATAAGACAATTTTGTAAGGGGAAACATACGTTGGGGGGGGGGCACTTTCTGTCCATATATCCTAAAGGGGTATACCTGGAACTATAACTACTACTATTAGAAAGAGACAGAGATATCTAGATAGCAAGAGAGAGAGAGAGAGAAAGAGAGAAATATTCCATTTCTTTTGATTTGGTTCATTAAGGGGGGATTGTCTTTTTTTTCGCAAAATTTACCGCTTTTTGGGAATTTTTTTGTGAAGAAAGTATACAACGGAAAACTTGTGAAACTTGGCATATAGTTTTATTGATCTGTTTACTACATACAAAAAAATGTTTAAACAATTTCATCAAAAAATCCGCCTCCCACCCCCCTCGACGCGCGATGGTCCTTTTTTGATGGTGTGCACGATTTCTCAAAAACTATTCAACCGATTGCCTTCAAATTTGGACAGAATGCTCAGCTGACATCCTTTTATCGTTTGATGAAGCAAAAAAGCAATACGTTTAATAGTTTTTTATTTATAACAAAAAATCGATCAATTTTTTTCGAAAAATCGATACTTCAAGTTCAAAACGTCACCAAATCGTCAATTTTTTTTTCCCTTCAACGAACGATAGCTATATGTGTCTAAAGTAAAATGCTTTTTGAGTTTTTGTTGCAGGATGAACGTGAAGGCTGTAATCGTGCACACCATCAAAAAAGGACCATCGCGCGTCGAGGGGGGTGGGAGGCGGATTTTTTGATGAAATTGTTTAAAAAATTTTTTGTATGTAGTAAACAGATCAATAAAACTATATGCCAAGTTTCACAAGTTTTCCGTTGTATACTTTCTTCACAAAAAAATTCCCAAAAAGCGGTAAATTTTGCGAAAAAAAAGACAATCCCCCCTTAAGTATGGATTGATCCTCACGGGCCTCGAATATGAAGACCGTGATACTATGGTCTTAATATGTTATTATATATAATCGTAATAATGTTGAATATTTAAACAATATTAAGTGACTTAATATCTTAACTTTAATATTAAGACTTAATATTAAAAATAATATTTAAATAACATTATGCAATTAGTAGTAGTTTTATTTCCCAGGTATACCCTTTCGTGATTTTACCCAGTACCCCCTCCTCCATAATATTATGTCGCCCATAATATTTTCCCTGTACAAGATTATAATACAGCGCATTATAATTTATTTTTCTTCCTTACAACAATATATAATTATATTTAAAATGGGGTGTGGAATTGGCGGTAGAGGCGGATTGGGGGCTCGTTAAAAGGGAAGGACCCTGTACGACTGGAACAAACCCAATAAACAAAAAAACAAAAAAAAAAAAAATATATATTTAAAATGAAAGCAAGGTTTCAAACGATATTAATCATGTTGATGTAAATAAAATTAATAGAGAGAGAAAACCATATTCGAGTAGCTTCGCAGTCTTGTACCCTTTGGTACACCGTATATACAGGGTGTCCCAAAACTGAATGCGTTCCCTGAAATGGGGGGTTGGGGGTGAAATTCCGAGTCGATTGATATAAGCATGTGTGGGTCTCAGATCAACACCTGAATTATTATTTCTTTTTAAAGGCGGACCAATCAGGTGCGCCCGCCTTAAAAAATTAATAACAATTCAGGAGTTGATCTGAGACCCACATATGCTTATATCAATCGACTCGGAATTTCACCCCCAACCCCCCATTCCAGGGAACGCATTAAGTTCTCGGACACCCTGTGTGTGTGGGTGTATACAGCGTGTCCCTCTTATCTCTGCCACCCGAAATAACTCGGTAATTATCGACGTCACAAAAAAATATTCCAGACAAAAGTTGGACGGTGTGAAGGGGGCCATCAAATGCGACCAATATTTTTTAATTCGGTGCAGCCGCTGACGCACACTGAAGATCATCTCCATTTTTTTGGAATGGAATGGTACATTTTTTCCAACCATCTTGTGAAGCACCGCAAGCCGCATAAAAAACATTAAGGGATCAAAGTCGTTCAAGATCATTCAAGGTCATTCAAGGTCAGTATCGATTATACAAATATAAATATCACGGATCACCCCAAATGTTTTTTATGCGTCTTGAGGTGTTCCACAAGATGGTTGAAAAAATGTATCATTCCATTTTAAAAAGTGGAGGTGACCTTCACCGTACGTCAGCGCCTCCAACGAAATTAAAAAAAAAAAAAAAAAAATTGGACGCATTTGATGGTCCCCTTCACACCGTACAACTTTTGTCTGGTACATTTTTCTGTGACGTCGTTAATTACCGAGTTATTTCGGGTGGCAGTGATAAGAAGGACACGCTGTATATATATATACACACACACACACAAACGATTTCCTTTCGAAGATCCGACACACACGCCCCCGCCTCAGTACGCGCGCGTGCCCGCTTTATTTACACTTCCGTTTTGTGCGGCTGCCGTGGGGGTGAGGAGCAGGCGGGTGGCCATGGGCAAACGGGCAACGAGAGAGAGAGACTGAGAGGGTCAAGGGGGGGGGGGGGGAGCGAGAGTTTGCAGGAAAAAAGGGTCTTAGTCTCTAAGGGGGGCTATATACCGGAGGGGGAGGCAAGCGCGGACACATCCTCCAGGTGTGCGCTCTCAAACTCCGAAATCTTACTTGCCGCCTGCCTGCACCGCCATACCGGAACGAACAGCCTCCCTCGTCACTCGACCATAGACACGTGCGTATATACTCTCCAATCTCGTTCGACTAATGTGCCACTTGAGAAAACTCTCGAGCCCCCCCCCCCCCCCCCCCCCCCACGAACCCCTGATGGACTTTCATCGTAGACACGATTGAAATATCGACAATTTGGAGTCAAGGCATCAGTATGTGTGTGTAGAATACTTTCGAAAATTCGATGATTAATTTTTAGTGCTCGCGGACATACAGAGCAGAGAAAGAGAGTCAGAGAAATGAAAAATTTATTTATGGTCCAGCACGCTTTGGGCTAATTTGACAAATGTAGTGAGAAAGTGACTTACAATGATTTATAATAATAATAAAAATAGAGTAACAGACACGAGCCGGTATATAATATATATAACCCAAACAGACTAATTAACAGTGAATTAAATAATAGCCATGATAAGTCGTGTCGAAGTGTGCATCCTTGGAACGCAACCAAAGTTATTTTTCACATTTCATTTTCGTTTTTTTTTTCATTATTATAGATCTTTTTTATGGATTTATATTGTAGATCTCTAAATAAAAATCTTTAAGAACGGTTCAGGAATTTTTGTAGCCAAAATCTGCCAGAAGAAATAAAGGAATTTAGAAATATCAATTTTCATTGCATTCTAACGATGCAAACTTTAACCTCATCGTAATATTGAAATAGTAAGTAGCAGTTATAATAAAAGTAGAACATTTTGAAATAAATAAGAAAAGTAGTAACAATAATAGAAGTAAAATAAGAGAGAGAGAGAGAGAGGGAGAGAGAGAGAGAGAGCTCTGTGCGAAGGCAACAATCCTTTAAAAAAGATCTTATATCGGGGTAAGAGTCTTATATCGTGAGGAAAACGCATTGGCATCGGAGTGAGGAGAATCGATGCGCAGGACCGGGGGGACTATGCGTATCGTGCGCGAAATCGGAAACCGGAAACATCTGTGGGGGGAGTCTCAACGGAACACATTGTTTATCGCGCGCGTGTTCCGCGTCAAGGGGGACTGCATGGGGGGAGGCATATATATATATATATATATATATATATATATATATATATATATATATATATATATAATGAATAATATATAAAATATGGAAAAAAAAGAATTTTATGACATTCGAGGATCGACCTCCCAACTTTTTGGAAATGTTCCGTCCTTATATATAAATATACATATATATTCATATGGTACCAATATTAGAAAATCGTAGTGGCTGTCTTGACATTTTATCTTCAGACCGATATCAAGATGGTAGATATTGAATCGCCATGAGACTCGACGGGAGGTTGTCATCGAGAGGCATGAGAAATGCATGAACTTCGGGGGTATTTGTTTTTTTATAAAAAATAAATACTTTTGCAAATGGATGTTAACGTATTTTAATTTCTTATCAATGGAGAGTAAATTCCAATTTTATTCATAAAAAAACAAAACTGACAGCTCCCGCTTCCGTCAAATAAAGCCATGCACGGCGTGCTTTGATCTGCGTGGGGCGCTCCATAGCCTAGCCAGTTCATTTGACACGAAAACGGGTTAAAAATGATTAAACTAGACTAAATTTGGGGGGGCCTTTTTGTTCTCTGAAAAACCCCTGGACCCCCTGCTTCCTGATGGCCTCGCAAGTTAAATTGCCTCTCAACTGCGCAGAGATTCGTTTGAATCGGTTCATCCATTGAAGCTGTAGAGTGCCCCGCGCGCTGAAAAATGCTGTCACCGGAAAAGAGCATTTAATGTTTAACGTTGTAAAAAATCTTATTTAATGTTTGTTTTTGACAACCAGAACAAACAAACGAACGTGTTCTCAACACTTTAAGGATGCAAATTATGTAAAGAAAAAAAATCGAATTTTTCATCGTCATGAACGGTAACCTGTCCTTAAGGGGGGATTGCCTTTTTTTCGCAAAATTTATCGCTTTTTGGGAATTTTTTTGTGAAGAAAGTATACAACGGAAAATTTGTGAAACTTGGCATATAGTTTTATTGATCTGTTTACTAGATACAAACAAATTTTTAAACAATTTCATCAAAAAATCCGCCTCCCACCCCCCTCGACGCGCGATGGTCCTTTTTTGATGGTGTGCACGATTTCTCAAAAACTATTCAACCGATTGCCTTCAAATTTGGACAGAATGCTCAGCTGACATCCTTTTATCGTTTGATGAAGCAAAAAAGCAATACGTTTAATAGTTTTTTATTTATAACAAAAAATCGATCAATTTTTTTCGAAAAATCGATACTTCAAGTTCAAAACGTCACCAAATCGTCAATTTGTTTTTTTTCCCTTCATCGAACGATAGCTATATGTGTCTAAAGTAAAATGCTTTTTGGGTTTTTGTTGCAGGATGAACGTGAAGGCTGTAATCGTGCACACCATCAAAAAAGGACCATCGCGCGTCGAGGGGGGTGGGAGGCGGATTTTTTGATGAAATTGTTTAAAAATTTTTTTGTATGTAGTAAACAGATCAATAAAACTATATGCCAAGTTTCACAAGTTTTCCGTTGTATACTTTCTTCACAAAAAAATTCCCAAAAAGCGGTAAATTTTGCGAAAAAAAAGACAATCCCTCCTTAAGGCGGGATACACATTTACAACGATCAAAAAATCTATCTTTTTTTCTCTTTAAACGATGGAACTATATATGTAGAATATTTTCTTAAAGTTTCAAAGCGAAATTCGAAAAACTTCAAACCTTACAACTCGTCAACGTTGTGCCTCACCGTTCGGATTCAGAACGGACGTGAACTTCGAACGCGTTTTTCTCAAAACTGCATTAGCGAAATTGGCGTGCAGGATTACTCACAAACTATTAAGCCGATTGAGTTGAAACTTGGTAGAAATATTGATAATATTGGTAGCTTCTACTTGACGAGAATTGTTTTTGAAAAATTGAAGAAAACAAACTACTTTTTTCATCCACATTTTACAGCAATGTTGTTTTTTTTTTGTAAATGCGTGCCATTTTGTCAAATTTGCATTTTCTTCATTTTCATTACCGTCGCATGGAAACTATACATGTTCTAACTGAACAAATGTTTGAACTTTTTTGCAAATCAAAGTCTACGGGAAGCTAGACTGCACACCGATTCGCATCTCCCGTGGCGACGGTGCTGTAACACTCTGCCACAGCTCCGTCATTTTGATGATAAATTAATTTTTTTAAATTGTTTTGTTTACTTAAGCCTAGAACCCCATTTGTTCTACGTTTAAACTACAAACCGGGGTAAATACTTTACCCCACGCGTTTCTTGTTCGTAAAATCGTTCTGAAAGCAGTTATGAGACTCGTAAGTACATGAATCTGTTCGTTTTCTTATGCAGAAGAGAATGATGAAAAGCAAATTCAATTTCATTAAAGTTCAGTCAGTGAAAAATCCATTTAAATACCCGATAGCGCTAAAAAAACAGCCAAAACGTTATTTTGCAAACAAAAATTCATATCTGTTGCTCTAATCAACCGATTTTCAAATTTCAAACGCGGTTGTAAAGAGGACACATCAGACTTCTAGAAAAAAAATATCACGGTGTTTTCCCAAAAAAGTCTATTCATTTAAGACTCTGAAAATGAAAAAATCGGGGAGCTTTTATATGGAAAAAATCGATGAAAAAGTCATGAAATATTGGTTTCCAAGTATATTTGTTTGGTTTCTGCTATGCGAAATACGGAAAAAAGAGAAATATGATACTTGCAAATATTAAAAAGTAAAGTTATTATGATCCTCTGGCAGTCTCGAATTGCATCTAAGTTTTCGTCAGTGCATCGACGCTCCTCAAATTTTATATTCCCGCCATTATCTGCGACAAAATGAAATAGGTATCAATTTTTTTCGCTTTCCCCATGTATGGGTACATAAAATATGAAAATCATCGCCGAAAATGATATATCCAATGCTTTACTATCAAACAAGCTTATAATGCATGAAATACATGTATATCAGCAAGAAACAGAAAATCTACACAAAACACCAACGGGAGCAACAAACCGGGGTAGATATCGACCCCACACGCGCTTCACGTCTTCACCCCATCGCAGTAAACAAAGAACTGAGTGCGCTCCCGACCCGACTCTACTGTTAGAACTTTGAACTGAATTATGGTGCAGGTCCATTGTCGATATTTTCACTGATTAACTTAGGAGCGTAGTTCAAAGTTCGCATGGGGTAGATATCTACCCCGGTTTGTGGTTCTAGGGTTAAATATACTATTAAAGTTCACTGTACAAAATTTGTGTATAAAAATTAATACACAAGTGTAGGAAGTTTTTATGCGGATACCGCTTATGAAATTTCGGATAATATTTTGAAAATCCAAAGCAGGTTGTTCTAAAAATAAAAGTGTAGCTCCGTAATATTAATATACTTGTGCGTTTGGTAAATAATGCACGTGTAAAAAAATGTTCACATCCATGTGTATTGAAATCAAGAACCATTTGCTGATATCAATATACGAGTGTACATTAAATTTGTTCGTATATTAAGTTCGTAGAATTTCAATTCTTTTGTGCCTTAAATGCAGTGTAAATTTAATATAATTTTCACATTGTTTCATGTGATTTTCATCAGCGTTTATGATTTTTTTTTTCAATTCCAGTTTCGCACTTTTAAATAAATCTGTTGTGATCATACATTGTATGTATCGTAAAATTCAGTTTCACATATATTTTTCAGGCTGCTGTAAATAAATTTCAAACTTGTTTTGTGTTTTCAATGCTCTGTTTTTATAGTTGATTTATTACACATCTGTAGTAATTTTCAATTGAAGACATGGGTTAAATCAATACATTTTCCACAAATTTACAAACTCGTCTTTGAAATTCCATGTTGCATCTATTAAATTCTATATCCACGTTAGAATTTCATGTTCCTGTTTTAAATTTACGGTGCAAGTGTTTCAAATTTAATTGCATCTACCGAGTTCGTAAAATTCAATTCCTTTGTATCTTAAATGTATTGTAAATTTCATATCATTTTTTTCAGTGTATACCTAAAGTTTGATAATTGTAGAATAATTATTTCTTAGTTTAAAAAATCCCTCAATATTGCTTATTTTTTCCTGTCTAAATGTATATCCCGCCTTAACTTTTTATGCTTTTCCTTTCTGGTGCGATCATGAATAGGTATCAAGGCGTAAGTCCGAAAATTCCAAAATGGGATTTTTTGATTGCATAATTTTATAGTCGAGGGTCTTATCCTCAATTCGCAACAACAATTTTGTAAAAAATTCACAAATTTCAGCGTGTCATGGAGAATTTTGTGAAGGGTCGCCCATTGCGCTACGGCGTACCTGCTCGCTGCGATTGGCCCTTTTTCTTTCTTTTTTTTAATAGAATGTTTTTCGAAACGGTGTAAGTCGTATCTCAAAATCTATTCATTCGATTCACTAGAAATTCGAACGGAGCATAGTTCATAGTATTTTCTATCGCATATAACCGAATTATTTGTTCATGCGTTCATCCATTTCTTAATAACAATTTGTCAAAGTTGTTTTCTGTCCGAAAGTCGAACTTTTTTTCTACAGTTTGCAGGGAGACATTTTCGTAAGATTTTGGGTTTTGGATTTTGGGAGACAGTTTCACAAAGGGTGCCTAAGGAAAGTAGAAAAATAGCACAAGAGCACGAAAAAAAAGGAACGCCAGTGGCTCGTGAATCGGGACTATGCACCCGCTTCGAAATCAAGATCTCGCATTGCTAACAAAGCATTCTCGTAGCCGCGGTTGATAGGCATCGAAGTGGCGAGGTCCTAATCCCTGTGGGGTTAAGCGCCCGTGCCCCGCTCATGACTCTACCCGTTCGTCCGAAAGGACAACGCGGCAGCACCCCGTCCACAGATTCGCGATACACGCTCAACTTCGCCTCCGCGTTTTGTCCCGTTGGAGGATTTATACTTGCCGGCTTTCCGTCTACCGTGCAGCCAGCGAACCCGAACGAGAACGAACGAATTTTACGCGAGGTACATTTATTTCGGGTGTAGTATTTTGTAGTATGAGTTTTTGCTTTTTCTCGTGGTGTTTTTATTATTTGTTAGCATTTTTTAAAATATATTCAGGCTGACCCGAAAAATGGCGTCTAATAGAAAAATCTAGATGCCTCGTCGTATCCATACGTATCCGAATCAACCCCATCTATGTTCTACGATCTTTTTTACTTTTCGAGAAACAAAGCATTTTTAAATTTTTTAACGAATTTTTCTGTAGCATAGGTTTTTATTTTTTCCTTTTGTGTGTGTGTGTGTGTGTATGTGTGTGTGTGTGTGTGTGTGTGTGTGTGTGTGTGTGTGTGTGTGTGTGTCAAAAGCTTTTTGTGTATATATGAAAAACTTTCTGCTCGAAAGTTTTTCAAAGCAATTAGGAATCATTTAAACTAATATAAGTATTTTTTTATCATCTGAACTTTGGTGGCTGATCCTCTCAAACATATTTTTTCAACTACTCATAAAAATCTAATGCGTCAACGTTAGGGAAGAGCGTGGATATCGGTTTTCGATAATATCGAGAAAAAAACCGGAATGTCGGACCAAAAATCCGATATTCGACTCGAATAATACCGATATTCCGATATCAGAATTGGAAAATTAAAATATCATTATAATTTTTATTTTTTACATTTAAGTTACTTTTACTTGTTTTTTTTTACTGCTTTTATCAGCCTTAAAATATTACTTCCTACATTCAATGTTTCCGATGTGTCAACTTATTTATCCTTGAGTGTGGAATCAGAAAGGACCTTTTCTTTCGTGACTTACACCTACAATAAGATAAGGTCGTCTCTGAGAGACGAAACATTAGATGCGCTTTGTTTTTTTTTGCGGTAATTGTTTCAACAATCTCAATCTCGTTAATTAAAGTGACCAAGCTGTTGCCTGCTTGCTACAAGCTATGCCATTTATTTGCATTTTGGTAGCTACTACTATGCTGACTTGCATAAAACTTACTAATTTTAGTTTTGCTTGTTTACTACTTATTTGATTTGCATAAAAGTTCCCATTTCTTTTCTTTTCTTGTTTCTTTATTTCATGTTGGGTTAGATATGTTGAGGAACATAGCAGGGTATGTTTAGAAATGTATAATAAATGAAGATCTCAATACAAGACGCTGATTTTTAATAAATACTGTGGTTTCACTTAGCCTTTCCCGTCGCTCAGTTTCACTATTACTTCTACCACTTCCATCTTCACTTTCAACCTTGCAACGTTTTTAATCAAGCTTTCACGTAAATATAGGAAAATATCGAAATACCGGTATTCTGATATTACAACTTGTTGATATCGAAATAGTACCCATAGCAGAAAAAGCTCCGATAGTCCAAGCTCTACGTTAGGGTGTTAGTTGACAATTTTTTTATTGTTTTACAATGTATTTCATAAAGATAATAGAAGTAAGAAAAAATCGCGAGAAAAGTACACGGACAAAAGAGAAGACAAATGCTTTGTTTCTCGAAAAGTACAAAAAATCGTAGAACATAGATGGGAGTGATTCGGATAGGAATTGATACGGGGCATCTAGAGTTTCCTCTTAGAAGTCACTTTTCTGGCAACCCTGTATATATATTCTACTAAAGTTCTAACAAATAAAAAATAGAATAAAAAACACCAAGAAAATTCTGATAAATGCAACATAATAAAAATATCCTACGTATAGATATTTGCGGAATTGTAGAAATAATGAAGGAGGATCGTAAGTGGCCTGAAAATGCCCAAGGGAGTAAGTACGTGGGATCGCAAATGGCAATCGATCAAAATGGCAGAAAGAAACGAAAGAAGCCATGGCAAAGCGTAGGTGAGAGAGAAATCTCGCCGACCGTATATAAAAAGAAAAAATGAGGGAGCTAGACAATAAAAATTGAAAGAGGCAGAAAAATTAAAATTCACCAAGAAACCCAATACTACTGGAGCAAGATTGACGTGTCCACATACTGCAAGGGATACAAGCATAGAAAATCATGAATACACGTGGAAAGATATTGGGAAGACTGGGCAATCAGCGGAAAAATAAAAGAAACAGAGGCAGGGACAAGATTTTGTAGTATAGGGAAGGATGGCAAAAAGAAGGGTATGCAGAAAAATGGAGACACTTTTGCGAGTGTCCAAAAGTTGAAGGCAAACTCAATCGAGAGGCAGTAAAAAAACTGGAACAATGATTGGAAAAGAGCAGGGGGATAGAAATAAACCATAAAATAGAAGCGCAACCGCAAAAGCAACTGGCAAAACAACTACGTGAATACATTGGGCAATTCGAGAAAATACGATATTAAGGGGCTATACCAGTGTAAAAGGCTAAAAAACGTTTTTTTTGCCTTTTTCGACAGTTTAAACATTCAAGAATATCATTATCACTTATCATTTATATCAATATCATTTTATCTTGCAAAAATCGATAGTTAAATCTTTTAACGCGGTTTTCTCGAGATGAGATTTTTTTAATTTACTGACATTGTAACTCAAAGAGCAACTATCCGATTGACTTGAAATTTGAACTAAGTACTCTTGAATATATTTACACTACAATGACGTAGGATATTTTTGATTGGATGAAAATTGACCATTTGCCATTCAAAAAAAACGACCATTTTATAGGCAAGAAAACAGACTTTTTTCATAACTACGCCATTTTGTTAGATTTTGATGTTTTCCGAAAATCCTACGTCATTGTACAAGAAATACCTTCTAATTTAACAGTTTTTTCCTTTTTCGGTTTCAGCTACTCAATCGGCCGGAGTCATGTCAGCAGTGAAGGAACTTTTTTCTTGGCGCCTCTGAACGCAGCGCATAAGTCGCTTGGATCTCGATATTTTTCTATGATAAAATTATGTAGTATAGGTCAAACATAGCCAAAAATATTCTTAATTTTTCCAAACATTTAATCGAGTATTTTTCTTCCAAAAAATGCCCGAAAATCGACCAAATTTTCAGCGTTCACCCTGGTATAGCCCCTTAAGGGAAGGTACCTGAGTAAACGGCGAGAAAAACAGGTAAACTTCGGGGATTTTTATTTCAAAAACTAATGCTTCGATTGGATCCGGGTCTTTTTTTATTGGAAAATATGTACATTGAGGTATGTTTAGGAATTTTTTAAAATAAATTCGTTGACTGGAAGCGATTCAAACGTGATTATCTCCAAACATAGTTTTCAAAGTCGGTGGCAGATATATCTCGAAAACTGCTTGTCCGATTTTGTCCAAATTTGGATACAATATTCTTCGATAGTTTTTCTCGTTCGCCACGTAGGGGTTTTTCATTCGATTGAACCATTGCTTTTTTATGCAATGTGTATGCAATCCAAAATCGTCGGAAATTGCAAACGAAAAATGAATGTTAAATTAAAACGGCCGCAATTCCGTCAAAAATGAAAATTTCAAAAAAAAAAACCTAATCCAATCGAATCCAATCGAAACATTAGTTTTTGAAATTAAAATCCCCCAAGTTTACCTGTTTTTCTCGCCGTTTACTCAGGTACCTCCACTTAAGATACATGTAACAGTATGAGGAAACCAATGTAAATCATGAGAAACCCGATGTAAACACGTAAAGGTGAATTGAAGGGCACTAATGTAAACACCCTTAAGAAGGTATACAAGGAATAAATACTACTACTACTATATTGGCGGAATTTTACATACAATTTATTTATACAATTTCCTAATAAATTAATAAATCAATTTTTAAAAGCAAACGAAGAAAACTTTGTAAATAATCGAAAAAAGAAGAAAAAATAGAGAAAAATCAGTGTGCACTCGTGACAGAATCGACGAGATGAAAAAGTGAACCCCCCAATTATCGATTCACCGGGTTCTCCACTTCCCCGAATACTCAAAGGACATACCCCCCCTCACATTTATATATACGTACAATAATGCCCGTATTATTAATAGAGACGTATCGCACCGGGCAACCGAAAAAGAGAGAAAGAGAGATGGCTATTTTTCCCTCGATTTTGGGGTTTTGTTGCGGAGACTTCGAGCAGGAGTGAGAGAAGGATTCGAGCCCCCGTATATTGTATGTATGTGTGTGTGCGTGTGTGCGCGCGCGCGCGCGCGTGTGTGTACACATATATACATGTGTGTGTCTGTATATGCCTATTATAACGTTATAGTTTGTACGTAGACGGAATTCAAGAGTTTTGCGATCGTTCAAAGAGGGAGAAAAGAAGTGCTCGTTCCGACCCCCCGACGCGATCATCGACGGAAACCGAATCGAGTCACGCTCGGTTACGTTTTGTAATGCATTATGCACACACATACACACACCGAGCGAATATATATATATATATATATATATTCGCGAAATAACGACCAACGGTGGCAGCTGTGTAAGAGGGTGAGCCAAGAAGGACAGGGGGGAGGGGGCTGGAGCAAAAAGGAAGGAAAAAGGGAAGACGTGAAAAAGAGAAAGAAAAAAATCGAAAGATGAGGAGAAACGTGTAGCTCGGTTAGCCGGGTCGTGGCCATGCACAAAGGATATTCGACGGAGCACCGTAATTTTGGCTGCGGAAAGAGCGGTTCCAACATCCGTACATACATGCAAACATATATACATACTAGCATATATATTCATACTTGTGTGTATGTGGGCATATATGTATATAAATGTGCACAAGTAACACCGATAGAAGAGACACAGACACGGAGGAAGAAAAAGAGAGAGAGAGAGAGAGAGAGAGAGAGAGAGAGAGAGAGTCTGGACATCCATGAGCTGTTGCTCTCTCGGGGCGCACGAACGAGTTGCTGCGGTTATTTCTCTTTTCGTCTATATATATATACATATATATATACGCGCGCGCGAGCTGTTTCTCGTTGATGGCTTGCACCATAGGAATGCGAAACGAGAGCGAGCCATGCGGCGCATCGGATCTCGTTATGCGTACTATATATATATAGCGTATATTTATGAGTACGTGTAATGTCGATCACACGGCAGATGTAGCAAGAATTCTCTTTCCAACCCCCAAATTCGCCGTTACAATTCCTCCCCCTCCCTTCCTCCCTCTCGCCCTCACTCTCCAATTCAGTTTATAGTCGTAGTTTTTGGTTATAGTTTATAGTTTAACTCATTTTAGTTTATAGTCATAGTTTATCCCTTAGGGTAATTATGGTGGTGGGTTTAGGATAAGAATTTTATAAGTTTTTGTACGCTAAATTGTTTTTATTGCTTGTACACTTCTCTGCACGGTGTCCTTAGGGGTCTACTGTCCCAGAGCACGCAATAAAGAAACATTCGCCCTTTCTCTCCCTCTCTAAAGGTTTCTTTTGATGGAAAAAAAATTGTTACATCTGGAGCGGATTGTGTGATTTGGGGGATAAGGATATGTTCTATCCTAGTGCACTAATAGTGCATTGGATAAGGATTTGTCCTATCCTAGTGCACTAATAAAGTATCTGTCCGTCTAAACATCCATCCATCCATCCATCCACCCGTCCATCCATCCATCCATCCATCCATCCATCCATCCATCCATCCATCCATCCATCCATCCATCCATCCATCCATCCATCCATCCATCCATCCATCCATCCATCCATCCATCCATCCATCCATCCATCCATCCATCCATCCATCCATCCATCCATCCATCCATCCATCCATCCATCCATCCATCCATCCATCCATCCATCCATCCATCCATCCATCCATCCATCCATCCATCCATCCATCCATCCATCCATCCATCCATCCATCCATCCATCCATCCATCCATCCATCCATCCGTCCGTCCGTCCATCCATCCATCCAGAAATGTAGTATACTTAATTTTTATAACTAAGTAGCTTCCGCCTGCGTTGATACTAGGGTTGGGCATATTCGAATTTTGAATAGTAAAGAAACTTATTCAAAATTCGTTCCGAAAATGAATAATGCATCCAACTGAATTCAGTATTCATTTCAACATAAGTAATGAATACAACTCGATTCAGTATTCAGTCCGTATTCGGATATCATCAACTTGAATCATCTACAAAAATGAACAATGGAAATGGGACAAATATAATGTTCCATTTCTACCCCCATTTCTTCAGTTACTAGATACTAAGAGCGCGATTTCCCTTGGGTTAATATAATGTAAACGGACGATAATGTTTCAATAGAATAACATGTTTTCTGTCAATTTTTCCAGACTATTCAATTTGATGATATCCGAATAAAGAATGAATACTGAATCGAATTGGATTCATTACTTATGTTGAAATGAATACTGAATTTAGTTGGATTCATTATTCATTTTGGAATGAATGCTGAATCCAACTGGATTCATTATTCCGTTTTAAATAAATACTGAATCCAACTGGATTTTTTATTTATTCTCAGAACGAATACTGAGTCGAGGTGGATTCATTATCGAAAAAAATGAATATCCATCTGACATGTACTCGGTATTATTTTCCTGCTCGAATACTAAAAGTATTCGAGTATGCCCATTCGAGTTTGGATGGAATACAATTTTCCATACAAACTTTTACAACCCATTTCACCCTCGTATGAGTTGGTTTTCGAAAAATCCTTTCTTAGTGCACCTCTACACTTTCTAAGGAACATATCTTCCAAATGTTCACATTCAGGCTGTGCGATGTGTATATGTCAGCCAGTCAGTCAGTAAGTCAGACAGTCAGTCACGGAACGATTTTGTATGTATAGATCTAATTAATATTTAACCACGGTGGTAACTTGTTCCAGAACACGCAGTGAGCGCCTCTTCTCTCCTTCCCCCCCCCCCCCTCTCTCTCGCCCAATTGGCGAGATTGTTCGCGCAGAAAGAACAGCATATCTCAGGTCGCTTTTCAAAATAAATGATAGAAGAGAGGGCATGGTTTTAAGGGAAAATCTGAAAACCACATCAATAGCGCGTTTCCGTACAGAATATTCAAGATATGTCTTCCATATCTCTGCGGCATATTTTTATAATGGACTTCCCCCAAATATGAACATGAATATCATGGCTTTTAAGAAACGAGATTTGAATGAAATGGTTAAGAAAATGCTTGTTGAGGGTACTGTCTAGACAATGCAGGGTTTCGAGTGGTTTGGTCCTTTCTCTTGTCTCTCTTCTTTTCTTCTATTATGTTTCTTAGTTTTGTATGTTATTTTTATTTTATTTCACTACGTATTATTTTTCATTTTCTGATTCGGTGTCTTTCTTTATATTATTTTTGCATCATGTAGTCACCTATTTTTGTTTTTGTATCGCGTTTTTCTTTTATTTGTTGTATTTTAATTCCTGTAGGGTGTATGTAATATGAGGATTGCATGCCAGAGAATCCTGCTTGGTCTTAGCGCACCAATAAATCTATCTATCTCTCTCTTTCTCTTTCTCGATCCCTCTCTCCTTCCTCCCCCGCAGCCGCGCGCAAAACGCTCAAAATGATGATCTAAAACCATAACCACGCATATTAATATCACAATATATACCTCAACGACGAACATAGAAGGGCTGCGGATTTTTATGCCGGACACTTTTTGTTTTTCTTTTCTTTTCGACAAATCCGCCCTTTTCACTCAAATTTGTCAAAATTCACACAAACGCAAATAAACCCAAACAAATGCGCATGCATCGAACTCTCTTTAGTGTTCGTGTTTTTTTCCTCTTTATTCTTCTACACGTTTTACTTTTCTCCTTAATACAATCAAGTTTTGTTTTCGGGCTGAATCGTCGAGGATGTGGAGTGTGTTTGGTTGAAGGTGAAAATTTGCAGAGGAGGCTTTCGGGACTGAAGGATTCGTTTGGAAAAAAATTTAAGGCCGAGCCTGAAAAGAGCGCCAGATGGGCTGATAGCCAACATCACGCGGATATAATGAATTCAAAATGTCCTTTTTCTCTCTATATATAAATATATATATATAGATATTGGCGGCTTGTGTCGGTGCACACTTTGCTCGGACTTGGGGTAATCCCCAGATGTGCAGGATCGGCACGCACCCCTCATCGGTCTCTCTCTCTCTCGCTGGTTGAGCACGTGAGGAGTACGGGAAGGGAGGACGAGGGAGGAGGGATCAGGTGCATTGTCCAAACGGAATTCCGTCTATATCTGATTGTTTGGCGCAAAACTTCGCGTCCCTCTCCCCGCAGGTATTACTGGTATTATTATTATTCTTGTTGTTGGTGCACGTCTATAACAAGTCGGGAGAGAGAGAGAGAGAGAGAGAGAGAGAGGGGCCATTCATAGGAGCCGCGCGGGGCCATTAAAAACACGAATTTACAACAAACCAAGCCCCGGGAGCAAATACGATTGTCCTTTTATACACCATGGGAACCAGCAAAGGTCCCGGTTTCTCCATCTGTATACATATATACCGTCTTAAGGGCAGAACGCCCAAAAATGTTTCCTACAATGGCTAATTCGTGATTTGGAATAAGTTTAACTGATTTGGTGGAGCCCGGTTTATGTGTATGTGCACGGACTGGTACTTTTACGACCTACGTGCTTGTATACGACCGCGCCACTGTTCACCGATAATTTAGGATCGACGAAGTCGCCTCGGGCCTGACACCCGGACCAGCAGGGTCAACCTGCACGTTGAGTAATGCGACTGTACGCACTCTGTAATTTGTTTGCCTCCAAATATGCGTGTGTATATATATATATATATAGGAAAAGTCGATTTTTAAGGGGCTATACCAGTGTGACATTTTCAAAAAATCGATTTTTTTGCCTTTTTCGACAGATTATACTTTCAAGAATATCCTGTCAAAATTTCAAGGTCGTATCTCTAATCATTTTATCTTGCAAAAATCGATTGTTAAATCTTTAAACGCATTTTTCTCGTAATGAGATTTTTCATATTTGCCGACATTGTAACTCGGAGAGCAATTATCCGATTGACTTGAAATTTAAACTGAGTACTCTTGAATATATTTACTCTATAATGACGTAGGATATTTTTGATCGGATGACAATTGACGATTTGGCATTGAAAAATAACGACCATTTTATAGGCAAGAAAGCAGACTTTTTTTCATAACTACGCCATTTTGTTAGATTTTGATATTTTTCGAAAATGCTACGTCATTGTACAGGAAATACCTTCCAGTTTAACGACATTTTTTACTTTTTCAGTTTCAGCTACTGAATCGGCCAGAATCATGTCAGCAGTGGAGAAACTTTTTTTTCCGCGCCTCCGAAGGCAGCGCATAAGTCGCTTGGATCTCGATATTTTTCTATGAAAAAATTATGTAATATAGGTCAAATATAGCCAAAGATATTCTTAATATTCCAAAACATATAATTGAGTACTTTTCTTCTAAAAAATTCCCGAAAATCACCCAAATTTTCAACGTTCACATTGGTATAGCCCCTTAAGCATTCTATCTACCCCTGGAGTAGCAGGGACTGGTTTTTTGTTTTCAAAGGAGATCAATTGAATCGTTGATGAATTTTATATCACTTTTAAAAAAATACTAATCTCTGGTAAAATATGAACTTTTACGTTATTTTCTTCTATAGGTATCGTCAGATCGGTTTTTAAGAAAAAAAGATTGACCTCTGACAAGGAATATCCCTCATGTGTCGTTCTTCGATTATGGTGAAATTTATATATGTCATGAAGCATTAAAAACTAAGCGACACGTATTTTTTTATCGGCGGAAAAACTGGTTTAAGGGGTGAAACCAGCCCTCGAATAGAGGTGGTTCACCCCTTAATTATTTTTTGAGATAACTCTCTAGTGGATTTTTCATCGCTTCGAAATAGAAGAATTTTCGTTTTTGTTTCATTGCGATCGGGCGACTGCTTGTGGGTGAAACTGCAATATTACCCCTTGACATGCCTTTCTTCGAGGGCTGGTTTCACCCCTTAAAACCGTTTTTCCGCCGATAAAAAAAATACGTGTCGCTTTGTTGTCAATGCTTCATAACATATATAAGTTTCAACAAAATCGGAGGACGACACCTGAGGGATGTTCCTTGTAAGTAGATTTTCGGATAAACTTCCGAAAAGCGGAAACCGAATTATCATCTAATATTTGGCACAGACCTTCATTTTAATATTTCAACAGATCCCCTAGAAAGATTTTTGGCGACGCCTCCAAATATGCGTTTATATATATAGGAAGAGTCGATTTTCAAGCATTCTCACCTCATCTACCCGTGGAAGTAGCAGGGACTGTTTTTTTGTTTTCAAAGTAGATTGACTAAATCTCTGATGAATTTTAAATGTTACTTTTTTAAAAAAATAAACATCTCTGGTGAAATATGAACTTTTACGTTATTTTCTTCTATAAGTACCGTTGGATCATTTTTTGAGAAAAAAATATGGGCCTCCGAGTAGATTTGCGGATAATCTTCCGAAAAGCGGAAACCGAAATTCCATCTGAAATCTCGCACAGACCTTCATTTTAATATTTCAACTGATTCCATCAAACGATTTTTAGTGCCGCGTCATAGTTTTCGAGATATCAATTTGTGAAAGTTATTTTTGACCCCGCTCCTACTGCATATATATAGCTAACGGGCCCAGCTCTGTCTATAACTATATATGTTATCGCGCTCACCGTTTTCTGCAAATGGTCAGTGAAACACTAGTATGGGCGCAAGGCACTTCGGATGTGCGTGGAATATCACCTGCAGGTGATAGGAACAGAGCATCGTAGATTGATTTTTTTGTTTTCCCACAGGTCATTTTTTTGTAGATGTAATAGATTTCTAGGATTCATTTATTAACTTTAAATCGTTTTGGGATTTTAAAAACATTTTTTGTTTCTATAGTTTCTGATTGTTTTTTTGTTTTTGCGTTATTATTTTTTGGGATTTTGTATGGCTGTTCATCATTTTTTTAAATTTTGCAGTTTGCAATTTTTTTCGCGGACTTTACATGGTACCTCTTTATAACAAGCGGCTGCTGCAGCGATAGAGGGAGGGGTTCTACCGCCCAAACTTGATGAAAATCTACAGAAAGTGTAGAACACGATTACATATACCGAGGGTCCCATTGTAATCTTACAGCTGATTCATCTCGAAAAATACTGCTTCGATTAAGTATTGGGTATAATAAAACTTTCAGGGATCAAAGGAGGACGTTCGATAAAAAAATTATTTTTGGGTCCAAAATTCAAAATGGCAACGTTAAGATGGCCGACATGCTTTTTTAAAGTGGGATAATGAATTTTTTCACCAAAAAAATTGTTCGGCCTAAACCAACAACTTTTCTAGGAATGGTTTTTTGATAACATTAATAATTCGGCGGTTAGAATACCATTTTTACCATTTGAGCGCTATCCAGAATGTACCACACTCAGAAAAAAGATTTATTGAGGACAAAGAAGTTTGTCCTCCGGCGAATAAGTTTTCTTATTCGTATGTCGGCCTACTATGATTTTATTAACAGCTACGGACATTTTTTATTTAAGTTTATGTTTATGATTTACTAAGGATTTTTTTTAACATCTAATAGGATATATAAGTTTAAAAAAATAGGTGTTTTATATCCGACAAATAGAGTTTTTCTTAACATCTAACAGGATTCTTCATAATTCCCCAGCTGTTTTTTTTTCGAGGAATTGTGTCATTTTGTCCGTCATTACTTTCTCACTTGAACGTTTTTTTCTCACTTTATATTCTTACTCACACTTAAATCATTCCTCACTTTTGAGTTTCTCACTTCCGAAACGCAACACTGACACTTGTGCAAAAAGCATTGGCATAGGAAGAAGCTACATGGTAAGCGTATGCGTGAGCTACATCTGACGAGTGGCCTGCTGTTGGGCCCGTCGCGTCGAAGGGCAACGTGCGGATGCACGCATTAGTATCATAGTCGCGAAGTAAGAGGTTTTCGTGATTGGAAAGTAGTATTTATTTGATTTGAGGAAATATTTATTCAAATTTTCTATTTTAAATATGGCTTTTAATTGATGTGAAAAATGGGCACGTAAAAAAACATATTTAGTGACGCCGAATAAATACTGTAGTTACAATCACATAAAAACTGTCTCCATACGAGGAAACATTTATTAATTGCTAATGAATTATGTTCTAATGTTCCAATTTATTAGAACATAATAAATCTTTTTTCTGAGTGCACGAGGAAGTAAAATCTTCAACATCCCTAGAGTAAGTGTGCGTGTGTATATGGGTGTGTTTGTTTAGGTTTGTTGAATAGCCCAAACAAGGTTTATTTCCCTGGGGCTCGTTACTTCCGTTACCAAACAAACGAAAACAAACTCACGCGCACAATTACACTTGGGTCTGTTTGATAGCCAAAGCGATGAGCCGCAGAGACGTAATACTTTCTTTGGGTTTGTTTGAGTTATCGAACAAACCCAAAAAACTCACACACACACACTTACAGTAGGGATGTTAAAGACTTTACCTCCTCATGGTACATTTTGGATGGTGCTAAAATAGTAACAAAAAATGGTATTCTAACCTAAAAATTATGAACGTTATCAAAAAACTTTTCCTACTAAACTTGTTAGTTTTAGCCTGACAAATTTTTTGTTGGAAAAATTCGTGGTCTCTTTTAAAAGAAACATGTCGGCCATCTTAACGTCGCCATTTTGGAATTTGGACAAAAAAATTATTATTGTACTCAATACTTGATCAGAGCAGTATTTTTCGAGATAAATCAGGTGTGAGATTAAAAAGGGACACCAGGTATAGGCATACCCAGAGCTGAGCCCGTCGGCTACAGATATAATAGGAGCGCGGTAAAAAAATTGATATCTCGAAAACTGTGGTGCGTCGCCGAAAATCCTTTGAGGAGATCTCTTAAAATATAAAAACGAAGGTCTGCGCCAAATTTCAGATCAAAGTTTGGTTTCTGCTTTTCGCAAATATACCTAGATTTTCTTGTGGGATCTAATATTAATTTTTTTAAATATTATTATCCAATTTTATTGCTCCGGGCCACACACTTCGTTCCTTAATTATTCTTTGTTTTTTAATGATATATTGTAGGAGAAACTCTGCAAAATTTCCTAGATAAAGATTTTAGATCACGAATATTCTACGAAGTATTCATTAGAATGCTTTTTTGTATATTTTTTTGTTACAGTAAATTTCTATGCTGTTTCTCTACTACTGGAGGAGGTAACCGAAACGTTCAGATACAGTCGAACCTCGATATAACGAATCTCTAGGGAAGTTCGTTATATCGAGTTTTCGTTATATTGAGTTTTCGCTATGGCGAGTTCATGTTCCTTAAAATGTTCTTTAAAAAATATGTATTAGTACTATAAATATAAGGATATTTTTCAAAAACAGAAAGGTTTTAATTAGAGCACTTTTTACAAGCAATTAGCAATTGGAGCACTTTTTACAAGCAATTAGCAATCAGAGCACTTTTTACAAACAATTAGTAATTAGAGCATAATGTATATTATTGAGTCTTTGTATAAAGTTTTCCGGTGTCTATCTGAATGGAATGGACAAATCTTCATTATATCGTGGATTTTGTTATATCTAAGTTCAACTATACCGTGCTGTGCGGGTCGGAAATTGACAAGTGTGCCTGCCCCCAGTTTGAGTGGATATTGGGGTTGATGAGGTAAATTGTGGGGTGATAAGGGAATAGAGGGGCAATGAGACAATAGTGGTATGTGGAAGGAATCATTAGGGAATGGAGTAATAGGTCAATAATGGGGTAATGAGGCACTAGTAGGATACTAAGGCAATGGTGGGTTAATGGAGCAACAGTGAGGCAATTAGACAACAGTGGTAGAATGAAGGAATCGTGGTAATGGGGGAATCGTAAGGCAATGGGGTAAATCGTGTGGCAATGAGCAATAGTGGCATTATGGGGCAGTAGTTGTCGCAACGAGCCAATATTGGGATAATAGGCGAAATCGTGGGGCATTATTTAGTCAGGATGTATGGGGCAATGGGGTACGTCGCGGTGCAATTGGGAGAATAGTTAAGGCAATGGGGTAAATCGTGGGACATTGGGCAACAATAAAATAACGGGGCCATAGTTGTGGCAATGGGACAATATTGAGATAATGAGGTAATAGTGTAAATCGTGGGGCAAATGGGGAAATATTTGGGACAATGAAGTAAACCGTGCGGCAATTGGGGGAATGTATGGGGCAATGGAGGAATAGTTGGGAAATTCCCGAGTCGAAATTTTCAGCCTATTTTGCCCCTCCAGATCCTCACAGTGGTAGGAGATAAAGGCAGTAAAGTTGCTTCGCATTCAATATAAAATGAGCTTCTACTTAACGCCTAGAACGGGAACAAATTTCCCTTTTCTCCACTTGCAGGCGTTAAAGAGGACGTCGAATGGCACACGTATACAAGCACACGAATACACTCTATTTCGCATATAGAGATACATATGCCTGAATACGCGCATGCGTAGACACACGTATATACCCGCACACATACATGCCTAAGCATACACCAACGCACGTATACTAGTACCTATACGTATTCATGCGTGCCTGCTATAGGGATCCGCGTATACATGCATACATGAGGGCAATTCCTATCAAAAATATTGTAACTGTTTGCCCAAGATCCATTTCTTCCACTTTGGAGAGTTGCTGGAGCTGCAGGAGCAAGTTTGAAGCGAATGCGAAAGGTTCGCTGGGTGGAGATAATGGAGAGTCCATTGGAAAAGTACGCCTCTACGCAACGAATTCAGCTACGTTAGTTCGGAGTATAAGGGCCTATGCAGGAGGTAAGCGGTAAAGGAAGAGCACGTTAGGACCCATAGTAGGACTTGTAGCAGCAAAAGAGAAGCTGCAACGACTTCAGCTAGGTTAGGTAGGAGTATCAGGGCCTATGCAAGAAGTAAGCAGCAAAGGAAGAGTATGTTAGGAGCCCATAGTAGGACTTCTAGCAGTAAACAGACTCAAGCGAGGCTGACATAGGATCAAAGGCCTTTAAAATAGGCTGAAAATTTCGACTCGGGTTCCTATAAAAAATATTGCAACTGTTTGCCCAAGATCCATTTTTTCCACTTTGGACAGTTGCTGGAGCTGCAGGAGCAAGTTTGAAGCGAATGCGAAAGGTTCGCTGCTGGGTGGAGATAATGGAAAGGCCATTGGAAAAGTAGGCATCTACGGCGAACGCGCGGTTCCACCTAGTCCAACGCATGACGGTTACTGAAAACTATCAGACCCGCTCTTTCGAATGCGACCATCCCCACCCTTGTTTCGTCGAAACAGCCAAATGCACGATAGGTCCAAACGCAATCAAAAGAGGAGCTGCAACGACTTCAGCTAGGTTAGGTAGGAGTATAAGGGCCTATGCAGGAGGTAAGCAGTAAAGGAAGAGCATGCGGTTGCCTTCTGGTGGACTTAAACAGACTTAAGTGAGGCTGACATAGGATCAACGGCCTTTAAAATAGGCTGAAAATTTCGAGTCGGGTTGTGGGGCAATGGAGGAATAGTTGGGAAATTGTGGGGCAATGGAGGAATAGTTGGGGCGTTAGTGGGGCAATGGTGACAACCATGGGGCACTAGGCTAACTGGCGGGCCAATTGGGGGGTGTCGATCACGTTCCTATCAACGCGCGGCGTATTTTAATAATTGGCGAGTCCAATGATGTTTGTTTTGTCGAATTGTGCCTCGGTACGGCTTCGGCGGCGGGCTCTCCCTATATTTCTCGTCGGAACAAGATGAAAGCTCACGGCGGTGTCGCTCGGCACACGAGCAGATGTGGCTCGTACACCTCCACCTATACCTACCGCCCGCGAGAGCTCGCCCTCGCAATTACGGCCACTTTTGGGTGGGCATCTCCTAATTCCGAGCCAAGTTAATTACCCCCCGACCTTTCCTGCGCTCGTCCAATTTGTAACGAGTAACGAGAAGTCGTTTAAACGATTCTTCTCCGCCTCTCTCTCTCTCTCTCTCTCTCTCTCTCTCTCTCTTCCCCTCTATTCTTTCCCAATCCAGTGTACGTCTGTATTAGGAAAATTTCGGAGGCGGCAAGAGCGCGGGAGGGAGGACCCCGCAGAGTTTGTCCGCCGTTCAATCTGTTTCTTTTACTTTTGTCGGATGTAGGCACGATTTTACCTGGCCTCCATACGGCGCAGCGACGATCCAAGAGAGAGAGAGAGAGAGAGAGAGAGCGCTCCCTGACCAGGTTAGCCGATTACAACGGAGGCTGTTATTATCCCGGTCCTTTTTTTCGCCTTCTTTTGAGAGAGAAAAACGGCCCGGAGGGTGGAGGTGGCTTCTTCTTCTCTTGCCGAAGGAACGCAGGCCCCCGCGCGCCCTTTTTTCGTCTCTCTTTCTCCGTCTTCACCTTTTTTCCACGACGCGGCTCTCTTCTCTCTCTCTCTCTCTCTTGGTCGCCGCGAGGGTGACGTTCTAGTCATCATCGGGCGCTTCTTCTTTCGTCAATGGGTGGTCGAAACCTCGAGGGGTGGTCGTCGACACCCGGAAGACCCGGGAGACCAGGCGAATTCATCTTTTCTCTCTCATATTCATAGATACACACACACACACACACACATATATATATGTAACGAATACCAAAGGAATCTTGTGACCGATTTGTTTGGGAACAAACGAAGAAATAAATCAAATGCAGAAACCTCACGGAACAAATAAATGAAATCTTTCAATCGAATAAAATCAATCAAACATACCGCAGTGCATAAAAATGAACAAGATACATTATTTGAACGGAATAAAAAAACCAATAAAATGTAAACGATTTTAAGGGGGACTGAGTGTAGAGCGGAAATCTTCACATCCTGATGCTCAATTAAATAGATAAAAATGAAGGAATGCATACGAGACGGGGAAATTAGCGTGTCAACATCCTTAAGGGGCACACTCGGAAATAAATCTGCTGTCGGATCTAGACAAAAATCAATAACTAAAATAAACCATACAAACAAAATCGACGATGTCAAAATAAATTAAATAAATAAAAATAATCAAACGAATAAAACAAAATATGGCGAATGGAGTAAAAAACAAATAGGTTTTTTTGTCTTCATATTTTATTTAAGAACAAAGTTCAGTTTAGCATAAGTGCGTGGGGGGGACCTATGTGTAAACACCCTTAAAAGGTATACCCTGGAAATAAAGACTATTTGTCTGTCTATTTGAGAATAAAGCTCAGTTCAAGAAAAAGTTTATTTCTAAATTAACATTTTTTTAAATTGAACTTTGAATCGAAGAAATTGAAAATTGAAAAAACTACAAACTGAACTTTAAGATGGAATTGAAATTAAAAAAAAAAATATTTTTTCAATTTTCGATTGAGTTTTAAGTGCACTTTTATAACGTAGGAATTTTACATTATTAATTTTTTAATTTCAATCAACGTACAGTTGCAAAATTTCATAGTTTAAAATTTCAAAAACAAACGATAAAATAAAATAAATAGAATCAACACTTAAATATACAGCTGTGTATCTGAAGGAATGTGAAAATATTTACGGGCAAAAAAGAGGTCCGGGCTCGTTAATCGTCGGAAAGTTATCAAACGAAAAGATATACTCGATTTTTCAAACTGAATGCCAAATAGACGTTTCGTCAATATATATATATATATGGATACACATCGATGGGAATCTTGGGAATCGTAATAGTTTTTCGGGCCTCTGAGCGAGTGCCTCGAGACGATAAGATAAAAAAGGAGTATCGGACCTGGTGCGGTAGTGAGGGGCGAGAGCGAAAAACTTTTCGGGACGGGACACGCGGTTCTGTCTCATCGGTTCGACTTTTTGACTCACGATAAAAAAATCTCTGCAGACGCCTATATATGTATCTACGGACATAACTACTGCGAGCGAGACCGGCGTCGACCTTGTCTCATGCGTTGCATGTACGGCTCGTTGACCGTTCCCAGAGGTATGCGAGACGGCGAAGACAACGACGACGACGACGACGACAACGACACGGCACGAGATATCGTTTCGAGCGCCTATCGATCCACCTACGAGATAAGAGCCCCGGCGCTATTTAAGAAAGCTTTTAACAGGATCTCCAACGACTTCAATTCTTACTCTCGCGTGCGACGCACTAATAGGCAGACCATGTCGCTCCAACGACCACCCTCCATCCCTTATTTGACCTTTTTTCTCGTTTTTTTCTTCTTCATTTTACTGTCTCTAGCTTTCTCTCTCAACCTGTCTCACTTTCCTACTGCAAATTCCTCTTCCTCGTTGGGAGAAAATATTACTGGCCCGTTCGATTAGGGCATCCGATTGCAAACTCGTATATAAAAAGCGCGGTATGTGGAAATCTGCCTGGATGGATGAGGTAGAGAAGTTAGGGTCGTTATTATTATATTAGGTGTACAAATAAGTTTTAGGACAGTTTTCAAAAAATTCAAGATTTATTAAAAAATAAGTAAAACACAGTTATTCATCGAAGTAATCTCCATCGCACTGAATGACCTTCAGCCATCTCTCAGGTAACTCGCGGATGCCTTTCGCAAAGAAACTTTCGTCTTGCGAGGTGAGAAATTTAGCGACCCATTTTTCCACTTCTTCAAATGTTTTGAATCGCACGTCAGACAAATCGTTCTGCATTTTCCGGAATAAATGATAATCGGATGGGGCTAAGTCTGGTGAATACGCCGGGTGTGGTACAGCTTCCCATCCAAGCGCCAGTAACGTATCCTTGACCGGTTTACCCACATGAGGCCGCGCGTTGTCATGGAGCAGTTTTACTGGACGTTTTCCTTTACCAGAAAATGGACGTTTCTTCTCAATTTCTTGATTCACTTGCATCAATTGATGACAATAGCGATCGGTAGTAACTGTTTGACCAGGTTTGAGAAGTTCATAATACAGTACGCTTTTCATATCCCACCATATGCACAGCATGACTTTGTTACAATGAACATTGCGCTTTGGCGTGGATGTTGTCGGCTCGCCGGGGTCAACCCGATGATATTTGCGTTTCGGATTATCAAAATAAATCCACTTTTCATCGCCGGTCACAATTTTCCACAAGAAAGACTTTCTATGTTGCTTGTTGTAAAGACTCACACAAATGTTAAGACGGCTGTTTTTATTTTCTTGAGTCAGAAAGTGTGGTACCCACTTTGTTCCTTTTCGAATCTTACCCATTGCTTTTAAACGATAAGAAACAGTTTGTTGAGTTACTCCAAGCTGTTCCGAAAGTTGTTTCTCCGTCTGACAAGAGTTTTCATCCAGCAACGCTTGCAGTTCCTGATCGTCCACCTTTACAGGAGGCCCCGTGCGTTCATGGTCACTAACGTCGAAATCACCTTCTTTGAATCGCTTATACCAATACTCACATGTACTTTTAGATACAATGTTGTCTCCAAGAACAGAACATATCGATTCACACGCTTTCCTAACACTTTTTCCTTGATGGAATTCATAGCGAATGCAGTGTTTAATAAATAGTTTATCGGTCTGCATGTTTAATTTACAGAATTTATAGGTTATGTTTGTGACTCCTTTACGTTTCGATACTACATATCAAGCGCCATCTATGATAAGTGAGCGGGACCTTTGAATTAATTTAGAATAGCTGTTATGATACAAAATCGAAGTGTCCTACAACTTATTTGTACACCTAATAATTATAATTAATTGTCGTAAAATTAATAAATTCGATAATAATCTTACGTAACTCGTAAATAATAATTAATTATAATATAAATTTGTCATTATTAGTAGTGTTATTGATATGAACATTCTTCCTATTATTATAAATAATCTTTTGTTAGTTATGAGCATTTACTTATCAGCATTGTTTTTATTGCGATAATTTACGATTATTATTGTTGTTAGTACTATTACTATTATTATCGACCATCTGTCTTATTCAGAAGTGTTTGTTCGCATTTTTGTTATTGTTTTGCTTGTTCATACGACTGCAGTTGATGCTGGCATGCTTATTGCCACTTATTACTATTGTTATTATTACTACGACTACTGTTATTATTATTTGTTGTTGTTGCTCTATTGTGCTCAATAATTTGTCATTTTGGGTTTGTTCGTTGTTGCTATTTTCATTATTTACATGAATATAATTACCGTAGCTATCATCATTTTATTATTATTGTTGTTTTTATGATAATTATAAAAAATATTTCCATTATTTTTCATATCGTCGTTATTTGTTTGTTTCGGGATAAAGGTTAAAAAAAAACTCATACCGTACAAAGAGCGATCTAAGCGCGGCGGACAGATCGTCCAGGGTGGAGATTCATGAAGAAAAAAAGAACGAAGATAGTAACCGAGAAGAGAAGAAAAAAAGAAAGAAGCCCAAATAGTTGTTACACTCGAAATTCAAATGTCGAATAATCGATGTGCACGCAAGCGTGCTAGATTCCCTCTTGCCAGAGTGTACTTAAACGAATAAGCCACAATGGACCCTGTTTCGCTGGCAGATGGAGCGTGTGTTTGGATGTCCTTTGGCAAGAGGACTCAACAATATTTTCCGCTACTCAACGTCAAACCCGCTTATCGACTCGTACACCATGGGACGAACTCTATATCCGTTTAACTATCGAGGATTAGGAAGGAAACTGGGCTCAACCGGGGGAGCGTATGAAGTGTACCTGTCCGAACATTCCTACGGGCATTCATTCCATCCTGTAAGGTCTCTGGATTATTATTGTCCTCGCACGATATTTATCTCGGATGTTGTACTTGGTTGATCTTGCTCTCTTTCTCCCTCTGTCAATTGGGGTGCCTTATTTCTTTTATGGGCTCTCCTTTGCTGTCTTCCTTGGGATAATTCTGCTCATCTCCCTCGCTCTCTCTCTCTCTCTCTCTCTCTCTCTCTCTCTCTCTCTCTCTCTCTCTCTCTCTCTCTCTTTTGGTAACTCTTTTATGGTAGCCACAGCATATCTCCTAAACGCTCTTCCCCTGAACAACCTTCAACTTAGCAGAGAAGCTTTCAGCACAGCAATACTCGAACTTTTGAAGACTGATGGCATCTAGTGATGTCCGTGGACTAAAGTAATGTGAGTGCGTGAGTGTACTGGATTGGACTGCGTGTGACGCGAATCCCTGCATTGTATGGGGCCATTGAAATCTAGTCAAGTTATGTAATGCGTTTTTAGACCAATGTATTAATTACGTAATATGTATCAGATGCCAGAGGACACGTAGTCCTAGAGCATTAGATAAATATCTATATATCTTTCTCTGTCAATTGGGGTGTCTTAAGGTACCTGTCCACGTGAGAGTACATTCCGAGAGTTGCTCTCGAGAGCTCTCACGACTGTTTCCACATGGGAGTATTTATCCGCGCGTTTCACACAAATATTAGCGATTTTGTATCCACATCACATAATTTTTTTCGTGCGAAAATGTTGAGTTTTGAGCCGAACAAGCGTCATTTGCGGGAACTTGCGTTTGGCACGAATCTCCCTCCAATAATGCTTCCAATCACGCGTCTTCGTTTCGGCCTTACGCTACGTTCTTTGTCTTCGACGTCAAACTTACCGTTCTTAAACTTTTGAAACCACTCGCGACAACTTCTCTCACTTAAAGCAGCCTCACCATATGCTTCTCCAAGCAATCGATGCGCCTCAGCTGTAGATTTCGTCAAATTAAAGAAGTAAATCAAAAGTTCTCGCAAATGACGCTTATTCGGCTCAAAATTCGACATTTTCGCACGAAAAAAAATGGTGTGATGCTGATACAAAATCGCTAATATTTAAAGGATATGGTCTTGCCAGATGTCCAACCTTACGATATGACGTTTTACATCTCACCATTTCGACCATAACCTCCTGGTGGGGCCATCTTTTGTCAAACGGCGGACACTTATTTGTACTCCCAATACATCAGGCCGACGTGGGCCACGTACGTAGATCTGGACAAGTCGGAGCCCATATATTTTATTCGGAGCCTAGTTGTGTAGAACTACATTAGATCCACGCAACGCTACGTACGCGTATACGTCTCAAACATCGAACGCGTCGTTCCGCGAGCGCCAACTGGCGAATTTAGTTGCCGACGCGAAGATCTGTGCTCATTTGATTACGAAGATGAGTGATGAAGAATTCATTGAACTGGTTCGGCAGTATCCTGTTATATATAATGTAAAATAGCGAGAATACAGAGACACCGCCATGCAAATTGTCAATCTTGCATTCGTGCTAATTGCTTTTCGAAATGTATGCATTTTTTTTCATATCTCGTTCTATTAGGTAACCCTGGCAGTTTACATAACCACTGGATAACGGTTAGATTTTTCGGATAGTTGGGATTGGACAAAATTCTGCCGACTTTCTAACCGTGTTTCTGACCACTATCCGTGATTTGTTCAAGTTAGGAAGATGGTTAGAAAATTGGTTTGAAATTCGAATTACAACTTCGCCGAAAAGCAACCACTTGTAACCGAATTTGTAACCGTATTTATAACCACTATCTGTGATGTGCTCAAGTTAGAAAGATGGTTAGAAACATGAGTGAAAATTTGAAATATAACCCTGACGAAAAGCAACCACTCGTAACCAAAATTATAACCGTATTTATACCCACTATTCGTGATTCGCTTAAGTTAGAAAGCGAATAGTGGTTATAAATACGGTTATAAATTTGGTTACGTGTGATTGCTTTTCGGCAGGCTTGTAATTCGAATTTCAAACCAACTTTCTAACCATCTTTCTAATTTGAGCAAATCACGGGTAGTGGTCAAAAACACGGTTAGAAAGTCGGCAGAATTTTGTCCAAATTCATAGTTAGTTTTCTGATTATAAAACCGGTATGAATGAACGGTTAGGCAAACGGCCAGGGCATCGGTTTCTTTGAATTATGCTTTTGACATGTGAAAAGACATGAAGAAGCGAGCTTCTTCTGCTTTTAAGGTAGTACTGGCGGATTGACTAGTCAACAGAAAATTTATAAATTATCAAATCTGAAAAACAAGCAAAATATAATATATTTTGGTATAATAATAAACGTGATACGGAAAATAATTATTTGAGAAGTGCATGTGATAACTGTTTGTATTATAGTTTGGTAAGTGAAGTAAAATCGCAATGAGATTTGACTTGAGTTGTCACAGGCCGTCATTTCATAATTTTGGCAATATCCGTGGCAACGCTGTATTCAGGTGCTTTCGACACATGTCAAGCTTTGTGTTTGATTACCGTATGTGTAATCGTGTGTTGTAGTGTTGGAATGTGCATGCTGTAACAAGAGAGATGGCAGACGCGGCTAGCGAACGCAAAAATGAGTTGATTGAATCGATGATATCTGCTCGAAATGTCCCGTAACCTATATTTTTTATGGAACATACGTGACCGCGACAGTTTTCTTCTTATTCGTTGCGTTTCGCATAGCTCTGATCTAACCGGGAACTATTATTATTTCCGTTCCAAAGTTCGATCCTCATGGATTCCCTATATGGTGCTGGTTAAATGCATTGATTTCGTGAATTACGATTGTATTTAGCCCGGTAAAGCCTGCAGAGCTTTCTGGGACGTCATTTTTTGTCTCTACTACAGCATACAAAAAAAAATCAATTTTTTCTAGTGAGGAGGTTCGTGCACGTACTACCTTAAATCTTTCACGAGAGTACGGTATTCACCAACTTCCTCTCTTCTTAAGTTTATGTCGTGAACCCAGTGTTTTCTTTGCGCATTTTTTTTCTCCCGAATGCTCTGGAGCGATTTGAAGCCATCGAGAAAACTAAATCTTCTTCAAAATCACTGTTCGATTCGTACATACCTCACTGATGACAGAGTCCTCACTTGCTTGACAACCAGCGTGAAATCCACGACACACGTTAAGACGCGCGTCGGTTTGGGCTACACACCAACATTATACGTGTGAGACGTCTCAGACGTGCGCGTCGGCCTAATGTAGTTCTCGCTTTAATGGCGCAAATTATTCTCCGGACCGTGTCCACTGGAGAGCGTCTGTAGCTCGCGAGCGTCGCATCGCGTCAGCTGTTTCTGAGATGGCTTCTCACAAAATGGTGATAGTTGGATTGGACTTTTTTCGAGTAAAAAGAGCCGCCGGGTTAACCCCTGGGCATCACGAAGACTGAAGCTCGACGTTACTACTCATCTTATACGTGAATTGGAAATAGAGGATGAATTTTAATTCCGGAATTTCATCCGAATGACCGCAGGTCGATCGAGAAAAAACTAATAGGATTGGTTGATCCGACGATTGCAAAAGTAGATACACCGGTGAGACAAGCTATTCCAGGTATTTCGATACATTCGTATCGTGATACAATTTTGGAAAGCACTCCATTTTTCCATTCTCTGATTCGTCACTTTTCATATTCCGAAGCTTTTGATTTTTTTTTTCGTATTCTTCGATCGATACACCTTCTTTGGTCCAAGTGCGACGTGCCATGGTCATATTTCTCAGAGTAGTTTCACAATTCGAACCGGATTCGAACCTTTGAGAGTAACTTGTCGTTAGCATGTTTGAACTTGTCCACGTGACAGCAAGTTCTCACGAGTCCACTATCAGCAAGTTTGACGTTACTGCCTGCGAGTTGCTATTAGGAGTGTGTCCACTGGCGAGTACAGCTCTCGAGAGTTTAACTCTCACGTGGACAAGTTCTCACATTTACGTCCTTTTTGGGCTTTCTTTGTAAATATATTCATGATTCTCTCTCGCTATCCTCCTGAATATATTCGGCCTTCACACACACTCTCTCTCTCTCTCTCTCTCTCTCTCTCTCTCTCTCTCTCTCTCTCTCTCTCTCTCCTCCTATCTGCGCCATTGTCCAAGAAAATTTCCCACCCAATCGCACTTATGTGTCGTATTTTCTTCCCTTGTTTTTTCAATCAACACCGATAAAAGTATGAGAGAGAGAGAGAGAGGGAGAGAAACTGGATGTAAAATCATTACAACGGAGCTCACCACATTGACGAAGTCCTGAAATGTGACCGCTTGCATCCGCGACTCCTTCACACGGATCAGAAGGATGTCTCTCTTGTTGGGCGGTATCTCGGCCCTCCACTCGGCGCTCTTGAGCGCCTCGTAAAAATCCTCGACCGGAATTTCACCGAATCCTTCGGGATCGAACTGTCCATTGTACGGTACGGCAAAAAGAGAAAAAAAAACACTCAGATATTTGAAGAAAATAAATAAAAAATCGTTTACGCCTTTCGTGCTAATCCATTGTCCCATTTTCATCGACTTTTTCTTTACTCTTTACATTTTTTGTGCTTGTTAACAACAATAATTAAGGGGAAAAAGAGGGAACCCAAACAAAAATCGAGAGAATAAGACAATTTTGGAATAATTTGGTTGGACGTTTTGCGATTTGGCACGGAACGCCCCGTGTATACACGTATTCGGAAGTTTGCGCGTGATGACTCACCCTATCGAACAGCACTCTCCATCTCTGGGGGGGAAAAAAAACAGAAAAGACAAAAATCAGCTATCTATCGCAATCTCATATACATGTATACATATATATTCTATAATAGATTCGTACATTTTCCCGTGACCGTGAACTTCGAAGAAAAAAAAAATGTCCATCAAATAAAAAACAATCGTTCCAACACTCGTTTGACTGACCTCCCAGTCTTTGAAACTCGAATGATCAATGGACGATAAAACTGATGAAGACCTAACGATTCTTTTGCATAAAGAACGATCTTTTTGAGATTTTAGACATTTTTCCTTTTATATATGAGGCATTCCACGTCACTTCAGCCAGTAAGAAAACAAAATCCACAACTAAATTTGAAAAATCGAGTTACTTTATTGAAAAATATTACCCGAGTGTCGACATTTTTTAAAAATTTCTGACGTTTTTTCTCGTTGATTACTATTTTTTAATATTCTTCCATTCAAATGACTGTATCTTTGGCAGGATTTAACATGTTTACATTCGTAAAAAACGAAAATGTGCGATATTTTCTAGCCTTCCAGAAAAAAATTAATTTAGATTTTATTGAGCAAGTCGAACGTCCGTTTCAGGGCAAACTATGCGAAAATATTTTTTTTCTGAAGGAAAGACACTCGTTATTCTATTTTTAAGATAATTTTAAAGATAATTATTTAAGATAAAGGATTTCTGGTATTTTTTATATTATAGGATTCCTAAACACCGTAAAGTAACAGCTATTTTTATAAAATTTTTATTTTTTTTTTATTAATATTCGATTTAAGAGTGTGGACCACTCACTGTATGTTTACCAGGTTTTCGAAATACATATGACATATATGTCATATGTATTGGAGCCTTGGAGTGCTTCACATTCTTCAATCAAATATTAGTAAAAAATATATTAAAAAATAGCTGTTACTTCACGGTGTTTAGGAATCCCATTATATAAAAAATACCAAGAATCCGTTTTTCGTATTCACAATTCGGGGAAATTAAAAAAATAAAATAACGAGTGTCTTTCCTTGAGACAAAAAATATTTTTGCATATTTTGCCCTGAAACGGACGTTCGACTTGCTCAATAAAATCTAAATTAATTTTTTTCTGGAAGGCTATAAAAAGACCCACATTTTCGTTTTTTACGCATGTAAATACGTCAAATCCTGCCAAGATACAGCCATTTAAATGGAAAAATGTTAAAAAATGTTAATCAACGAGAAAAACGTGAGAATTTTCTTAAAAATGTCGACACTCGGTGAATATTTTTCAATAAAGTAACTCGATTTTTCAAAATTATTTGAGGATTTTTTTTTACTGGCTGAAGTGACGTGGAATGCCTCATATATACAGGGTGTGTGGCGCTTGGACCGCCACAATTTTTTAGGGCATTGGGGGGTCAGTCACTAGTTTTTTCACCCTTAGACCCTATGTCCTAAGTGTCAGGATAATAAAGATATGATTTTTTTTCGTTTTTCTTTAAGGGGGTTGTCTAGTGTGTTAGATCAAAAGAAGAGACAACAGCCTCGCATGACTTCTTTGAAGAAGAGGAAGGTGTACTCTATGGTCCAGGCGTAGCAGATTAATGGTGAGACCATTCTTTTTATTATGAATTATATCCACAACTTTCGAACGCGTTTTTCTCAAAACACGATTTTTTCAAACTGCTACCATAATATCTCAAAAACTATTTGATTGATTTTGCTCAAATGTATACAGCATCTTCAGTACATATATAACTACAAGTTGAACTAAAATAATTAAGATTGCTTCGTTAGCTTTCTTTTTATGAGCTATATAGGCCCCAAAAAAATACGAAAAATTGATTTTTTTTCTAAAGCGTGAAAAAAAATTATTTTTTGGAGTTCTAACTTTATTGCAGTTCCATGTAGAACCTCAAGTCTCACGATTAAAATTGTTTGGTTTTTTGATTTAAGATAAGCAGAACGGCCGGAATCATGGGAGCAGTGGAGCACCTCTTTTTATATATAGTATGTGTTCCTGTTGGGCGGTGTATCTCCGACTATATTCTATGACTTCAAAACATTCACAAAGTTCGTTTAAATGTTAATAAAAATAATATACAATTTATAAATTAGTTTATTTTAATGGTTTGTCAAAGAAATATTTCCCAAAAAAGCATTAAAAAATGGCCTTCTTACCAGACGACCTTGTTTATAGCACGAAATAACTTTTCTTGTATTCTGCAATGTATGTTTATTATAAATAAATCATTATTTGATACAATTGGATTCAAGAAGATGACTCATGAGCCTCCAAAGTCTTAAAAATAAGTAAATGTATGAAAAATCTCAACTTCTAAATTCATTATAAAAAAAACTTAAAGCTATTTTGAACTTAGCTTTGTTTTAAAAAGTTCTCTAGTGCATACCATTTTCAATGGCATGCTGCATGTCATAGAAATAATTCATTATGTGGCAAAAATGACAAGAATAAGTTTTTGTTTATAATAAAATTAGAAGTGGACATTTTTCATACATTTACACATTTTTAAGACTTTGGAAGCTCAAGAGTCATTTTCTTGAAACCAATTGTATCAAATAATGATTTATGTATAACAAACATAAATTGCAGAACACAGCAAAAGTTTTTTCATGCTATCACAACTGCAAACAAAAAAGTTATGATGATTGACAGGCAAAGTTTGGGGTAATTAAAAAAAATGAAAAAAATATATATATATATATATATATATATATATATCTCAATTATCGTGACACTTAGGATGTAGGGTCTAATGATCCCCTAATGACCCCCAATCCCCCAAAAAAAATGTGTATACCCATGTGCCAAACACCCTGTATATATTGGCAATTGGAGAGAAAATCTTGAAAAAAAAAGAATATATATCTATATACTATTATAACATGGCTATTATAGTACAAATAAGTGCTAAATATATATTGTTTAAATATATATTTATTGTGTGTACTAAATATATATATATTTATTGTGTGTGTGTGTGTGTGTGTGTGTGTGTGTGTGTGTGTGTGTGTGTGTGTGTGTGTGTGTGTGTGTGTGTGTGTGTGTGCACATGTATAGTAACTTGCAGTCAATAAAGCGACCTACTTCATTAATCCGATCAATATGGTACGAAATATACAGTATACAGATATAGCGATCAACCATGGTGTTGAAGTTTGCATCCTTCTAACACAACCAAGATTCTTTTTTACATTTGATTATCATAGAAGATCTTTGTTTTATGTATTTACAATGTAGATAGCTAAATAAATATCTTAAAAAATGGTTGAGGGATTCTGGTAAGCAAAATCTGCTAAAAGAAATTGAGAAATATTCATTTTCATTGCATTTCAACTATGTAAAGTTCATGTTATACCAGTGTAACCAGCAAAGTTCATATTATACCAGTTATTCTGTTAATATTGCGCCTTTTTCAAGCAAAGGACAATTATACATTGTTATAAGAACATACATGTTGTTGTCGAAAGAATTGGCAATATTTATTATCATTATTATTATATTTATAACATTAATAGTAATAATAACAATAATTATTGTCATTGTTATTATCTCATTGCAATAATAATAAATGGCATGGTTATTGCTTCATTTCAATAATAATAATAATAATCGTCATAGTTATTTAATTTCAATAATAAGTATTATTATTGTTATTGAATATTTATTGTTATTTTTCACCTGCGACGCATATAAATATATAGGTACTTCAAGCAAAGAATAATCATACATTGTTGAAAGAAAATATATATTATTATTGCTGTTGACGATATAATTAGCAATATTATAATTATTTTATACACATAATAATAATTGTTATAATAACTATTATAAATATCATAATATCCTAAAATAATATCAAATTAAATCAAAAATTAAATAAATATCATCATAACTATTATTATAATACTACTTATTATAACAATGATAATTATTATAATTATTATATCTTTGATGCTAATAATGATATATAGGTACTTCAAGCAAAGAATAATCATACATTGTTGAAAGAAAATATATGTTATTATTGCTGTTGCCAATATAATTAGCAATATTATAATTATTTTCTACCCATAATAATAATAGTAATAATAACAACGATAATTATTATAATGAATTATTATATCTTTAATACTAATAATGATTAGTATTTTATATTTTATTATTATTTAACGTTAATTGTTGTTTTATTTTTTATAATAATCATTGTTGATGTCATTGTTACTGTTTTTATGGACAATGATTTTTATTCAGAATGAATATTTCCACGTAACAAAAAAGAGGTGAACGTGTGTGTTTTGTGAAACTTACATCGTTGAGAAGTTCGCGGCGATATTCGGACTCGTCGATATCAATTTCCGAGCCGAGATCCGTATGATCGGTGATATAACCGTCGTAATAATCGAGCTGCTCGCTACTGTTCGCCTGGCTGTTGGCAATAACACCGGCGGTGTATTCCTCTTCCTCGATCGCGCCCGCGATCGTCGCTATCGATATTCCGCTGGCCAGAAGCATCACGCCGCCTGCTACACAGGCATCGTGTTCTCCTCGAGGTTTTCTTTCTGCTTTTTTGTTTGTTTTATTTCCTTTTTTGCTTACGAATCGTTGCACACGAATCGTCACCGGACCGCAGCCTCGAACGTCTTCACCGTTCTTCCCTTTGTCGCTATCCTACAATGAAGACCCGTCGCCATGTTTGATTTCGAACGTGCACGGCAACGAAGACCGCGGGATTTTTCGCGCACGAGAAATTCGACGCGATACGAGAAGAAGTACGGCCGAAAAGAATTGAAATAAAAATAAAGCGTGTTTCGAAGGATCGCTTGACGAGTGTACGCGGAGATTCGTAGAGTGCGCGCGTAGAGAGGAGGCACGTGCACGTAGAGACGGACACGAAACGGCTGCGACTCGCTTTGTTACCATGGCAATACCGCGCACGAGGGCGAATAGGGCCAGGGGGAGAGAAGAAAACGCGTCGCGTGACGCGAAGAACGTACGAGGGTGGCTAGACAACCGTCATTGCTATATTCCTATATATATATATAGATTTATCATACATATAGTGCGCATATACGACATCCGGTGCTGCTGCCGCGTATCCATCGCGCGGCTATTCGCCAAACTACTTTGGCATGCGAGCCTGATGGGGCGACTTTGAACTAATCAACATGGCCGTCCGAAATTGGCGGCTCGGATCATGGAGACTAGATACAAAAGATCAAATTCCAATGGGGAGACAGTGGATAAAGTGTCCGTAAAATGCGAATAACAGGAATGGCGCGTCGATCGAACAGACGAGGTAAAAGTAATCGAAAGAGGTTCTAAGAGCATTTGCCCACTGCGGACGTCGCCGAAGTAACGACACATACATTACTATGGCTGCGTGTCCACCCCACTCACGTCATCCGACCGTTGAAGTTGTGAGTTGTTCGGCGCTACCCCCAGAACTCGGTCCGAGATCGCGACGGACCCAAGTGCGGGTAATACAAAACACGTCTGTACTTTCCCACTACATCAGAGATTGTCGGCGACGGCGGTAGGTTTTTTGCCTTCTGTTGATGCTAGAGTAAACCATCGAGATCGCTCGCGGTGGACACACGATCGCCGTCACGTCGTTGTGAACTTGGCCCGAAATAATATCGCTTCTGGGTGACGGCGGCAGTGGACAAACGCTCTAAACTCGCAACAGACCATTCGTAAGAGTACGCTACGTTGAATGACTTTATTCGTTGTTTTCAAAAGTTCCATATGAGTATTTTAAGAGAAAAGCTATTTCAAAAGCAAAAAAGCGAACCTCTTGAGAAATTGAATCATACTTAAAGGGGTCGTCTAGTGTGTCAGATCAAAAGAACAGAAAACGGCCTTGCATGACTTATTTGAAGAAGAGGAAGGTGTACTCTGTGGTCCAGGCATAGCAGATTGATGGTGAGACCATTTTTTTTATTATGAATTATATACAACTTTCAAACGCGTTTTTCTCAAAACAGGATTTTTTCGAACTGCTGCCATGATATCTCAAAAACTATTTAATTGATTCTGCTCAAATTTTTACAGCATCTTTAGTATATATATATAACTACAAGCTTTTAGTTTTTTATTTCAGATAAGCAGAATGGCCGGAATCATGGCAGCAGTGGAGCACCTCTTTTTATATATGCGTTCCTGTTGGGCGGTGTATCTCCGACTATATTCTATATAATGACTTCAAGAAATTCAAAAAGTTTGTTTAAATGTTAATAAAAATGATATACAATTTATAAATTATTTCATTTTAATGGTTTGTCAAAAAAAATTCCCCGAAAAAGCATTAAAAAACGGCCTGCACACTAGACGACTGCCTCAAGTTTTGTAATACGTACTGGTTTTTGTACTCTGGCAAATTACTTATGAGAACAAAAAAACGATAATGTTTCAATGTAAAAACCTACGCATCTGGGTGCAGCCACTGACCAATCTAGTGCTTCATCAATACTGTATTCGTACCAATTAGCGTATCACTTAATCTCGTATTGAATTATAACACAGACATCTAGGTCAGGAGTCTTCTCACTTTAGACGCTAAAAAAGGGTATTTTCATGGTTTTTTAAAAATATGTTTATATTATAGATATTGATACGAAAGTTGTTGGACTTAATAAATACACCTTCGCAATACATTAAAAAAAGATTGTTTTATTTATTCAATTCAATACTTATAGACGAGAATGGTAATTAAAAAAATGGCCTAAAAAAATTGTAGGTCTGCGCTGTTGATGAAATCTCGGGGATGGATCATCCGAAACAAAAAAATCAAACGGTTTTAGATTCAGTATGTTAATCGCTATAGCGCATATCATACGATTTTTGATATATGCAAAAATAACAAAATCGCGGACATTTTTCGAAAAAACAAAAGTTTTTTATTCACCGTTTTCGGCAAAAAATAGTATATATCAAAATTTAAAAAAATCCTTGACATGCGCTATAGCTATAGTTGTAAAGAATATGTGGTCAACATTTCATAAGCATAGGTTCTGTAGTTTAGAAGATTTTGTCAACAAGCCGTCGAAAAACGTTATTTCGGGAAAAAACGCGTTTAAGGTAGTTCTGTAGGTTCCGAAAGTTTCGGTCGAACCGTATAGTAACATCCAATGCCTATACGATGCTGTTGGTTGTAAATTTTTGACAGAGCTTGTACCCTCTATATGTCCCACACATTCGCACCTCGCGCATAGATAGGTCTCATACTCTTATAGAGAGCGGCGCTGTAATCGTGGCAACAGCGCCATTTTCCTGCAGTCATAGCGTTCAGCTTTCTACGATCCGTCTTTCGCGAAATATTTTATATACATAAAAAAAAAGCGTGTAAATGTCAACCCAAATGCGATACAATGAAAGTTTACCATAAAAAAGGCGCATGGTAAAAGACTGAAAGCTGTGGCAGCCATGTGTCAAGCAAATGCGGCTAAACGCGATGAGAATAACCATAACCTCAACGATCAGCAACAAAAACTCGCTGTCGAAGGACGTCGGATCGTGGATTTACAACATCTTGCCGACAGTTTAAATTGTATTCGCTGCAACAAAGACAAATATATGCATAAATACATGCATAAAAGGAACAAATTAAATTTGTTTGCAGAATAAATTTATTTCACATCCGCCTCAGAATTACTAGAACTCGGGAAAAAAAACACGCTTCGAGTTCCCAGACCACGCACCGATCAGCTGGCTGCAGCGTATACTGTTGTCATTCCGTTATAGATGGTTTGGCCCGAGTTCGGTGTGGAATAAAATTGCCACTTTTCATAAGTCGATATCTCCGAAACTTTGTTTGTCATTATTTCTTTAATCAATCCCACAATAGTACTGCGTACACGTGTGTTTTCATTTTGAAATCCTACGATCCGTTTAAAACCTATATCGAGAAATGCGAGCAAACTCCTATCGGTTTACGTGTTAGGTATAGGGATCGCGTACAAAAATACCCACATTCAATTGCAATTATCTGATGAACTAAACGGTGAATCGAATTGAAATTTTGGGCATCAGTCCATGAAGGTCGTATCTACACCATACTTAGATTTCAGCCAATTCATAAGATTTGACCAAAACTGCAGAACTACCTTAACCCTTTCAATACGGCGAAAAATCAGTTTAGTGCGCCTCATTGACGGGAACAGTTATTTCTCCTCCAAGTGCTTATTACGATGAAATAACTTTTCTGTCGGAAACTTGCTCAATAAGGGTGCGAATTCCTCACCACTAAAATGTGTCTATGTTTTTCAGTAACTGGGACGTATGTTGTCCGAGCCGTAATTTCGAAATTTTTCCATACTGGGACAGCATATGTCCCGTCAGGTGTGAAAAGGTTGAAGTTTGTTTGGGTTACATAAATACATAAAACAATTTTTTAAATGTAATTCGCAAGTGTATTTATTAAGTGTAAGAACTGTTATATTAATATCTATAATATAAACCTATCAAAAAATTCATGAAAATAGCCTTTTTAGCGTCTAAAGTGAGAAGACCTCTTAAGGTTAGGTAAGTTGGTCATCCGTCCTACAATCGGATTCGATATTTGATATACAATACTTACGAAAAATATATAGCATTTTCCTTTCAAAAGATCACAGAGCCACCCTTAGTATTCGCAATTTTGGGAACGAATTGAAATGCCGAGTTTAGACTCCTGTATCTAGTCTCCATGGCTGGCACTGTGGAGGTTGGACCACAGGAGCCCAAACTCTGAAGCGTCCGCAAAATTGTAAAAAATAAGGGTTGCAATCAAACGGCGCTGGTGTAGATCGCGGTCGATATGTTGTATATATGAGTACGGTATTTTGACGGAAACATAACCTTAGTTTGTTCTCGAATTAATCAAAAGTGTGCAGTAAAAATATGAGTCATACGTAAAGTATGAAGAGTGTATAAAAATTAAAAGTTATTAACGGGTTACACCTAGCTCGCCGCCGAAAGAGAAACGTTCGTGGATTTTCCTGGGAAAACGTGTGAAGATTCACAATTTTTTGTCATTTTTACATTAAAGAGTATGATTTTGAGTATCTTTTACAATTTTTTTATTGATAAATATTTATAAATGTGATAAATACAATGATTTGTGCAAACCGCTCGGAAACAAATCATACGAAATAAAAAGATCAAACGCATTTAGTTTTCGCATGAAATTGTATAGGGCTGGAAAGAAAAATGTAAAGAAATATTGATTTTTGAAAAAGTCGCCGCGGTCCAAAGTGATGGAATCGATTTTCGGCGAAAAACGCTATTTTATTTGATAAAAAAATAACTATGCATCGTCTATTATATTCCTCCGTTCATGCATTGCTTTTTAATATGTAAGAGAAGCTTGTGAAATTTAAAGTTGACCGGTGTAGTGATTATTGAGATATCGTGGTTATTTAAAAAATTGGAAAAAATAATAAAATTACAATAAATTATAAAAAATTAAATATAAATATTATAAATAATAAAATTAATAATTTGTTTCATAATTATAAAAAAGAATTATATAATTATTAATAATACAATTAATAATTAACAATCGGAGAACGAATTTAAAGTTCGCTGGTTAGCTGAACAGATCTATAATACTCTCAAGCTGAACGAGCCTATAACACTCTCAATTTTGAACGAATTGTGTTGAAATTTGCAGAGAATATGTTGAAAATATTATATTTTGAAGATTCGCCGAAAAACAAAATCAATCTTTTCTAAAATTTCAACTAGGCGTAAGTCTTTGATATGTTTCCCGCGAAACATTAAACCGCGTCTATACAATGTAAATTTGCAATACTTTATTGGTGTCTTTCGTTATCGTATAAAGCACAAACTGATTGATAATATTTAAAAGTACCAATCTAAACGCTAATAGTTTACATCGGTGAATGATATTCATAGTTTTTCAAAAACTTCCGATTCTGGCACTCTCGTTCCCGGTATTACAGCAATTACGTTACGGAAAAACGTTTTCACGATTATTTTCACAGATGCATTGGTCATTTTGTCGCTTGTCTTCAATTTTTAAGGTTTTTAGGGTTAATCGTCGTGTCGCGATCACTTTCCCTCAGTGCTCTATCGCTATATCGCTCGGTCACTCGTGATCCGAGCGACCCTAGTGGTGAAATTTTGTACCCAAGATTTCAACATTCCCGTGCTCGCTATTTCTACCGCTTCTGCCACGGATATTTTGACTCCCGTGAACCTCCATAATGATCTCGTACAAGCATGCGTGCGTATACTTACTGGCAGCAATGTTTCGATTTGCCACGACTCGACGCGAGTACCATCGAGTCTTTCGACCACACCGGGTTGAAGCCCTCGGCGAATCGACGCTGCATACTCGCGTACTATCGTCGAGGCATCCGATCGCGAAAAGACCGCGCGAGGACGAAAAGCGTCCTCCAACAAGGGCCCGGAAGCATTGGACGGTAGATTAGCGCATTGAGCATTATCGCGAAGCAACGTGCGCGCGCCCACTCGTCTCACCGATTCGCGAATTTATGAACATGAACTTTTTTTTTTGTTCGTGGCGAAAACTCGACGAAAAAAAATATATAGCGCACTCGCGAGATAGCAATATTGAGCAATGTATGCGTATGGACGTATTATCGTCGAGGAGAAAGAACGATTCCGCCGCGTCCCCGAAACTCAACTGGCGCGTGTTTTTGTCAACGGGATTATCGTTCCCCTTCGAGTTGTGTATCACCAACCCCGGTATCGGTGTGCTCCGATAGGGTATCGCACATCCGGGAGAGGCGCCCTTCACCGCGGTAATATAATCCCGTATGCACACGGGCAAATACGCCGGCAATCGAGAAGCGTTTTTTGGGTTGTAAAATCTCGTCTGTGCGCTGGCTATATATATATATACATATATATGTATATATATATATATATATATATATATATATATATATATATATATATATACGTGTACATAAACAAAGCGTTGCTTTGCGGTATACGGCCAACACATCGGTATATGCATAGGCATATATATATGTGTATACTTTGGTCCGGATCAATGAGGAAGCGCGTGCGGCGCGTGGCTCCCCCCACCATGCGGCCATCTGCGCTCGCTGCACCTGTCGTCGCAGTTGGTGACTCGAAGCGCGTCATCTCTCCGTCTCGCTCGACCTCGCTCGTGCTTGCAGGAAATAAACATCGTTGGCGCCTTCCCCCTCTTGGGCTCTTGTTCACAGCCTGGCAGTGGAAAAAGCTCGAACGAGTCGGACGCGCCGCTGGCGACATCTTCGAGCACAGTGATTCGAGCGTCGGTAATGCGAAACTCTACCTTACCGGCAGGGATATTCCAGACACGGATGGTAAGTTAACCGGCAATCCGACGTGCGATAATGTGGCGGTTTATTTTTTCTTGTCACGATTTTTTTTGAAATTTAGTCCAGGTTGAGCACGGTCTTACATACAGGTCTGGAAACTCCGGCGTTTTTGCATGGTGGAAAGTGTCATCGTTAGTGAGGCAAAAACCTCGGTCCTCGTTTATCCACTGGAAACGCTGGCAAGTTGAAGTAGTCTCGTAGATATAGACATACAGCAATGGAAAAATAACCTGCTGACAGCCAGTACATGTGCTCACAACGTTTCTAGAAATCTAAATTACCTGAAACGCTCCGGTAGAACAGCATAGCGTAGACCCGGCCTTATCCTTCGCTATATTTTATTATATTCGATTGAGGATACGCCAGTTCGCGTATCAACAAAACCAAAAACGGCGAAAAAAATTTGTAACAAATCAAACTCGCCGAACTGACAAATCAATAAAAACGGTGCCTTTTAAACATACACAATGCGTTCATTTCTTTTTTTAATTCCTCCTCCATTATATTTATTTTCAGGTTCTTGTTGACATTGTTAAAAAAGCAAAAATAAAAATAAAAGTTGTAGAAACAAATAAGGAATTCAATCTACTAAGAATAAACATTAATTATAAGGACAAAATTCAGGGCGCACAAATTTGTTCATACCCCATCCACTCAAATCGCGAAAGACCAAATAAAAATATTACAGAAGTTCGAACATACGAGAAATACAGTCTACTGAAATAAAAATTCTCATTTTGCCCGGGGGTTCAGCAGTGAAAAATACTCAATCATTTTCCATATATATCGCTCTTACAAATAATATTGGGTCTGTTCGTTTTGCCAATACTTTTCTACACTTCTTACGCCTTCTGAGGACTTTCTATTATTGTATCTATTGCAATTGTAGAAAGTGTAGCTAAACCGAACAGACTCTATGTTAATCTCGAAAAATCTGCGCCTTTGCACAGCTGTTCGGACCTGCGTTTGATTGGCTAACTTCTACCTAGCAGCGCTTCGGGTGACAAACGCGAGAACTGATTGTTTGCCCTATTATATGTGTCACTTCCCACCCTAGGAGTTTCTTCCAGACCTGCATGTAAGACCGTGAGGTTGAGACACGGTCTTACATACAGGCTTGCAACGAAGCTAAATTTTCGTGGTGGGGGTGGGCACGCTTATCGGCTTCACTTTTCGATTCACTAGGCGCCGCTACGCGTCGCTACTGGCAAGGGGAAATAGTTTCCCCCTTACCTCTTACCGGCCAATGGGCCCAAGGTGTTTACGTATGTTTTTCTGGCGCGATTGTCGAAATAACCTTTATTTGCGACCATATCCCAGAGGGTTCTACGCGATTTACCGTAATACATTTTTTATCGTGTTTTTACGCAGAAGTGTGCATTTTTATTGGTAGTGTTTGCGGAAAAGATGCGAAATAGCTAAGGGTTGCGCGGTTCGCAATTGTAAAACGGGGTGCAAAAATTGTAAGCACCGGTGGGAATATGATGTGTGATAATTTGCAAAACCTCAGTCGTGATTGAAAATTCTTATCAATTTTTCTTGTTTCTATAAATGCATTTTGTTAGTTACTGCTTTCACAACGAAAAAAAAAACATATTGACTTCATTTCTGTATTTCGTTATAATTCTTTATTTGTACAGCATATATAATATGTGAATATGATGTGTGATCATTTGTAGAAGCTTTATCTGGATTCAAAATTCTCATGAATTTTCTTGTATCTAGAAATAAATTTTGTTTGTTACTGCTTCTGCAACGAAAAAAAAACATATTGACTTAATTTCTGTATTTAGTTATTATTCTTTGTATGTACAGCGTATCATAATGTGTGATAATTTGTAGAGGTTTTGTCTAGATTCAAAATTCTTATGAATTTTCTTGTGTTTATAAATGAATTTTGTTTGTTAGTGCTTCCACAACGAAAACAAAAATATATTGACTTCATTTCTGTATTGCGTTATTATTATTTATCTGTACAGCGTATCATGATGTCTGGTCATTTGTAAAAGTTTTGTCTGGCGGATTCAAAATTCTCATGAATTTAATTGGGTCTATAAATAAATTTTGTTTGTTACTGCTTCTGCAATGAATAGAAACATATTACCTAAATTTACACATTTCGTTATTATTCTCCAAAACAATCTATATTATCTATATAGGACTTCTATCTATCTAATATATAGCAATTTCCTGCACCAACTGGTTTCACAATTAATTTGATCAAATTACCGTTCCATATGAAGAAGCAAAGGGTGCTTTTTGCATATCGTACGGCACTGGTTCGTTCCCGATTTCAATTCGGTTCGGTGGAGAGCAGCGCCACCCTTCTCATCTGGATTTCCATGGACGTTTCTTCAACACTGCGTTCGTACTCCTTACCTCTAGTCTTCTTGACTTGTATGTAAGACCGCGAGTTGAGAACACGGTATATAAGACCGTGGTTGAGATACTTGGAGCTGGTAAATTACCGCGATCGTCATTTTACCATTTATTCGTATCTTACCGACGTACTTCCGGTTTTTCGTGTACATTGCGGATATGTATATATAGATCTAGTTTTTTTCCCCGATATATCCGATGGCACGCTCTCATCGCATGTTTCGTGTCTCTTCCGGAGAAAGTTCCTAAGAAACTGTGCCACGACAAAGGAAACGTCGGGCGGGGCGGGGGGGGCCGTAATAGGAAATCCGGCGAAAAGTGCCAACGCGCGTGAATACGAGAGATTGCGATTTAAAAGTCGTCGCGGGGGAAGATTGTGAAGCGACGAGAATGGGGGAAGCAGAGGGGCGAACAATTGACAAGTGGATTTTCGTTGGTATAGTGCGCGCGTGCACGCGGCAAGATGAAGATGTTGTTGAGAGACTGGAGGCAGGCTCTGCACACACCCCACGTGTACAGAGTGGGAAACAGTAGCTTGAGATTGCAGCATCAATGCATCGGCGTATTGCTCACCGTGATTACCGTGCCGATAATCATTTACGCTTTTCCATGGATCGTTTGTACTCTGTGCACGACGACGAGCCGGCAACCCTCGTCGGTGCACGGAATCCCCTCGTGCGACGAGGCCGCATCGGCTCGCCCTTACAACGCGATCTATCCGATGAGCGCACCCGCCAAGAGCGCCGTAAGTATAAGCTACCGAATCGCCATGATCAGCGATCTCGACAAAGAGTCCAAAGATGAAACGAAAAAGGACGCGTGGCGCAGCATCCTCAAGCAAGGACACTTGCTGTGGATGCCCAAGAACAACTTCGTCTCGGTCAGCTGGGACAAGGAGGACGTCAAACTGACGTCCAATATCGGCATGGCCGGACGTGGCATGGAACTCTCCGAACTGGTTACCTTCGACGGACGCCTCCTGACTTTCGACGATCGCACCGGTATCGTTCATCAGATCGATGGCGAACGCACGTTCCCTTGGCTCATTCTGATGGACGGTGACGGCAGAAATTCCAAAGGTTTCGGCTGCTAAGTGCCACTTGAGATTGTTTTACCCCCTTTATCGGATCTGCACAGTAGCACCGAAGGCGTATCAATTTTTGATATTTCTGATAAGGGAATCGAGCCGACGGAGTCGGGTTTTTTCACAGTTGATATGTTCTTGTCAAGGTTAGGTTTTCTTTTCATTGAGAAATATTGATGGATGGTTAAATTAAGGGCCATAATCCACCAAAGCGGAGAGGAGAGAAGATTAGCGGAGCTAGGAAAAAGCAACCAACATAATTGCCCGGCTCAGCTTCGATAAACATGAATTCGGCAGTTTATTGGCTACTTTTTTCTAGCTTCACACATCTTCTCTCTGCTTTGAAGGATTATGGCCCGTATTATTGAAAGAAAGTTATGCCGTTGATGGGTGGCCCATCGATAGAAGTATTTGTCGCAACTGGACTCTTCTGGGATGCAAAAGAACATAATGTATTTTTAGTACTAGGTGAGCAACTGAGTTCCCGGGTTTCACACATGGATGGAGCTAGCGACACATGTAGTCGGCATACAGGTCTGAAATGGGGTGTCTTTATAGCTTGGCCATCTGTTAAGAATACCCAGTCGTAATATAAACAAATATCGCAACGCAACGCCATTTTTTCTAACCTCGAAAATGTCAACGTTTGTGCCAAATAAACAGCATTTGAGGGAAGCGTTGCTTTTCTGCTTCAACCTAAAAAAAACAGCAGCTGCAGTACGTCGGTTACTTGAGGAGGCCTACGGCAAACATATTCCATCAAAAACAACTTGTGAAGATCGGTTCAAGCGGTTCAGAAGTGGCAATCTTGAGACTGGGGACAAGGAGCGCTCGGGAAGACTGCAAAAATTTGCGGACGCCGATCTGCAAGCGTTATTGGATGAACATGACACTCAAACAGAAGATCAACGTGCCGAGGCATTAAATGTGACTCGGCAATGTATTTCGAAACGTTTGCGCGCCATGGGATAAATTCATAAGGAAGGAAAGTGGGTGCCGCATGCGTTGACTGAGAGGCAAATGGAAAAGCGACAAGCCACTTCCGAAATTTTGCTTTTGCGGCAGAACAGAAAGAGTTTCCTGCATCGAATTGTTACTGGCGATGAAAAATGGATATATTTCGAGAATCCCAAATGCAGAAAATGGTGACTTTCACTTGGCGAAGCGTCAACATCGACAGCACGGCCAAATCGCTTCGGAAAAAAGACAATGCTCTGCGTTTGGTGGGACCAGAAAGGAATCGTGTACTGTGAGTTGCAGAAACCGGGCGAAACTGTCAATGGGCATCGCTACCGACAACAACTAATCAATTTGAACCACACATTGCTCGAAAAACGGCCAGAATGGGACACGAGACACGAACGTGTGATATTGCAGCACGACAATGCTTTGTGCCATCGCAGTTTCATCGTCCAGGACACCATAAAAACACTGAAATGGGATCTGCTACCGCACCCGCCGTATTCGCCAGACCTGGCCCCTTTAGACTATCACTTGTTCCGGTCGATGGCGCACAGCTTGGGTGGGCTACACTTGGCAAATTACGATGCAGTACAAAATTGGTTGGACGAATGGTTTCAGTCCAAAGACGCGTCTTTTTATCGTCGCGGTAGTTATGTATTGCCAGAGAGATGGCAAAAATGTGTAAACAGTGAGGAACAATACTTCGAATGATCCATTTTTTATATTTATTTTGAAATTTTCGATTTTTTATTGGTAAAAAAAACCCGGAAACTTAGTTGCGCACCTAGTAAACTAATACAACTTTAGTGCAACCAGATGCATTTCTGAAATTTTGAAAATCACGAACACGCCAAGCTGGAGAAAAAAGAACGTTTGATTTGCGACGACAAACAACTTTCATCATTCGTTATTACGGAATTCTCTGTTCGTATTCGGAGTCATATAGACGAATAGATTTTGAGATATGACTTACACCATTTCATAAAGCATAATGTTAGAGAAACAGGCAAAGAAATATAGCGCAGTTGGCGACCCTTCCCAAAAATCGTCACAACTAGGTCAATTTTTCGAATTTTTACAATTTTTTTGTTGCAAATTAAAGTTAAGACCCTAGGCTATAAAACTATGCATTACGAGAAATCGTATTTTTGCCATTTCAAGTTCATGTAGACCCCTTGATAAGAAACTGATCTTTGTGTAGTTCAATTTCTACTTAATCGTGTGACACCTCTGCCGATTTTTCAGTTTCCAACTAAATAAGATCGCAACGGCACTAGAATCGGCGCTTTTAACCCAAACAAACCCAAACTAAAGCCTCTAGTAAACGAGAGACCGAATTTTTAAATCCAAAATGGCGCTGTCTCATTCAACGTCTCTTGATGAGCGTTTTCCGTTCCAGGCTTCAAGTCCGAATGGGCCACTGTAAAGAATCGAATGCTGTACGTGGGCAGCATGGGCAAAGAGTGGACCACGAGCAGCGGAGAATTTCAACACACCAATCCGATGTGGATCTACACGGTGACGCCCGGTGGTGAAAAGCGCCCTATCGATTGGTCCGATAACTACAAGAAGTTGAGGCAATCCATGGGTATCGAATTCCCAGGTATATACGCTTTTATTATTTTATCATGAGACTCGCGACCCTCTTGATCTCCGCGAAGGAAGTATGCTTTGATTTTGGAGTCAAACAAGAGTCGAAGCTTTTAAAATGACTGAATATCGAATATAGGGTTTTTAAAAGCCAATTTAATGTGCCAGAAAATATGGTTGATGTTCCACAGGCTATATGATCCATGAATCGGGAGCGTGGAGCGAGATACGACAGAGCTGGTACTTCCTACCTCGCAGATGTTCGAAGGAGCGGTACAACGAGACTACCGACGAGTCCATGAGCTGCAACGTTTTGCTCAGCACCGATGAAAATTTTACGAGCATCAAGGTACTTTTGCCAGATACCCACGATAATTATTCCCGTTAAGGTATTTCTCTCGCGAACACGAATATTCAACAATTAACTGATTCTCGTCCATAATCAAGTAAAAATAGACCCTAGTGTACTGATGAAATTTCAAGTCAGGTTATCGAACTTTTGAAGAAAAATTACGTCTCTAAAAAGCGCCTTATATGTGGCACTTTATGGAGACGACACGCTGGCCACTCTGTCTAATAATTTATACGCTAAATAACTCTAGATGCCTAATATAAAATGGTCAACGCGTGTAAAAAATTCGAAAGAATCCGTAACGACAATGAAAACAGGGGACACCGAATTTTTAAAGAAAAGATTAACGATGAAACTTAGAAAAATTTGACTAGCAGAAGAATTTTCGTAGCCGCGGATTTTCAGGGAAAATGTAAAAATGTCTAAATCTACTAAATTTGCGCGCAATTTTTGACTCCACCTTATCGTTGTCTATACTAATTGATTGTGACTTATTTTTCTTAAGGGCGGGGCAAGGTTAATTCGGTGAAAAAAGGCATGTTCTTAAGATTTTTTTTTTGCGGTACAGATGGTATTAGTTTATTCAGTCAATTTCCATATAATAATGCAACATTTGAACATTACTTTCCTCAATTTTCATGGCAAAATATTGATAATTGAGCGAGTGACAGTGAATCTCCGGAGGCGCCTCGAAAAAAAGTTGTTTTGCGGTGTACATCATAACTCGCAACAGAATCATCTGAAACAAAAAAATCAAAATGCATTTGTTAAAGGAGATGTTTCTCGCGGTAACCACGGGAGGATTTTTTTCTTCTATTTTTCTATTTTTCGTAGCACTTGGGAGCCAAAAAACCGATTTTTGCTAAAAAAATCGGCTAATTTGTTGTAAAAGTAATAATTATTTTTAAAAAACAAAAAAGCTCCCGACAATATCTGGTGAATTATGTGAAGAAGTACAGTGCAAAATTTCGAAACGATTGGTCCAGTAGATTTTGAGTTATGGCGTACACGGACTCCAAACATGACAAGTTTCAGAAAAAACGCTTTAAAGTTTTGCACACTGAAAAATTCAAAATAAAACTCGATAATTTTCTTATACTCACACAGAGTCGTCGATGTGAGGTTCGTAGAGCAAAAAGCATCCATCAACATGATCTAGAGCATCTTTTTGCATTTGTCTACGCAAAACTCTTTCTTCTTTACTGTCGTGCGCCGCTTGCTCCTCTGCTCGGCCTGGAGCAACGGACGCTCAAATACTCATAACTTCGTCAATTTTGCTTCGATCGACTTGAAATTTTGACACAATATTTTTGAGATATTATCCATTCATTTAAGGCAGGATTCTACTTTGAAACCATGTAAAAAATGCTATTTTCGTGAATTTTTTCTGAGAATACTATTAAAGATATCGATATGGGGTTTAAACTGTTCAATAAATACACTCTTTAAGTACATAAAAAACATTTTTTAAATGTATTTTATTCATTTTTTGTACACGTAAAATATGTTTAAAGCCAACGCCTCGAAAAGCAGGTACCGTTGCCGTGGTCGTGAAATCTTCCCGACGGATGGTCTGAAACAAAAAAATAAAATAGTTTCATGTTCAGTATGTCTTCAGGAACCGACCTAACTAGAATATTTTATATACGTGCAAAATTAACAAAATGGCGGCTAAAATACGAAAAAAAATGCGTTTTTTTGGGTCTTCTTATGCGATAAAAAAATAGTTCTAATCAAAATTTTAAGTTGATTGTAGTTAGGTCGGTTGGTACACACATATAGAATATGTGTTCCAAATTTCATAAGGATCGGTTCAGTACTTTTTGAGTTATCACGACCACGGTACTTGAAAATGTCGTTTCGAGAAAAGCGCGTTTAAAGTTTTGGTGAGTCCGGGCCGCGCGCCGGGCGGGTCACAATAGCGCGCTCAGGTAGGTGCGTTCGAAAGGCGAAAAAGGATAGTTAGACTGCTTGGAACTTTATAAAATTTTGACCGAACATTCTTGAACATTTTTACTTTCGAAAAATGTAAAAAAAAATTTTTTTTTTCAAAGTTTCAAAGTAGAATCCTGCCTTAAATTTTTCTTTTTAAAATGCAAAAAAAATGTATATACCTTACCCCCCCGCCCCCCCTTACACGCCACTGTAATTTACCAATGATTCAGAAGGGCTCTGCTTATACTTCGCGAAAGGAATACCTTAAGGATGTACCATTGTTTCGTTTCTTCCGAATAAAAATAATAATTTTGCGACGCTGCGACAGGTAACGAAACTCGAAAACCACGTGCCAATTCGGGGATTCTCGAGTTTTAAGTTTCTACCCGATTCACACGATTCGATAATAGTCGCTCTGAAGAGCGAGGAATACAGAGGCGAGACCGCGAGTTACGTCACAGCGTTTACGATTAACGGTGATATTCTACTGCCGGACGAGAAAGTCGCGGACGTCAAGTTCGAAGGCATCGAGTTCGTATGAGAAAGTAAAGCGCGCCATCTTTATTTTTCTCCTAGTTAATTACATTGACAAGCAATCCTATGGTGTTGCGAACAATGCAAATTGTACTGTACATACCACGATATCTTAATAATAATTGTTATTATTACGAAACGCCGTACGCTCCTGTTTCGGACACCCACCGACCTTCATTTCCGACGAATTTGGCGAATAACTCGACCTTGAAGTCGACATTGATCTATGCTCGAAAGATCTCCGTACTTCCGCTTCTTCAGTCGAAGGTCTGCGTTTTTGCGGCTTCGAAACTCCGGGCGAAGTTGCACGAGCGTAAAATTGTACCAAAACTTTTCAACCTCAACACTGTAAAGTTCTAAACCCAAACAACGTAAATATTTTCATTTTTCAAGAATATACTCAAATTTTCTTTGTCGTTTCGTAAAACTTCGAAGTGAAAAATCGTTCCGAAAGTATTAAGCCTCGATATCTCGAAGTTCCGAGATCTCGTTCACTTCCAGAAATTCGATTGGGCGAAAATCGAAGCGAGAAACGCAGAAAAAAATTGAATTAAAAAAAAAAACAAATACGAAGTTCCGATTTCTTCATCGATTTTTTCTGGGTTTCTTTCATCGATGAGTAATGAAGTTTCCGATCAGGAATAGAGAGGAGACGAGGTCAGGATATTCGTCGCAATGCACGTGTATAGATGCAACTGACGTATGCAAAAGTTCTCCGATACATCACTCCGCGTTGGATAACGGAACTTGCGGACGATCCGAGCGTATATTTTCGCGCGAGCAAAGGAGAAAATCAATACGGCAAGCGATGGATGTATAGCTGGCGCGGTGGGCGACGCGACTACGGACCGCCGCGCTCGCCTGTAAGGCGTGTGAGCAGCCTTTGGCACGTTCCAGTGTTCGCGCGTAGGGCCGACGACGAACATCCCCGGTGAGTTTTTCACGATCGCGTTTCTCAAACGTTTAGACTCCCTTTGCGAATTGTTTTCTTTGTTGAAAATTGACTGATTCGGCGATCAGATTCATCCATTTATTCGAGACACTACGAGACAACGCGATTAAGGAAGGGCCAGCGTTTCTCCGATTAATCTTGAAGGCTTGATCCTTTTTTTAACGTTGCGACAAAAAATTCGCGAATTTCGGGATTAAAAAAGTAGCTGGAAGAGTTTTTCGAATGAAAAATACGAAATTTGGGCCCATAATTGCGCTCGTGTTGTTAATGTAAAATTGTCGTGGAACACGACTTGCTTTCAGACTGGAATCAAGCGATACTATCGTTTTTTGAATCATCGAAGTTGATTTTTTTCGGATGTCGCATTTGTTGGATTTAATTTCTGGATAAATCGAATGAACTAGTGAAATGAGAAATAATCAGTTGTCGTCAGTTCGAAAGTCCTAATCAAAACGTCCTCCTATGATCCTAGATTCGGCGGTAACCGCACGATGGGCGAGGACCGGCTGGAAAAAGAAGAAACGCCATTCGGAGTGTCCTTCGACTGATTCGTCCGCGGGACTCTCGAAAAAATACCAAAAAAATGGCCGATTTCTCGTCCGAGCAGGACTGGCAAATAGCGAGACGCGGATTGTCCCTTTTTTTGAACAACAAACACGAGGAGGCGGAAATTTTGCTCGCCCTGCGTGCCAACAGTTTTCACATCATGACTGCACGATGCTTCGTTCTATTTATGGTAAGGAGATATCACTTCGAATGTTTGCTTTTTTTTTTCACCAGTTTCTTAGGGGAATTTGGTTGAGCGTGTTGGTGAAGTTTTTCAGTGGGTTGTAGTCAATTCTGATGGTAGGGATCGTTACTTCGAGGACGGAAAAGAAAACGATCGAAGCCGTTTTTTAATGAACGCTGGCACTTACGTCCTCATTATGTCACAAAGCTCTCTGTCTCTCTGTATCTCCCCCTTTTGTCCTCTCTCGCCTTCTCTAAGCGGAAGAGGCTGTCGAGTGTGACGCTCCCGTGGGCGAGCACCTTCGTTAGCGAAATGGAACGATGAAAGAGGAATTCACGGATTCGCGCGCCAGGCTTTTAATAGCCTTTTGAGCCTGTGGGAAGATCAAAGGCCCTTAAAAATCGCAGGACGTCGCTCGATACGCTGCAAAGCCGAGGAAAATAAAGAATCGAGAATTGAAAACTCATTTTTAAAACTACTACCATGACCTTGAAGAATTTATATCGACAAAACCCTTTTTATTAATACCCCGTAGATATGGAAATAAAATCAAAATGGCGTCATTAACGCTTGCTTGCCACTGTGGGGTTCGAAACAACCCCAGCACTTTTTTTCTTATGCGAAAATATATTGATGATCTGTTTGCTATAGAAGTGTGGCAAGTAAGGGTTAAAACAAAATACTTTTCATGCAAATTCTTTAATTTGGTTTGGATTTGTTTGGGTCCTAATCATTTGTAGCTTCATTTCACGGAGGAAAATTAGGTTTTCCAAACTATTCTGTTAATTTGAAACAATCCAAATCACAAATACTTTCTTGGGGAAGGGTCTTGACTATCCTAAGGGAGGAATCTTAAGAAGGCTTAAATTTAGATTAAAAATAGAATTAATCTTAAAATTAGATCTTGAGGAGACTTAATGTTAGAATTAATCTTAAAATTAGAATTTTCCTTTCTTTTCTTAGTACAGTATTATTTTGGCATTTTCATAAATTGTCTTATTCTAATTTTACGTACTTCCCAATACAAGAAAATTACCAAAAGAGAAGAATCATTAATCAAACTAATATCCTTTCAGGACATTGCAAGTGAATATAAAAATTCGCGTGACTCGCTTACGCGAAATACGAGGGTGGGGTGAAAAGTTTCCGGCCTGACCAAGAAAAACGATGTTAAAATTTTTTGTTGCTTTATTTTTCAACATAATCTCCATCAACACTGATGCTTCTCTCATAACGGTGTTCTAATTTAGTTATACCAGTTTTAAACGTAGATTCGTCAAGCTCCTCAAAATACTGATTTACAGCTTCGATAACTTCTTCGTTGCTCTCACATCTTTTTCAGGAGTGTAGTGGTGGACCCATGTCTCATCAACAGTTATGAATCGACGCAAAAATTCGTTTGGATTACGCCTATACAGCGTCAAATTGTCGGTAGAAATGGTTTTTCGAAGCAGTTTTTGGTCGAGCGTTAGCAAACGCGGCACCCACCTTGCACACAGCTTTTCCATGTTCAAATGGTTGTGCAAAATATTTCGCACACGTTCACCTGTCATCCTACAGGTCTCAGCTATCTCATGCACTTTCAACCTGCGGCCTTCCAGCACTATTTTATGGATTTTTTCAATCATCTCTGAAGTTGTGACTTCAACGGGCCGTCCTGAGCGAGGCTCGTCAGAGGTGTTCACACGACCCATTTTAAATTCAGAAACCCACTGCTTAATAGTTGAATATGATGGGGAGGAGTCTCCTAGTGCTGAATCCATCTCTTCTTTTATTTGTTTTGGTGTAAAACCTTTCAAATGGAAGTATTTGATGACAGCACGTTTATCCAATTTTTCCATTTTTACGAAAACAACGGAAGCCTCTCGCGCAATGTGCTCTCAAACGCAAACTAACGTAGCGATTGGGCTGAAACTGTGCATACAAGCTCGGTAGGAATGGTACTGTAGGACGCCGCTCCAAAACTAGACCTAGTGGCACCATCTCTTGGTCAGGCCGGAAACTTTTCACCCCACCCTCGTAACTCCGGGGAAGACAAAATGATTTTGCACATTACTCCGCAGCTCGTTCGGAATATAAATTATATAATTTGTTTACAAGCATCTGAATACAAAATTTGCAATGGCATTGCAAATTTTGTATTCAAATGCTTGTAAACAAATTATATAATTTATATTCCGAATTATAATTGATTCGTATTAGGATTCGATTTCAATTCGTAATGAAGTTCTGTTTAATTCGTATTATACGAATTAAACAGAACTTCATTACGAATTGAAATCGAATCCTAATACGAATCAATTATAACTTTAATAGGAATTAAAATACAATTATAATACGAATAAATTATAATTTCACCGCGAATTAAAATAAAGCGAGATGGCAATAATTGACTCGTTATCTATTCTTTTTCCGTGAAGAATGCACTGATGACTTTCGAGGACGAGAAATTGGTAGCGGCCATGGAGATTCTCAAGAACACCGAGAGGGAATGCGCGAGTGACGCGGGTTGGCTCAAGTCCATAACGAGTAGGGTCTTCAGAGCGGAGCAAGACGCAATAACGTCGCCCACCGGCGTGAGTATCTCCAAAAACGACCACGAGCTCCATCACCGATCATCGCACGAAAAGAAGAAAAATTAGGCCGTGTGAGTGAAAAAAACGTGCATTCGTGTAATTTTAGTTCCAGAGCGAATACGCGAGACGGCTTGAGCGACAGATATCACTCGCGGACACGAAGATCTGCAGTGCCGCGCTGACTCTGCTGCAGCAGGAAATCGGCGGATACGTACGGGCCGGCTGGATGCTGCGGAAAGCATGGCGCATTTACCAGCACACTTATCTGCAAATCTTACGACTGTATCGACGCACGTTTGGCGCTAATCCAATGGGTTTGTTTTTGTTTGTTTGGTACTTCGTTTCAATTGGGATTTCGACACCAGAAATATCGCAATGTTCAGTCGATTTTTCCTTCTGTTCTCTCATCGGGGTACACGAGAATTTATTGTTCCGTCCGGTTTGAAAATTCTCCGGTGTGTCGCAAAATCGAGAAAAAGTGAATTTCCAGGATGGACGGAGAACGGGGTAAACTCGGAGAGATCGAATGTCCGTCAGGAGGGCACGGCGGCAGCAGGGCCTCGTCGTTGTCGCTCGTCGTCCTCGTGCTCGGTTTCCTCGTTGTTGAGCGATTCGCCGAACGGCACTACTCCGACGACGCCCTCGTCCTTCCTGCGTACCTCGATATCGATGCTGTTCTCGCTGACCGGATACGCGTCAGCCTCTTCGAACGATCAGCAGACCACGTAAACTGCCTCATTACGGTTATCTTATTTTTATTTCTCAGAACTTTCACCTGAGGCATGGTCTTACATACAGGTCTGGAAACGACCGTGGTGGGGGTAGGCACTGTTAACGAACTCACGTTTGTTTCCAATTTTCGCCACTACGTGGCATTGCTATCGGCGTGTACGTGTGCGACAAGGACAGAACAGCTTCCGTCCGTCTCTCTCACTCTTCTCGATGATCCGAAATGCACATTACCTTTTTCGTGGGGGGCGAAGGGGGAATAGAGGTAGATGAGAAAGAATTGTGGAATAAGGACGGGAGATTGTGGAAGAGAATAGAAGTGGGGCTTGTAAAAAGGGGAAGATCGTGTATGGCTGGAAGAAGACTAATATAAAATTTAAAAAATAAATAAAAATACTTACCTTTTTCGAGTGAAATGGATTTTTATTCGAATTTTATTCCGAGTTTCTTTCGACGACGAAAGGAAAAAAATACGCAACACATGGAATGTTGAATATACAAATACCTTTATTGGTTCGTCAGTTTAGAAAGCCCTGAAATAACGGTCCACCTTCGCCAGCTTTATGAATATTTTTCAAACTACAAATGCTCGTTGACGCGAACAGAGGTTATCGAGAACGTTGTAATAAAAATGGAGCAATAAATGGCACGGGGCACGGTCTAAGGTAACGCAAGGGGCGAAGGGAGAGATCACAGGAAATCGTGGGTGGGAGGTACTCGCCGATAGTAGCGACGGCGGTGGCCGCGCTACTATAGGAATGAAAAGTGAAGCTCGTAACGCTGCCTCACGACTCCATTGAAATCTGGCTTCGTTTCCAGAACTGTATGTAAGACCGTGACCTGAGGTGATCCTATCGCTTCACACTAGTCGTACCACTGATCATACTTCAGACTTGTAAAATTTATATTTTTAATACATGCAAAGAAAAATTTGTAATAACTAAATTTTCCATGTGTAAACTGTTTAATGAAGGTTCACATTTAATTCGAAAAATGAAAAATAGCTGTTTTAACGATTCGCGCAGTATTTCTAGGTTTGATATATGGCAATATTGGTTCTATCTCCATCTCTTTTTACTCAACCAGGCGAGTTTAACCTCCATGCTTTTCAACGTCGATCTGTCAAAACAATGTCAGGTGCGGGAAATATAAAGCATTGTATTCGGGCCACGACTGGTGAAAAGCGTGGGAAATTTGTGTCGACGTAATATGTCGGTTAAAAATGAAATATGTGTGGAAATTCGAATGAGTGAGACGAGGTTAGGACTACAGTCAGCTGTTGCCTTGCTGTCGCGTCTCTTTATCGTAGCAAGTGGTAATTAATCCAATACCGGAAGCTCAAATTAAACTTGATATTACATAAAAATTAGGGCAATAAGCGTAATTTTTTTCTGTGAGCACTGCATTACGACAAGTGTTAAGTATGTAAATCTGATTATTTTTAAGAATCTGACGGATTTGCACTATTATATACACTTTTGTAGCGACCGGACATTGGGTTTTTGTATGTCGTGTCGAAATTCCTTCACAAAAATACGCAATTTTAATATTTCTTTTCTTTGGAATTAGGTCGATAAACGACCCTGAAATTTTACAGAGACGATTATTGGTATATGTAGTGAAGCTCAAAAAAAAATTATGAAAGTCCAATGGATTGAAGCCTGGCGATAGGACTATCTTAAGGGGCTATTCTACTGTGACGGGATGAAAAAAAACTATTTTTTAAATCATGCATTTTTTTAGCTCTTCCATCGTAGAATTGATATTCAATTTCTGGTGAAATCGATTTTGACTTTGTCGACTCAGTATAGCGTTTCAAAGTAGAAGCGCTCGGTGCGCGCGCTTTAGTACGGCTACCCGCTGCGCGTTCCTGGCAGCTATTGGGAACAGCTATTTTGAATTTATACCTGAGTATACACATATACACGTATATTTCTATGCATTTACTGTATAGTAGTAGTTTCTTTATTCACTGTGTGAGTAAAAGGATGCTCTACTGGTTGGTATTGTATAGTATGTATAGTAAACTTTAAACGCGTTTTTCTCGAAACTACTTTTTTCACCTGCCGTTGGTGATTTCGGAAAAACGGCTTAAGGCCTTAGGCCACAGTAACGGGTATAAAATCATGTGCGAATTTAACATTTTTTTTTCATATGAACAAGTGATTCACTTGTAAACTTAATTACACATCTATTTAGTATGAATATCATGGTGTTAGAAAATATATATATTTTTTCTCGATGTACAAAATGGCCGACTACTAAATAATATTTTCTTTTGTTATCTTTTTTTAGGCGCTCCGCGGCGTGACACTTAGCATCCACAATTTTTTACCTAGAACATAAAACAAAAATTCTCGTCAATCTACATTAGAATACCTAGATAAGTACGTACGGAATTTAAAAAATATTGTTTTCTTCAAAAGTTGTAGGTATTTGAACTTAAGAGATGAATTGTCAGTGAAAAGTTTCGTTATAACTGCTCATAAACTGCTCATAAAATGAAAAGTTTTCGATTAATCAGAAATTCCGTACGTACTTCTCTGCGAAATGCAATTAGGGACATAACTTTTAAATTTGAAGCAAATCGAGTGAAAATCGTTGAAGTTATTTGTCACGCCAATTGGAAAAAAGCTGTTTCGAGAAGTTTCGAGTAGTCGACCATTTTGTAAATCGAAAAAAAATATATATTTTCTCGAAGTCGGCTGCGGCCGCAAGGTGGGGATCGATTAGGGATGTGGATTGGAGAAAATGGTGGGAAATGTAAAAAGGGAGAAAATCCCTGTACATGGAAGCTAAAATTGGCGCAGCGTTCGCCGTAGCAGATATATGCTTTCTAACAGCTTGATATTCATACTGAATAGATGTGTAATTAATTTTAGGAGTGAATCACTTTTTCATACGAAAAAAAATTGTTCAATTCGCACATAATTTTATACCCGTTACTGTGGCCTGAGGCCTTAACCAATCGGGCTGAATATTTTACTGCATATTCAGCATATGTATGGCTATCGTTCGAACTAGGATTGTTAGAAAATATCAATTTTTACTTATACTTTCGCCCGAATTGTGAAAAAAAACGTTTTTCGAACACTTGCAAAAACGATGCCATTTTGTTATTTTGCAATATAAAATAATTGTAGTTCGAGCGATAGCGCTACTCATACAGATTAAGAATCTTTTTGGATTTATTGTTTCTGATTACCTGGAGAGCGTAAATGATCGAGGCCAGCAACAGACTTTTTTCATGCCTTTACACGGTTATAAATTGTTAAGGGCGGGGTAAAGTATTAAAATTTTTTTTTTAATTTTTTTTTAATTTTTTAAATGAATGCATAATATATCAAGAATATTGTGTTAAAATTTCAAGTCGATCGGAGTAAAATTGACGAAGTTATGAGTATTTGAGTGTCTATTGCTCCATGCCGTTCTCTTCTGCGTGTTTCAAACCGTTTTTCTGAGACTTGTCATATTTGAAGTCCGTGTGCACGATAACTCAAAATCTACTGGACCAATCACTTTGAAATTTTGCACAGTACTTCTTCACATAATTCACCAGGTATTGTCGAGAGCTTTTTTGTTTTTTTAATAATTACTAATTTTTCAACAACAAATTAGCCGATTTTTTTAGCGAAAATCGGGTTTTTGGCTCCCAAGTGCTACGAAAAATCGAAAAATCGAAAAAAAAAAAAATCCTCCCGTCATTACCTCGAGAAACATCTCCTTTAACAAATGCATTTTGATTTTTTTGTTTCAAATGATTCTGTTGCGAGTTATGGTGCACACCGCAAACCAACTTCTTTTCGAGGCGCCTCCGGGGTTTAATTTTCACTCGCTCAATTTTGAATATTTTGCAATGCAAATTTAGGAGAATGTTGTTCAAATGTTACTTTATTATGTGTAAATTTCTCAATAAACGAACACTATTCGTTACGCCAAAAAAAAAATCTTAAAAACATGCCTTTTTTTCGCCGAATTAACTTTACCCCGCCGTTAAATAAATGTACATTTACATGCAACAATAACAATTCTTTTCTATTCTGCAAGAGTGTACCTTTGAGCGAAAAAAAGTTTGTACCAATACAGGCAACAGTTTCAAAAAAGTATTAAAAATAGTTTGAATTTTAGCCGTCACGGTAGAGCCCCTCAACATGGGGATCCTGATGAAAAAGAGTGCAGGCAAATTCCGAAAGCGTTAATTTTGCACATAGCCAAAGCTGTTCAGGAATTAACAATTTGATATCAGTGAGATCAGTGGGCTCGTTGCATTTGTGCAGTTTCGTCGAGCCGGGAGAAGTGGTGCGTCTGATGTCGGCAGTGAGTTTCGGTTACGGTATATGCCAATTGTGCGTGAGTCTGGTGCCCCGTTCGTTGCTGAAGTTGATACACCTGCTGGGATTCGAGGGTGACCGACGAGCTGGTCTGACGTCTCTCATGTACGCGCGTATGAGCGACGACATGCGGGCCCCCCTCGCCACGTGAGTACCCACTTACGAAGGAACCTCAAAGATTTCTGTCCATCGGAATTTCTTCAAAGCGTCCAATGATCGTATTCGTGTAGGCTGTCACTTCTGTGTTATCATACGATTGTTGGACCGTTCTGTTCCCGCCATGAGCGCACCGTAAGTGCCGGCGTCGACGCCGCCAAACGTTTGATCGCCGAGTCCCAGACGGAGTTTAACGAAGCAGCGCTCTTTCTCTTTTTTACAGGTAGAGTCGAACGGCTTCAGGTACGCGCCTCGTCTGTTCGTTGTCTCTCGCTCCTCCTCTCTCCGTCTCGTTCGTCTCTCCGTTGGCTACCGAGTATATAAAAAAAAAAATCGCTCTCCAATCTCATTTGGTTTTCACTCTTTCGAGAGCTCGAATTCGGTGGGATTTTTCTCTTCCGCGATTGTTCAGAGCGACAAGAGTGAAATTTTTGCTCGACGATCGATGGAGAGATGGATGAGCGATGCGCGTAACGTCGAAGAAAAAAAGCAACGCTCTAAAATTCTTGGCCTTTTCACGCAGTCGAATATCGAGGGGGCCCTGGTCGCCTACGGGAAGGCGGTCGACGCGTCCGGTCAGAGGGAAGCCCAGCTACTCTTTCTGTACGAGATCGCCTGGTGCCATTTGATACGATTGAACTACGAACAGGCCCACTTGTCGTTCGCTCGCTTGCAAAGCGAGTCCCGATGGTCCGAGAGCGTCTACGCTTACCTCGCGGCTGGTAATTTTCACGTTTCTCTTTTCTCGCACTCCTCGATACTTCCGCTGGGAGAAAGAGAGAATTCGAAGGAAAAAATCAAGACGCGCGACCACGGTCTTACATACAGGTTTGGAAACTCCTAGGGTCGGGAGTGACTCAGGTAATGAGGCAAACGGTCAGTTCTCGCTTTTGTCACCCGAAGCGCTGCTAGGTAGAAGTTAGCCAATCAAACGCAGGTCCGAACAGCTGTGCAAAGGCGCAGATTTTTCGAGATTAACATAGAGTCTGTTCGGTTTAGCTACACTTTCTACAATTGCAATAGATACAGTAATAGAAAGTCCTCAGAAGGCGTAAGAAGTGTAGAAAAGTGTTGCCAAAACGAACAGACCCAATATTATTTGTAAGAGCGATATAAATGGAAAATGATCGAGTATTTTTCACTGCTGAACCCCCGGGCAAAATGAGAATTATTATTACAGTAGACTGTATTTCTCGTATGTTCGAACTTCTGTAATATTTTTATTTGGTCTTTCGCGATTTGAGTAGATGGGGTATGAACAAATTTGCGCGCCCTAAATTTCTTTTCTTATAATTAATGTTTATTCTCAGTAGAATGAATTCCTTATTTGTTTCTACAACTTTTATTTTCATTTATGCTTTTTTAACAATGTTCATAAGAAGCTGAAAATAAATATAATGGAAGAGGAATAAAAAAAGAAATGAACGCATTGTGTATGTTTAAAAGGCACCGTTCTTATTGGCTTGGCAGTTCGGCGAGTTTGTTTTGTTACACATTTTTTTTTGCCGTTTTTAGTTTTGTTGATAGGTGAACTGGCGTATCCTCAATCGAATATAATAAAATATAGCGAAGGATAAGGCCGGGTTCACACTATGCAGTTGTACCAGAGCGTTTCAGGTAGTTTAGATTTCTAGAAACGTTGTGAACACATGTACTGGCTGTCAGCAGGTTATTTTTCCATTCCTGTGTATCTACGAGGCGCGCAACTAAGTTCCCAGGTTTCACACATGGATGGCGCTAGCGACACATGTAGTCGGCATTCAGGTCTGAAATTGGGTGTCTTTATTGCTTGGACATTTGTTAAGAATGCCCAGTCGTAATATAAACAAATATCGCAACACAACGACCTTTTTTCTAACCTCGAAAATGTCAAAGTTTGTGCCAAATAAACAGCATTTGCGGGAAGCATTGCTTTTCTGCTTCAACCTAAAAAAAACAGCAGCTGAAGCACGTCGGTTACTTGACGAGGCCTACGGCGAATATATACCATCAGAAACAACGTGTGAAGATTGCTTCAAGCGGTTCAGAAGTCGCGATTTTGAGACTGGGGACAGGGAGCGCTCGGGAAGACCGCAAACATTTGCGGACGCCGATTTGCAAGCGTTATTGGATGAAGGTGACACTCAAACAGAAGATCAACTTGCCGAGGCATTAAATGTGACTCGGCAATACATTTTGAAACGTTTGCACGCCATGGGAACAATTCATAAGGAAGGAAAGTGGGTGCCGCATGAGTTGACTGAGAGACAAATGGAAAATCGAAGAGCCACTTCCGAAATTTTGCTTTTGCGGCAGAACAGAAAGCGTTTCCTGCATCGAATTGTTACTGGCGATGAAAAATGGATATATTTCGAGAATCACAAACGCAGAAAATCGTTGCTTTCACTTGGCGACGCGTCAACATCGACGGCACGGCCAAATCGCTTCGGAAAAAAGACAATGCTCTGCGTTTGGTGGGACCAGAAAGGAATCGTGTACTGTGTGCTGCTGACACCGGGCGAAACTGTTAATGGGCATCGCTACCGACAATAACTAATCAATTTGAACCACGCATTGCTCGAAAAACGACCAAAATGGGAGACGAGACACGAACGTGTGATATTGCAGCACGACAATGCTCCGTGCCATCGCAGTTCCATCGTCCAGGATACCATAAAAACACTGAAATGGGATCTGCTATCGCACCCGCCGTATTTGCCAGACCTGGCCCCTTCAGACTATCACTTGTTCCGGTCGATGGCGCATGGCTTGGGTGGGCTACACTTGGCCAATTACGATGCAGTACAAAATTGGTTGGACGAATGGTTTCAGTCCAAAGACGCGTCTTTTTATCGTCGCGGTATTTATGTATTGCCGGAGACATGACAAAAATGTGTAAATAGCTAGGGACAATATTGCGAATGAACAATTTTTTGTATTTGTCTTGAAATTTTCTATTTTTTATTGGTCAAAAAACCCGGAAACTTAGTTGCGCACCTAGTATATCTGCAAGACCACTTCTACTTGCCAGCGCTTCCAGTGGATAGATAAGGGACTAAGTTTTTGCCTCACTAACCATGACACTTTCCACCATGCAAACACGCCGGAGTTTCCAGACCCGTATGTAAGACCGTGCGTGCGACGATAAGTAAAAAAACATCTGAAATGACCTTTGTTTGGATATGCCGGCAGTGTGTGCAGGTGCTGACGACCAAGTGGATTACATACTGCAAATCCATCGTGAAGTAACGTCAAAATTGACGAGCACCAATGGCGCGACAAAATCAACGCAGCTTCATCTCTTCGTATTGCGAAGGCTCTCCAAGCTGATCGATCGCAACGGAGATGCCTACTGTCGATCCTACTACCGGCTTCTCGTTTACGAGCTTCTCTATCTGTGGAACGCGTTGCCCTCGAGCTCCAGGGATTCCCTCGCTGTCGTCATTTCCGGTCAGTTCGTCCCACCACCCGTTTCCCAATTTTTTTCTCCCACCGCAGCATCATAACGAGTTTCTACATCGGTGATGTTACCAGAGTGCGAAGCGTTCGACCGTAGCAAGGAGGAGCCGATGCTCGGCCTCGCCGATCTCATTGCCGGAGTCGCGCACTCCTACCGCGGCGAAGGCGTCGCCGCTGTCAAATCTTACCGGAAGTGTCTCGAGCGACGTGGCGACAGTGCCGAGACGACGGTCACAACCCCGACCAACCAGGACAATCCTCCCGTCGATCAGCACGTAAGCGCGTTCGCTCTCTATGAATTGGGAAGCGTGCTTTGCGCCACCAACGTGAGTGTCTCGCCAGTTTCACTAGGAACCCCTAACTCGGATCTTCCACGTCGCCTTTTGAGGTCACGTGGAACGGCGAGACGTGCCAGCCGGACACCGTGATTAAGCATTTTTCTATCCTTTTTCGTTTTCAGAGAACGGAAGAGGGGAAGGCAGCGTTGATCAGGGCTCAAACCGAGTACAGCGATTACGATTTTGAAAATCGCCTGAACGTTCGTATATACTCGGCGCTCAAAACCCTCGCACATTGATACGTACCAACATGATATGTATATGAAGACACTTCTCGCGACTCGTCCATTGCGTTCTGTGATCTCAAATGGCAAACAGTACTGGCTGCGCCACTGCACCACTGTCACAGATATAAATGATAATTGAAAGTCGGAATATATATACGTGCATATATTTATACAGATATATTAGGACGTTGAATAAGTTCTCGCTATTTTCCAACAGATGGCGTTACCAGAACTGCGCGCGTGGCGTTTAAGATGGTAACGCAGCTATAAAGAAGTACTATAAGCAAGCTTGAAATTCAGTGTATGGGGCCGTCCATAAATTACGTCATCGACTTTTGCTGATTTTTGACCCCCCCCCCCCCTGAAATCATCCTATCCGTCATATCGTTGTGATCAAATTAACGTTACCGTCATCTAACGACCAGACCCCCCCCCCCCTATTTTAAAATGACGTAATTTATGGACGGCCCCTATGTCACTGCGCCGAAGTGGAAACAACTTTTTTTTCTTCATAGTGTAAAACATGTCAAATTTCGTGCCAAAAAAGAGTATTTGCGAGAAATGTTACGGCACCAATTTATTTAAAAAAAATCTGCAGCTGAAGCACACACAATTTTTGTTGAGGCGTAAGGCGACCATGCGCTTTCGGAAAAAACGGGCAGAGATTGGTTTGGACGCTTGAAAAATAATGATTTTGATGTGATGAATCGGAGGCATTACTTCGTGAAGACTTATTGGCTAGTCAGACGCTAGCTGAACTTGCAGAATCATTAGGAGTTGATCGGACAACAGTTTCGCAACGTTTGAAAGCATTAGGGATATTTTTTTTTCTTAATAAAGCATTAATTTTCACGTAAGAAAGCGGGAACGTATTCAACATCCCAATAAATATATACATATATATGTATGCACATAAATATTATTACTTCTTACAAGTGCGTTTTCGGCCGTTTTTCGTTGGTCGATACGGATGAGGAATTGTATATGTATATACATTAAAATTGAAGACAAAATGTAAAATTGTTGCTGCGTTTATCATTCTTATTATAAGATTTAATTGCTCCGGGCAACGTACTTCCTCAGTTTGCATTGGGAAACATTCAACTAGCCTGGTGGGTCAGGCTCGATCTTCATCAAGACCGAAACGATAATTCTGGGCGATACTCGAGGTTTATTATTATTATTGGATTTTATCGCTCCGCAACGCACTTCCTCAGTTTGCATTAGGAAACATTTACCTACCCCTCGGGATAAAGCTCGATCTTAAGGGGTGAGATGCAGGCAGGATTGAAAAAAAATCGTTTTTTTTGTAATGCGTTTTCTTGAAGTATGATGTTTCGAAAATATTTCCTGGAAATGTCAAGTCAATCCGATGAATCGTTTCCGGGATATCCCACAATTAGTGAAGGGGTGTCGGGTCCCCATGACGGGTAGCGGCTGACAAACGCGCAAACAATAATACCCGGGCAGGCAGAATGCTTCGAAGACAACAACGAATTGATATTTTGGAAACTTCCACATCAGCAGAAGCCCCATTGTATGGGCCAGGAATTGATGGTTCGATATAAGTATTTTTTAAATTAGTATTTCTATACACAAATCAAGTGTAAAATTGGAAAACTTTCAGAAATGTATTACTCAAAAAATATGAGCTTTAGAAATTTTTTATAAAGGATATTTTCGTTTCAACATTGCCCAAAATGTTAAAAAAAAAAATTCATCCCGAAAAATGTTAAGTTAAAAAAATTTTTTTTTAACAATTGGCTGTACACAATTGAATGCTCGACTTTTCATCCATCGAGCTCAACATTTTACGAACATATAATACCGTGTCCACATTGAAAAACTTTAAACGTATTTTTCTCGAAACTATGTTTTTTAAGTCGGTGACCACTACAATTAAAAAACCACTCGATGGATTTTGATAAAATTTGGTGTGCTTACTGATAACATTAAAAACTAGTCCTTAATCGAAGGATTCTCATTTTTGTTGAAATTTCGATTTTTTTGAACAATAAACGAGCGATTTTTTGGTCACAAATCGAAAGTTATGTGTCGGAAGCCGCCATTTTGTTAATTTTTGAAAAAAAACTTCCATTAAGGACATTTATTTTTAAACTAATGATTTTTTTGGTTTTTCGATAGATGATCCAGTAAAATGTTATGATGGTCACCGCAAAACACTACATGCCGAAGGGGGACCGACAAAGATGGCGATATTTTTATAAATAATCAATATTTTTCTTTGAAAATTTGTACAAGTCAAGTTGAAATATAACATAAAACGTCTGTGTAACCGCTTTTGTAAAACAAACCTAAGGGGCCAGTCCACTTTGGAGTCACGAAAAAAAGCTATTTTCGCGTTTTTTGAGGATTTTCTAAAAGATATGAATATAAAAGTTGTTGGATTTGATAATTAAAGTCTTGAAATACATTTAAAATATATTTAATTCATTTTTATTCATTTTTAAGTACAAAAACTATAGTTTAACGTAACGCCTCAGAAATAGGTGGGCTAGGTAGCTCCATCAGAACTCGGCAACGGCCTGCCTGTAACAAAAAAATCAAAGTCCATTAGATTCAGTATGACACCAGCTACAAAATGACCCTCGGATATAAAGTTTCATCAAAAAATAAAAAAATGGCAGGTGAAAAACGAAAAAAGTTTTTAAAAACGCGTTTTTTCCGCAGTTTTTCGCAAAAAAAGAGTAAAAATAAAAATTTCAAAACTATCGAGGGTCATCTTGTTGTGAATCATGTTTACAATATGTGGTTCAAATTTCAAGAGAATTGGTTTATTAGTTTTAGAGATACGATGGAGCTAGATTTTGAAAACGTTGTTTAGAGAAAAACGCGTTTGAAGTTTATACTATGAAAAACTCTTACCTAAACTCAATCGGCAATTCCTGCACCGTACAAAATTCCTTCTGATTGTTCATCATCGTCGATTTCTCCAAGTCTTGCTTGCTTTCGATTTTCTGAAATTTTCAATCAACCGGCCCCTTAATTCCTATTAAAAAAAATTATTGAAAATGCTTGTTTTTTCACGCCTCTGACTCTATCTCACCCCTTAATCTAGACCGAAACAATAATACTGGACGGCACTCGAACGTTCCGACACCACCTCTGGTGTCGCTTAGTGAAAGACGCGATAAAGAAGTAATAAAATCGCTCTGCGACAGCCGCTCCCTCAAGCCAGAGGGTGAGCGGCTACCGCACTCCGCAAAGTTGTTGCCTGAGTAAACGGAGGGATCCAAGAATGACCGCTTTCTACATCCGATCTGCTAGCAATCGGACACTTGGTTTGCAAACCAGTATGCCGGCAATACCAGATACAACAAAAGATTGCTGCATCCTCCCAAGCGCGCCGATGATGAGAACGAGCCACCCTGAATCCCCGGTGCAGACGATGCAACTCGGCTGGGAGAGCTTAATACTCGAGCCGGGGCCGAGAACTCAATGTATTTGAACAAAAATGAATTGTTATCTGATATTTTAATTGGAATAAAAACGAATTGGGGTACGCAGTATACAGTACAATCTTATAGCTCTTCGAACAAAAAATTGAACAATCTTGATATTTTTATTTTCGTGATGAATATGAATGTTTCTCATGTAATCGGTTTTGCTCCGTATTAGGATGCCTATGCTTCAGCACTGTAAGTACAGAGTTTGTAAAGAAATACTACGAATGTCTTTGACGTGAAGTACTCTGCTGGTTAGTTTAGTGTTGTCTGTATTATGAGACGTCTTAACCCTTATTTGCTACTGTGGGGTTCGGAGCAACCCCACCACTTTTTTCATGCGAATATGCATTGATATTTGTTCTACAGAAGTCTGGCAAGTAAGGGTTACTTAGAGCTTACTTTTGATGTATCTTGAAGCGTTTTTTTCTTTAATTTATCCTTTAAATCAGAGACTGCATTCTGCCCCACCCTATATATATATTCACATACATATTAGTTCTTCCCGGTATTAAATGGTAACCCGACAAAATGAGGAGCGGAAGTCAAATAGGCAATGGAGGAAATAGGAGAGAGAAACATATGGAGAGCCATAGCAAACGACGATGTCAGGGAAATAGAGAGAATAGTAGAAAGGCGGACCAAAACAACAAGTGGACCAAGAAACCCAACAAGATTGGAACAAAATCGGAAAATCATCTTATCGCGCACAGTACAAAAGCAGGAAGTACACCATAGAGACAGAAAAGTACTGGGAGCAGGTAAATATGGGCGAAACAAAAGAAACTTGGGCGAGACTGGGATGAGGGAATGTGGGGAAGGAAGGAAATGAGGGATATAGTGACAACAAATGCAGGGTTTGTAAAAAGGAAGTAGAAAACTTTGTGCATGTGTTTACGTGTGAGAAAGCCAAAGTATTAGGGGTGTGCGGGTAGCAGAGTTGGTCGGGTCGGGTAATTAGACTATGATTCCGATCAAATTTCTTCGGGTACCCGAAAAAACCGTGATCGGACGAGGATACTCGAACTTTATCGAGTACCCGAGTTCTTCGAGTACTCGTCTCACATCGGGTACCCGATAAGTCCTGTTGCCGAAACAAAATTTCGTTTCATAGTATAGATAGCGCCACGGAAACGTACCAAAACGGACGAAATAGGCTCCAGCTTTATTTTCTCTACCCTTTGCCGATACGTTGGAGTTCATAAAAAATACAAATAATTGATTTAATAATGTTAGCATTTTTGTTATGTATATATTTACAATTTTTTTCCGGCAAACTTAGATATTTGAATGTCGAAAAACTGAATAAAAGCAATATCCTTCGCCGAATTTTCATTAATTCTGTCTAGTGCTAACTGGTAATTTCGGCGATTCATTCTTCTTAATTTTGTTGTTGTCATTTAAAAAAAAAAATTCCAGGTAAAACTTGTTCTTCAAATGCTTATATCTCTGAAACTAATCAAGATATTTAAAAATTTTAAATGTCAAATGGAAGCTACATTCTTCTCTCTTCGAATAAACGCAGGACGTTGAATCTTGGTCTTTTTGGGGGTTTTCTCCATTTAAAACCCACGTTAAAAAATTCAAAACTTTAAGGCGTTTGTCGGAACAGAAGATAGTTATTGTAAATTTTTTCGTTTTGCACACTTCTTAGTGATGCCAAAACTTTCCCGCGCTATTACGATACGATCAGCCAAAAGTGACCGTTTTTCACTCCGCCGTACCAGACACACACACACACTCGCACGTACGCACACACACACACACACACACACACACACACACACACACACACACACACACACACACACACACACACACACACACACACACACAGGATAGAAAAGTGAGACGAAAAAAGATTTTTTACAATATTATCATTTATTCGTTTTATCGCTTTCCTCGAGTTTTCGATTTCACCCATTATTTGGCCGATACACCTAAATAAAAAATAAATATAAATATAAATAATAGATACGGATCTCCGAGTCGTTTACGAATATTCGAAGTTTAAGAGTACTCGACGTTTACGAGTACCAAAAATTTGAAAGTACCCGATTGCCAAATTCGGGTACCCGATAGTGGCGGGTAATGCAAAAACGTAACCCGTCGGGTACCCGACCCGACCCGGACATCGGATACCCGCACACCCCTACAAAGTATATAATAATACACGGAAAAAATCAAAAAGAAAATAATAGAAGATCTGGAAAAATGATTAAGGGATGAAGGAGAGCAAATCGATAGAATGATACAGACGTTGCTAAAAAGGGAGACTATAACTGAACTATGTAGGCACATAAAACACTTCGAGAGAGTAATTGGGAAAATGGTAAACGAGGAGGCGGATGAGAGACGAAACGAAAGGCAAAACGACAATGGTATATAAGTTAGAAATAAGAACATTTTGTAAGGGCGGTTTTCTATGTGTAAGCACCCTGAAGGGGTTACCGGAAATAATAAATATCTCTCGCTTTTTGAATAAAAGGAAATAATACGCTTTCAAAATATTGATTGATATTTACTGAACAGTATAAATGTATTGCCAATGTATTACTTTCTTTTAAGGCCTCAGACCACTCTAGAGGCCGAAAAATAGGCTTTTTGGGGATTTTTTTCTTCAGAAAAGCTAAAAAATAAATCGGATTAGAAAAAAGGGTGTTTATCATACATATCAGTGACTGTATACAATAATTTTTTTGAAGCGATTAATTTCAAAATGGCGACTGTGCAGCGTTTATCTCAAAACTGCATTTTTTCAGTTGGCCGGAAACACAACTCAGGCAATTTTCAACCGATTCACTTGAAATGTTGAATATATCTTGAAAAATAAATTGTCTATGAAAGTACGTAGGATTTTTTTTTTATATTGAATAGTTCATTTGTTATTAACAATTATCTGACGATTTTTTAGGCAAACTTTTGGAAAGTGAACAATTACGTCAGATAATTGTCAATAACGAATAGACTATGCAATATAAAAAAAAATCCTACGTCCTTCCATAGACAATGTATTTTTCAAGATATATTTAACATTTCAAGTGAATCGGTTGAAAATTGTGTGAGTTATGTTTCCGGCCAACTTAGAAAATGCAGTTTGCGATAAACGCTGCACAGCCGCTATTTTGAAATAAATCGCTTCAAAAAAATTATTGTATACATTCACTGATATGTATGATAATCACCTTTTTTTTGCAATCTCGATTGATTCTGTTGTTTTTCTGACAAAAATCGCCAAAAAGCCTATTTTTTCGGCCTCTAGAGTGGGCTAACCCCTTAATTGAAAAAAAAAAATCAGCAGCCCATTTCGGCGGACCTAACATATCAGGGTGTGACGGAAAAAGTGCCAATAATGTTCGAAGGGGCAGGAGATGGATTTTTGTTCGGGAGACTCTTTTATATACGTATACATGAAGTATATATATGTATATCCTTTATATATGAAGTGAATCGCGAATTCTGAAAGTAGCCCCGAACGAAAAACGTCAATCGAGTAATGCGTCGTGTGAGCGCGTACGCACGAAAAAGGCGTGAGAATTCGTTGGATCGTCGATGAACGACACCGCGCGAATTGTGTGTCATCGCGACCATAGATGAGCTCGCGCAATGTTTGCTGCCGGTGTAACAATAACTCGGGCAGCAATACCTCCGTGGAATATTGGCCAACCCCGTGGTACTGCAAGCTCATAAAGCCCGTCACGTTTTTCGTTGTGACGACGATGCTGGGTAAGTGAACGGACGATGAGTAGTCGAGCTGATTGGATCAGGACAATGAATGGGATCCAAAGTGGTTGATGGATTTTGACAGTCGTTTTTGGTTAAATTTGCAACTGAAAGATCCGTAAGATGGACGTGTCAATTTTTGACAGGGTTTGAAGAAAATGTTGAAGGTTTCCTTCGTAGTAGTTATTGACTCGAATTGTACAGGTGTTCGGGTTTGTTCGGGTTTTATCAATAGTCTATTCTATTCTTGCGCAGCAATATCAGCGATTCATCTATGGAGTGAATTTTCGGCGAGCGATTCTTTCTGGATCATCAAGTCGGATCTTGGCAAACTGAAGAGTCAGCTGAGCACTCTCTCGGTATTGTGCAAATTTTTCGGGCCTGTATCCTTGCCCCTTAACGAGAGACTACGAGCTAACGATGATAAAATATTCTCGCACGACGGTCATCCGCGAATGGATCGCAGATGGAGGTGAAGAACGTGATAGAGACGAGGGACGAGCTGAGAAGCAAATTGCGAGAGGTCGGCTGCGTCGTGCCGAAAATGTCCGAGGCGATTGTCAAGCTGAGGGACGAAGTTTCCGAAGGTTCGAATCACCAACTATCACCCGTCATCAATGAACAATTTACCGTAATCACGGGGCTCTTTCGTCAATTAAATTGCCCAACGCTACTCGCAGGGATCGGGGCCCACACGAAGATCGTGCTGGACGCGTTGTCACCCGACAACGTGAGGGACATGGTGAAGAGCGAGTTGCAAACTTACGACGCCGACAAGACCGGAAGGACCGACTACGCTCTTGAGTCTCTGGGTACGACTCCCTCTTTTTCGGATTCATCTGTTATCTTTGGACGATCTGATAGAAATGAAAAAAAATATATATATATATATATTTAAACAGGTGGATCGATCGTAACGACGAGAGATACCGAATCGTACGTGGCCGGAGCTCCGGTACTGTCGTTCTTCGGCTTTCCACTTTGCTCGCAACAAAATAATCCCAGGACGGTCATACAGGCGAGTGTGCAATTGAAGAAAATTTGCATAAGGTCGCACGAATATGCGCAAACATTATATATATATATATATATATTAGACTGATTAAAAAAAAAAAACATGATTTTTTTTCCTTCGGGATTCTCGTGCTATTGTTGGGCACTAATAAAAGAAAATTTCTCTAAAAAGATGGGCGCGGTCACTCAATTTTTAGAGGTGGCTATCTCGACTTTTTTGTATTTGAATTTTTTTTAACGAACGTATTGCATTTAAGCATAGTCACGGCTTCGGGTTACGGATGAAAATCACATCCAGCAGCTATTTCGTAACAAAAATAAACTCTAACAATTTGAAAAGATTGCAATATTCACAATTCAAATCCAGGTAGATCAATAATGGCGTCTATACTACTCTCTTTATTCATGTAGATTTATTTATACGCATTAACATTTCGCACTTTTTACGAAAAATTAAATTATAAGCTTTTATTCATAAATCATGTATTTACATTTTCAAAATGCTACACTTATATTATCTTCAAACTCATTTATATTTCTTCCCAGCCACTGTGCATAACATCGCGCATCGTGGTGTTGTTTTTTTTTCAATGTGACTCAATTAAAGACAATTTTAAACAATGGCTCGGAAAAATGAAGACAAGACAATTTGGCTAATCGGCAAGGAAATTCCGAAAATAAGTACCCGTCATTTACCGTCAAATCGGAAAGTTTTGAGTTTGTTCTTTTACAAACATAACAGAGAAAAACTGACCATACGTCGAAGTGCACACGAAACGATGAATAAAGTTTTCGAACAATGGAAATGTGCTGAAATTCCAACACGTCGATTGGATAACGCAATCTTGAAATTAATAAAACTCCATCTAGTCTGGAAAAAACTTTTAAAAAATCGGGTTTAAAAGAAGTTGCCGTCACAATGGAGAAATAATCGAAACGTGTGGTAGCAAAAATAACCGCCCAAGTTCGTTAACATTTTGGGCAGAACGAAAATGTGCAACGTTGAACAGTTTGTCCAAATCTCTCTTAAATTCACTCTCCTTCAATATTTGTGAGGGCAAATTCTTTTTAACCCGATTTTTTTAAAGTTTTTTCCAGACTAAATGAAGTTTTATTAATTTCACGATTGCGTTATTCAATCTACGCGTTGGAATTTCAGCACATTTCCATTGTTCGAAAAATGCTTTCATTGTTTCGTGTGCACTTCGACGTATGGTCAGTTTTTCTCTTTTATGTTTGTAAAAGAACAAACTGAAAACTTTGCGATTTGACGGTAAATGACGGGTACTTATTTTCGGAATTTCCTTGCCGATTAGCCAAATTATGTTGTCTTCATTTTTCCGAGCCATTGTTTAAAATTGTCTTTACTTGAGCCACATTGAAAAAAAACAACACCACTTACACATGCGCTGCGCCAATACAAAATGGCGCCACGGATGCGCAGTGACTTGCGTAGTGGTATGCGCGATTTTATGTACAGTGGCTGGGAAGAAATATAAATGAGTTTGAAGATAATATAAGTGTAGCATTTTGAAAATGTAAATATACGATTTATGAATAAAAGCTTATAATTTAATTTTTCGTAAAAAGTGCGAAATGTTAATGCGTAAAAATAAATCTACATGAATAAAGAGAGTAGTATAGACGCCATTATTGATCTACCTGGATTTAAATTGTGAATATTTCAATCTTTTCAAATTGTTAGAGTTTATTTTTGTTACGAAATAGCTGCTGGATGTGATTTGTATCCGGAACCCGAAACCGTGACTATGCTTAAATGCAATACGTTAGTTAAAAAAAATTCAAATACAAAAAAGTCGAGATAGCCACCTCTAAAAATTGAGTGACCGCGCCCATCTTTTTAGAGAAATTTTCTTTTATTAGTGCCCAACAATAGCACGAGAATCCCGAAGGAAAAAAAATCATGTTTTTTTTTTAATCAGTCTAATATATATATATATAAGGAGTACAACTTTGCAGTGACTCTTTTTTTCAAAAGTTTAAGACTTTATTATAAAAAAGTGGCTACATATTTTTTAATCAAAGTACTGCCCGTCGCTAGCTACGACCTCGGCCCATCTTTCAGGTAGCATTCGAATCCCGCGTCGATAAAAGTCTTGGTCCTTGGAGGCAATCCAGGAATCGAGCCAATTTTTGACTTCTTCGTAAGTACCGAAGTGCTGGTCAGCCAAATCGTATGCCATTGACCGGAACAAGTGATAGTCGGAAGGGGCAATGTCTGGAGAGTACGGCGGGTGGGATAAAACCTCCCATTTCAGCGTTTCCAAGTACTTTTTCACGACATTTGCAACATGGGGTCGGGCATTGTCATGCTGCAGTATCACCTTGTCATGTCTTTCGTTGAATTGTGGCCGTTTCTCTTTGAGTGCATTACTCAAGCGCATCAACTGACGTCGATAGAGTTCCCCTGTGATGGTTTCGGATGGTTTGAGCAGCTCATATTACACAACGCCCAGCTGGTCCCACCAGATATACAGCATCACTTTGGATCCGTGAATATTCGGTTTGGGCGTCGATGACGGAATATGACCAGGCAGTCCCCATGATTTTCGGCGTTTAGGATTATCGTAGTGAACCCACTTTTCATCTCCAGTCACAATCCGGTGCAAAAATCCCTTCCTTTGTTGTCTTTGGAGCAGTTGTTCACAGGTGAAAAATCGGCGCTCGATGTCTCTCGGCTTCAACTCATGCGGGACCCAGTTTCCTTGCTTTTGGATCATACCCATATCCCGGAGACGTTTTGAAAAGAGCCTCTAGTTTAAAATGCCACTTTTTTTATTGAGCTAGGGCCACTACTTCGGCCGCAGTGGCTCTCTAAGTAAAACGGTCACTGCAAAGTTGTACTCCTAACACATATATATATATCGAGTGTGTCATTTTAAGGGGTAAGGCTACAGTAGAATTTTCAAAAAATCGATTTTTTGTCGCTAAAACGGTGCTTTATCATTATAAGAATAGGTTACTGTTCGATTTATAACAAGAACATTTTTTTTCACCAACTTTCAGCGTCTAACGTTAGCCCACCTCTGGCACGGCCATAGAGTACCTAAAACTTTAAACGCGTTTTTTTCGAAACAACTTTTTTCCAATTGGCGTGACGAATAACTTCAACAATTTTCACTTGATTTACCTCAAATTAAAAAGTTATGTTCCTAATTGCATTTTGCAGAGAAGTACGTAAGGAATTTCTGATTAAGGGGCCAGTCCACTTTGGAGCCACGAAAACGGCTATTTTCGCGATTTTTTGTGAGGATTTGATAAAAGATGAATGTAAAAGTTGTCGGGCTTGATAAATAAAGTCTTGAAATACATTTTTTTAAAATTTATACATTTTAATTCATTTTTAAGTACAAAAACTATAGTTTAAAGTAACTCCTCAAAAATAGGTGGGCTAGGTAGCTCCATGACAACTCGGCAACGGCTTGTCTGAAAGAAAAAAATCAAAGTCCATTGGATTCAGTATGACACCAGCTACAAAATGACCCTCGGATATAAAGTTTTATCAAAAAATAAAAAAATGGCAGATGAAAAACGAAAAAAGTAAAAAAAACGCGTTTTTTCCGCAGTTTTTCGCAAAAAAAAGAGTAAAAATCAAAATTTTAAAACCATCGAGGGTCATCTTGTTGCGAATCATGTTTACAATATGTGGTTCGAATTTCAAGAGAATCGGTTTATTAGTTTTAGAGATACGATGGAGCTGGATTTTGAAAACGTTTCGAGAAAAACGCGTTTGAATTTATACTATGAAAAACTCTTACCTAAACTCAATCGACAATTCCTGCACCGTACAAAATCCTTTCTGATTGCTCATCATTGTCGATTTCTTCAAGTCTTGCTTGCTTTCGATTTTTTTAAATTTTCAAAGTGGACTGTCCCCTTAATCGACAATTTTTCATTTTATGAGCAGTTTTATACGAAATTTTACACTGAAAATTCATTCAAATACCTACAACTTTTGAATAAAACAATATTTTTTAATTTCTGTACGTACTTCTCGAGGTATTCTAATGTAGATTGACGAGAATTTTTGTTTTTTGTTCAAGGTAAAAAATTGTTGATGCTAAATGTAACACCGCGGCGCGCCTAAAAAAAAGATAACAAAATAAAATATTAGTAGTCGGTCATTTTGTAGATCGAAAAAAAAAATTTCCAACAGCTTGATATTCGTACTAATTAGATGTGTAATTCATTTTATGAGTGAATCTCTTTTTCATACGAAAAAAAATTGTGAAATTCGAACATGATTTTATACCCGTTACTGTAGCCTAACCCCTTAATCTTACACCTGATTTATCTCGAAAAATTCTGCTCTGATGAAGTACTGAGTATAGTGAAACTTGTACGTTTCAAAGGGGGACGTTAAAAGAATGTTTGTCCAAAATTGAAAATGACGATGTTAAGATGGCCGCCATGTTTAAAAAAAATTGAGACAACTTTTTTTCACTAAAAAATTTGTCAGGCCAATAAGTAGCTTTTGTAGGCATTTTTTTTGGATAAAGTTCATAATTTTTAGGTTAGAACACCATTTTTTACTATTTTCGGCTATCCAGGATGTACCACGAGGAGGTTAAGTCTTTAAGGGGGCCATCCCACGTGACAGCGGTTTTTGTCGCTTTTTTGGGATTTTTTTATGAACCATTAAAACACACTATATTTGAATTTTGACCGCACATTTATTAACATTTTTACAGTCCCTCAGAATTTTAGCAAACAAAAGTAACGAGTTGAATAAACTTTACACCGTTCGGAAGACACTCATGTGTAAACAAAGTTGGTTGACGGCTGTCATGATTCTGGAGGTTTTGCTTATCTGAAATTAAAAAATCAAACGGCATTTTAATTTGTAGACCTGAGGTTATCGCTGAAACTAGAGTAAAGTAAAAATATCGGAAATTGAATTTTTTGCACGGTTTTAAAAGTTAAGTTCCAAGTTTCGTCATTTTGTTCAACTTTTTCAGCTTGAAAAAAACTATGACAGATATCAGAAATATTCTAGTTCGGGTGAGAACTACAGATGTGCTGACTATACCAAAAAAATTCGAGCGAAATCCGTTTAATAGTTTTTCAGATATCATAGAAGCCAATTTGAAGAATTCAGTATTAAGAAAAAACGCGTTCAAAAGTTCCAGTACGATTTACACGAAGAAGATGTTGACTCACCATTAGTCTGCTACGCCGGACCCATATAACACGCACACATTTGTGCAAAAAATTTTTTTCGCTTTTCTTAACCTTTCACAAGGGTTGGCCTTAAGGGCGGGGTAAAGTATTAAAATTTTTTTTTTCATTTTTTTTCAATTTTTTAAAATGAATGCATAATATATCAAGAATTGTGTTAAAATTTCAAGTCGATCGGAGTAAAATTGGGGAAGTTATGAGTATTTGAGCGTCTATTGCTCCATGCCGTTCTCTTCTCTTCTGCGTTTTTCAAACCGTTTTTCTGAGACTTGTCATATTTGAAGTCCGTGTGCACGATAACTCAAAATCTACTGGACCAATCGCTTTGAAATTTTGCACAGCACTTCTTCACATAATTCACCAGGTATTGTCGACAGCTTTTTTGTTTTTTTTTAAATAATTACTAATTTTTCAACAACAAATTAGCCGATTTTTTTTAGCGAAAATCGGGTTTTTGGCTCCCAAGTGCTACGAAAAATCGAAAAATCGAAAAAAAAAATCCTCCCGTCATTACCTCGAGAAACATCTCCTTTAACAAATGCATTTTGATTTTTTTGTTTCAAATGATTCTGTTGCGAGTTATGGTGCACATCGCAAACCAACTTTTTTTCGAGGCGCCTCCGGGGTTTAATTTTCACTCGCTCAATTTTAAATATTTTGCAATGCAAATTTAGGAGAATGTTGTTCAAATGTTACTTTATTATATGTACATTTTTCAATAAACGAACAGTATTCGTTACGCCAAAAAAAATCTTGAAAACGCCTTTTTTTCTAAGTGCCTAAGTGTAATTGTGCGTGTGAGTTTGGTTGGGTTTGTTTGATAACGGAAGTGACCAGCCGTAGAAGCCGAATCCTTGTTTTGATTTGTTTGGGTTATCAAACGATCCCAAACAAACTCACAACCACACACACACACACGCACACTTGTACTTGAGATGTTGAAGATTTTACCTCCTCGTGGTACATTTTGGATAGCGCTAAAATAGTTCAAAATGGTGTTCTAACTTAAAATTATGGATTTTATTTAGAAAAATCTTACAAAAGTTGTAAGTTTTGGGCTGACAATTTTTTTGTAAGAAAAAAAGTCATGTTTCCAATTTGAAAAGACTTGTCGGCCATGTCGCCATTTTGAATTTCAGTCCAAAAGAAAACTTTTTCTTGAACATCCCCCTTCGAACCCTAAAAGTTCCACTATGCTCAATATTTAATCGGATCAGTGTTTTTTGCGATAAATGAGGTGTAAGATTAAAATGGGACCCGGTATAAATAAATAAATAAATAAATAAATAAATATATATACACCCTTGGCCAAAAGTATAAAGCACCCTGTAATTTTTCTATCCCGACAACGAATCGAATATCTCGGCAAAAAAATCGTAAATCAATTTAATATTTTAGTTGAACTGAAGCTAAGATGGCATCATCAAATACTAAATTAAACAATAGAAAACCTGTTTTGTGGAATTGAAAAATATCTGGATCGTGCAAACGCTAAACATGTGCGTTTTTTAAATGTCGAGAAAAACTTTTACCGCTCTTCATTTGCTAAGCCCCTTTCTCCTATTTTATTAGTTGAGCGCGATTCCTTATTTTCGAAAATGCCGAGAAGGGACCTCAAATGAAGTTTTGTTTTTGCCGAAATTTTGGCAGAAATTTTGCAGAAGTTTTTGCTGAAATTAAAAAAAAATACACATCTTTATCGTTTTTACGATCCAGATGTTTTGCAATTTTGCAATTCATCAAAAGAGGTTATCTATTGTTTAATTTTATATTTAATGTTGCCATCTTAGCTTTAGTTCATTGGAATCGTAACAGCTTTATGTACTTTCTAAAATATCGATATTTTATATGGGTGCCTAATACTTGTGGCCGATGGTGTATGTACCTTTTCTCCTCTTGATATTTTCATTAAAACATCTTTGTTTCAAATTAACGGCAATAAATTAATTAGGCAAATCGTCGACTATCAACCGAAACTAGCGATACGAAGAAATTTTGGGAAAAAAATCTTTAAAAAATTTTGTGACTCCAAGATAACACAATACAACTTTGTACTCTTTAGACTAAATATTCCAAATCTCATAGTTTTTAAGTTACGCCGCACAATGCCAGCTTTTCGGAAACCAGCCGTTTGTTTCAAGAAAAAACTAAATTACTCTGCGAAAAAAAATCGCAAATTTTTTTGTTTTTAAACGAAACTAAAGCTAACGGTTTTCTTTTCACAGATCTTATCACTAAATGGCGAGATTGCTATTTTTTCCAAGTCCAGCACGCGATTCTGCAAAGTGCGAAAATCGTGAAAAACCGGCATTTTCAAATTGACGTACCGGGTACAAAAAAAATCGCAAAAATAAAAATAAAAAAGCGAAATGAAGGTGGTTTTATCCTCTTTAAAACGCCGTTTGGTAAATTGATTTTTTTGTGCCGACATATTCGATTTACTGTCCGAATAGAAAAATTACAGGGTGCTTTATACTTTTGGCCAAGGGTTTATACAGGGTGGATCAATAACTAATAGCACCTCGGATATCTTCGAAACTATAAGGTTCACAGAAATATTTGCTGAAACGAAACTGCACAGTACGAAAGGGGCCATCCCATGGCGATAATAGTTTTTTTGCAGGTGGAGGTACTTCGGACATTTGAAGGTCAATTCCGTTTTTAAAAATGGATCGGTATGTTTTTTTTCTGTATCATGAAAGAGGAGCTTAAAACGAGTTCAACGACCTATAACATAAGGTCATCGAAGGTCATAGAAAGTACAGAAAGGCGATAATACTTACCGGATCAAAAAAGTCATCATTTGTAGAAATGGCGTGCGAAAAACCAAATTGTGAGACTTTAACTAAACTGAAATTCTAGCATATAGTAGGGCATGATCGGACCTATAGACAGTTGCAGGATTATCCATTCATAACGGGAAGCCCTGTATATTGCAGGCTGGGTCACTTCCGGGCGAGTGTTGGGCGTTCAAGGGAACCACTGGCTCCGTAGTCATCCGTCTGATGGGTCAAGTTCACGTGACCGGGGTCAGTCTCGAGCACATTCCCTCGTCGTTATCGCCGGACGGCGAGACCACCGCGGCGCCCAGAGATTTCTCCGTTTGGGTCAGTTTGCAATAGTTTTTCATTGTTCTCCATCAATCGACACTTCTGAGACCTTGCCGTAGATACTTGAGTAAAACGTCTGCGCACCAAAGAGGCGGAAGATTATGGGCCCGCCGATACCGGTACGGGTTTTCGACAGTTTTCCCGTATCCTCGGCAAATGCGACACAGTGTCGCTTAAGGCAGAATTCTAGAAACCTAGTCTCTAGACTAGACCCAAAGAATTCTAGTCTCTAGTCTAGAGATTCGAACGTTTTTTTTGGGCTTCCCGGGAAAAATAGTTCGTATCTGAATATATCTGAATCATATTTGTAAAATCAGATATGATCAGACAAGAAAAATGGCCATATCTGTTCATCTAGTGTCATGACATATCACGTATGCTTATATCTGAGCATGTATGATCATATCAGAGCAATTTTGATAATTTTGAGAGCAGACCCGTCCATATCGCAGCAGTCTGACCAGATCCAATCCCCAGGCAAGATCTGATCTTGTTGGACCAGATCTGATTTTATTGGGACAGATCTCATCATGTCAGGTAGATCTGATTTTACTGGGCCAGATATGAACATGTTAAGCAAATCTAATCTTATTGAACCAGATCTGCCTGTCCGTATAAGAATAAAATACCGTGGATCCCAGTAGACCTAGACATCTATGAACAATAGATCTGCCCATATGATAGAATCATAGTTTATCTGAACTATCAGACGAGGCATGACTCTGACTATATCAGAGCAAATCTTACCCTGTTGAGACAGACCAAATCTTGTTAGTGCAGTCATGAAGATATTAAAATGTTTACATATATAGAGCGGGGTTCTTGACACGTCATCACTTGACGTGTTAATAATTAATAATATTATAGTAACTCACATGATCATATATAATACAGTCAGGTGAGGTGCCATATCTGATCGGATATCGTCTCATATCTTCATATATCGTTTCATATATTCAGGTGTTTTCATGTGTGAACAACTGAACTGCATATACGATAAGGTATGAGTGTATAAGACTTCGTATATTTTCCAGGTTTAGTATCGTATCTGATGGGATAAAATTTTATATGAACGTGCCTGCTCATATATCACATCATATATGTTCAGATATCGTTTCACGCTGCCAACTCGCCTCGGTACCTGACCAGATAAAAACATATATGAGATCTATATAGCGGAGTCTGGTACCGTATTTGATCGGATATGATCTTATACGAACAGATACGTTCACATATCACATCATGTATGTTCAGATACGAATTTACGGTACCAACTCGCCTTGGTACTTAGCCTGATATAAACAGATATGAGTTCATATATGGTCAGTCCAGATACTGTATTTGATTATATATGATCTTCTTTATGCATATGTGATGTGGAATATGATCAGACCTAATCATATATAATACTGTAAAATGTCAGATATAAATATATCTGATACATATATGACAATATCTGAAACATATATGAACATATCCACTCAGACATGAACTTTTTTCCCGGGTTGACAAAAAAGATGAAAAATATTCTTACTATCCATTTTCAGTCTTTTTACTGATGTTTCAAAAGTTTTATTCATTTTTATTCATCTTTAAGTACAAAAACTATAGTTTAACGTATCGCCTCAAAAATAGGTGGGCTAGGTGGCTCCATCACCACTCGGCAACGGCTTGTCTGAAACAAAAAAATCAAAGTCCATTAGATTCAGTATGACACCAGCTACAAAATGACCATCGGTTAGAAAGTTTTATTTGAAAATAAAAAAATGGCAGATAAAAAACGAAAAAAGTAAAAAAACGCGTTTTTTTCGCAAAAAAAAGAGTAAAAATCATAATTTTCAAACCATCAAGGGTCATCTTGTTGCGAATCATGGTTACAATACGTGGTTCAAATTTCAAGAGAATCGGTTTATTAGTTCAGAGATACGATGGAGCCAGATTTTGAAAACGTTGTTTCGAGAAAAACGCGTTCGAAGTTTATACTATGATCGACCGAGCGCGTTATAAGCTCAGGTAGACGAAATGAGGTCCTGACGTTCAGGTAAAAAAAAATACTCAGAGTGCTCGGATTTTCATAAAATTTGGACACAGCATTTCTGAATGTATGTACGTTAGAAAACAATTTTTTAAAAATCGTTTTTTTGAAATCTTCAAAGTGGACTGGCCCCTTAATAGCCATTTTTAGTCTTTTTATTGATGTTTCAAGAACATACGAAACAAAATTGGAATAGTTACGGGCCTCTAAATATGGTCGTGACAAAAGAGCTGAGGCCGTTGACACGATTCCAAAGCTCTCATTCATATGTAACAGACATCAAACCAATTATCTTGATCAATAAGAATGTCATTATGGCAGGTACCAAGGAGAAAGAAAAAAAAACATTAATGGCAACTGTCTGAAAAAAGTTAATTTTCGACCTATTTTTTCAGTTTTAAATTCTTTAAAAATAGTAATAATAATAATTTCGCAATGTCCGAGGTAGGAACGATCGAGGGCTATATACTGAAGGTCCATACTAAATTTGAAGTTAATCGGTTGAATAGAATTCGAGATTTGATGTCAACCAGGTTGAGGAATGTAGTTTCGAGAAAAACTCGTTTAAGGAGGTTGGAGCGGTTGCGCTGAGTCAAATGACGATTTATTCATTTTTTTTCAATGAACCTCAACAAAATGCATACAAGGTACAGAATTATTCTGTATATGGTATTTTTTTTAAATATGTAATTAAAGGGCAAAATTATGAATTTTAATATTTTTATTACGTAAAGTAGAAAAACTTTTGTGTTATTAGCAGCTTGAAAAAGTATAATATTATCGATGATTATTATGAAAAAACTACGACAACGAATGTTTTATACGATTTACAATGAAATTTTGAGTAATTTATAATTATGCCTATTCATATTTACGTCGCGAGATTATTGGCCCAGGTTTACGATGGGCAGGATGAGGATTTTTTTTTTAATGTTTACAAAGGTTCAGTTTGCGTTAATCCGTTGTTAGAAAAGGTTTATCTTGGTGCTAAATACCAAAAAAAAAATACATAACCTTTAGTCTGGAAGTCTTGCCCATCTAACCGCACGTTAAATTACATACATTAAACTATTTTTTATATCTGGTGGTTTGTGGTGAAAAAAGTTGAAAAAATTCGTAAAGACTCAGTATAGTCTAAACAATAACGTGTATTTTTTTTAAATTAAATTTAACCTTGGTTTGTGGCTAACGCTCCAACCTCCTTAAAGCACCACACCGCGGTAAAAAAAACTTTTTGTCATTTTCTGAAAAATACATTTGAAAATGCTCTCACCAAATTTTTTAAAGAAATTTGTACCAATTGGTAAAAATACAGCATTTTATGTGAAACCGTTCGAAGCGCACGACCGCGCCGAGCGGTAGATGTGCGGTTGTAAACGCGTTTTTCTCGAAACTACGTTTTTTTTTCTCATTTTCTGGAAGATACATTTGTTAAGAATGCTCTCACCACTTTTTTTTTAATTTGTAAAATTGGCGGAAATACAGCATTTTATGTGAAACCGTTTGAAGCGCACGACCGCGTCGAGCGGCAATGTGCGGCTTTGAACGCGTTTTTCTCCAAACTACGTTTTTCAACTTGGTTGACAACATATTAAAAAAACTATTCATCCGATTTGCATGTGCCAAGTCTTAAGAGGGAATGATACCTCATCGCGGTCGGTATGGTAGAACAATTATAGATTCCCAAAAATCTCGAAAACGGCTCTTCAGATCCCGTCGAAACTTTGCCAAATGACACCAAATGGATAGACAAACAGCTGTCTTGCCCTCAAATTTTCTGAATTTGAGAAAAAAAATGTAGATTGGGTTATCATAAGCAAATCTAGTTTTTTTTCTCAAATTCAGAAAATTTGAGGGGAAGACAGCTGTTCGTCTATCTATTTGACGTCGTTTGGCAAAGTTTCGACGGGATCTGAAGAGCCGTTTTCGAGATTTTTGGGAATCTATAATTGTTCTACCATACCGACCGCGATGAGGTATCATTCCCTCTTAAAGTGTTCGAAAATCCAGTCTCTACGGCACCACGTAGGAATTTTTTTTATAAAGGGCCTCCTTCTATTTTTTTAGATACGATGAAAATGTTCCCTGAAAATCGGAAATAAAATTCCCTCCGCCATTTTTTTTAGATATCAAAATTCCCCTACGTGATGCTGTAAATCTATATGTCTAGTTTCTAAATATATTTGTATTTTATTTTTCAAATGAACCGTACGGCTTAATGGCGGTCAACTGCCGAGCAGCAATTTCGTCGGAGTGTCCCTCTTGGAAGCGGTGTACACTGCAAACTATACTTTAGATTCGAGTAAAAAAAATTGTATACAGTCTTCTATATGTATATAGTGACTATGAGTATTAATTTAAAAAATTCATTCATCGTTTGCTTGAAAATAATTATGAAAAACACACCCTCATACCGCGCACGAATCGTGGTGTGGTGCCTTAAGGGGCTATACCAGTGTGAACGCTGAAAATTTGGATGATTTTCGGGAATTTTTTGGAAGAAAAGTACTCAATTAAATGTTTCGGAAAATTGAGAATATATTTGGCTATATTTGACCTATATTACATAATTTTTTCGTAGAAAAATATTGAGATCCAAGCGACTTAGGGGTTGCCTTCGGAGGCGCCAAAAAAAAGTTCCTCCACTGCTGACATGTTTCCGGCCGATTGAGTAGCTGAAACCGAAAAAGGAAAAAATGTCGTTAAACTGGAAGGTATTTCATGTACAATGACGTACGATTTTCGAAAAATATCAAAATCTAACAAAATGGCGTAACTATGAAAAAAGTCTGTTTTCTTGCCTATAAAATGGTCGTTTTTTTAATGCCAAATCGTCAATTTTCATCCAATCACAAATATCCTACGTCATTGTAGAGTAAATATATTCAAGAGTACTCAGTTCAAATTTCAAGTCAATCGGATAATTGCTCTTTGAGTTACAATGTCAGCAAATTTGAAAAATCTCATTTCGAGAAAAACGCGTTCAACGATTTAACTTTCGATTTTTGCAAGATAAAATGATATAAATGATAATGATATTCTTGAAAGTATAAACTGTCGAAAAAGGCAAAAAAAATCGTTTTTTTGAAAGTGTCACACTTGTATAGCCCCTTAAAGTTTTCAGTACAATTTCAGACAACCGCAACTATCAAAGTGGTATGATGGCATTTTATACTTACTTATTAATAAATCGGCCATTCTTCCGTCGTAAAGTGTGCTTTTCTCAGATTCAAAATAATGATTTCCCGACGCTCGTTCTTCCCTGCGAGCAGTTATAGTTTCCTCGGAAGCTTCTGAAATTCGTAGCTCCGACCGGTCGATCCTATTCTGGTCTTGTTTGTTGGCGCAAATATTGGGAATTTCGAAATTTCCATTAAGGACATATTCTTAAATCTATACTTTAAGAAAATGCCAAAAAAATCAATTCTTTCAAGTTTCTAGACTAGGATACTGCCTTAAGATGGCTGTGGACGCAACGGAAGTTCGGTTAGATCACCGAACTGCGGGTAGGAAGTATTAGTAAAGGCTTCAAACGGAAACGGGTAATACTTAAAAATCCGCAAGGCGTTGGAACGCGGGAATGAAAAAAATTAAAAAATAATACATTTATAAAAGGATGGAAGATCGACAGGAAAATGTCTGGAACGATACTCCAATATTTGCATATATTGCATATATACACATTTTCGTCTGTTCTTATTTATTCAGGGACTCGATCAGGTTGACGATAAATCCGGTTTTCTCTTCGGCGAGTTCACATACGAGAATCGTCCGGCCGCAACTCCCGTTCAATACTTTCCAGTCCAGGTGATACAATGATTTTTATATTTTATATCTCCAGCAGGCTTGTTATACGGGTGTGTCGTTTTTTCAACATTTTTTTAAAGGTAAATGGAGCTTGCTCCAAATTTACGAAAAAAACTGGTTTTTAGGTGTCTTTTTTTGAGTTTTTGAATTTTGAGTTTTTGAGTTTTTGAGTTTTTCAATTTTGAGTTTTTTAAACTTATTTTTCAAAAGGTGTAGATAGTTGATATGCCGAGTTGGACGAAAATACTGAATGCAGAAAACAAAAGATAATTTGAGATCGCGGTGTGCTAAGGGAAGCGACTGAGCGTTGCTGTTTTAGTTTCAGGCACAAGTGCCGTACGAGATAATCGAACTGAGGATTCACTCGAACAGCGGAAATCCGGACTACACGTGTGTTTACAGAATTCGGGTGCACGGTAGCTTGTAGATATCGCTAGCGAAGCTACGACGTTCTCGATCCTACTCTGCTCGCCACTCGTTCAACGTATCATCGGCTTCATCATCATCAACATCGTCATCTCTATCGCTATTGATAATTACTATTATTATACGTATATATAGTACATTTCTTGTCGTCGCTACGTCGATTTTTCCCTCGACACTAAATAAATACATAAATTGCATATACATGCATATATATACATATATATATATATATGCGGCAATTTGGTACTTTACGTCGCCCAACGACGTGTGACATTCGCTAATTGCTTTTACTTCCTTCTTTTATACAATTGTTTTCATATATGCACCGAAAAAGGCATTATTATCCACACTCACGGGCAATACACACTAACACGAGATCTCTACGTTGTTTTCTCTCTTTGTTATCGACTTCTATCCCTATCGAACTTGCACATTCTTCGCTACATCCACGACTGAAGAGCGATCTTCAAAAAAAAGTGGAGAAAAAAAACAGTTTCCAACGCCAACACACGAATGTGTACTTGCCTTTCCTTTTTTTTTCCTTTCCTTGCCAGGTGAGCGAGGCGGTGGAAGATACTTTCACGATATTCGTCCTAGTGTATTTACTACGGTGGCGCGAGCATGATTCCTAAATCTGCCTTGCCCAAAAAGTAACTAAGGATTTACTTTCCCCTCGTCTCCGAAGTAGTTGGCGAGTTACTAGTAAGTAATAGAGTTACTATAGACGTAAAATATAATAAATTATGATTATATCATATATCATGAGAACATAATATAACTCAATATGATTCATATGATTCATAATATGATTCATTTATTACACTTATTTCGTTATTATAATTTATTCATATGTGGGTGTGTGAATATAAATGTACACACATACGTGTGTACATTTATATACACACACACCCACATAAGAATATATTATAATAATTTTCCATTATTATATCATAATATGCAGTTCATGGTGAATACTATTATAATAACGAAATAAGTGTAATAATTGAATAATATTGTATTATATTATGTTCTCATGATATATTATATAATAATAATTTATTATTATATTTTATTTTGTATATAATAATAATAATAATAATAAGCAATTATCATTATAACATAATATAGCATAATATGACGATATTGTGTTACCAGCGGATGAAGAAGCGGGCCTAAGAGATATGCAAAAATCATTAGAAAAAGATGTGAGAAAAAATGAATTAACTGTAAATATTAAAAAGACAAAAATTGCAATCTTTAAAAGAGGGGACCGGAGCAAAAAAAACCGGAAATATATACATAACAACCGGGAAGTTGAAATTGTAAAGGAATACCGTTATCTGGGAGTAGGTTTTTCGTCAGGAAACACCTTCGAGAAACACATTAAAAATATCGCGGAAAATAATTAGAAAAGCCACCAACGCGACATGGGGAATATTCAAAAAAGCAGGAAGATATAGCCTGAAAAGAAGACTATCTGATGAACTCGATAGTCAGAAGTGGAATATTATACGGGAATGAGATATGGGGGTGGAAGAAACGAGAGCTAGTGGAAAGACTCGAAGAAGGGTATGTTAAAATGTCAATGAGGCTAAATAGGAAGACGCAAAGAGTTTGAGAACACGCCACACTACATATGGATGATGACATCGGGATGTAGAGGTATAACGACAGAAACTTGGAAGTTGGCGGCAAATTATCCGATAGAGATAATGAAGATGGGGGAAGAAAGATGGCCGAAGAAATGCCTCAAAAAGGAGCCGCCAGGAGTGCTGAACGGAAACCCAACGAAATGGGGAGAGGAAGTAAAAATGCAATGGAGAAAATAGGAGATAGTACAGTCGTGCTGTCGCTGAAAAAAACCCGGAATCGGAGAAAATTAGAAGGCTAGTTTTTTGACAGGTGATTTTGTAGGTGCCGCGGGTGCTAAATCCAAGTTGGCCTAAAAATCGGAGTGTAGGATTCTTTTTTAGGAGATGAAAGGAGATGGGGGTGGATTAATGCCAAACTACAACCCCTACGAGGTCGGCGCCGTGAGACAAAATGTTCAGAAAAATCCGGGCTTTAGTTTTGTCCACAGCGCCGAAGTCGTGGAAGTTCATTTTGAGGGTGAAAAAGTGGGGTGAAATTTTGAAAAATCGGTTTTAATTCAATAACGCTTTAGAAAAAAATCGTACGTTTTTTGTTCAAATGAGAACGTTGTAGCCCTTGAAAAGACGCGTCGATCGAGTATTCGATCATCACTCTCCGATAATATCTTCACCCCGAAAAAATGGTTAAAAAACAAAAAAAAATATTTTATTGAATAACTCAAAAACAATCGGTTTTTCGAGTATGGTTCAAATGTACGAAATGTAGAGAATAATTTTCTCCATATTTTCGTTGCTACGGACCACCCTTGAATTTTGATTTTCCAACCCCTCTCGGGGGTTGAACATTCAAAATGAAATTCTGGGAAAACTATTGACGGCACGAATTCGCCGCTGTGGAAGAATTTGTAGCTTCAACCCTCAGCTACATTTTTGTCCACAGCGCCAAACTCGTATCTCTTTAGTTTCGGTCAATAGTTTTCCCAGAATTTCATTTTGAATTTTCAACCCCTGAGAGGGGTTCGAAAAAGCAAAATTTAAAAGTTGTGCATAGGAACGAAAATATAGAGAAAATTATTCTCTACATTTCGTACATTTGATCCATCCCCGAAAAATCGATTGTTTTTGAGTTATTCAATAAACAATTTTTTGTTAATTCTTCAACAATTCTTTTGGGAGTGAAGATATTATTGGAGAGGGTTGATCGAATACTCGATCGACGCGTCTTTTCAAGGGCTACAACGTTTCCATTTGAACAAAATTTGTATGAATTTGTCCTAAAGAGTTATCGAATGAAAACTGATTTTTTAAAATTTCACCCCACTTTTTCCCCCCCAAAATGAACTTCCACGACTTCGGCGCTATGGACAAAAATAAAACCCGGATTTTTCTGAACATTTTGTCTCCCGGCGCGCGAACTCGTGGGGGTTGTAGTTTGTCATTAATCCACCCCCATCCCCCAAAAAAACCCTACCCCCCGATTTTTAGGCAAACTTGGTTTTAGCACCCGTGGCACCTACAAAATCACCTGTCAAAAAACTAGCCTTTTTCTAATTTTTTCCGATTCCAATATACAGCACGACTGTACTAAGAGGGATAGCAAACGATGATATGAGAGAAATGGAAAGGATAATAGAAAGATGGACGAAGTCACAACTTCTATCCTATAAATGTATAGAGACCCCAGAGGCAATTATCTCGAACTATATATATAACCTCATTAGCACAATAAATTAACTTGACAGGACAAAGACAAAAGTCGACTAAGAAATCGAACAGGATTGGAACAAAATAGAAAAATTGACGTATTGCCCGCAATACAAGAACAGACAGAATAACGTAGAGACTGAAGAACATTGGGACGATTCGAATATAGTGGGCGAAAGAAAAAAAGCTTTGGCGGGATTACTACGAGATTAGATTAAGGGCTATATCGATAACAAGTGCAAGGTTTGTAAAAAAAGAAGTGGGAAAACTAGTAGAAATAAGTGGAAAGTAGGCCATATTTGTATGCGCGAAAAAGCAAAGACAAAAATTAAAAAGGATACAGTAGAAAATCTGGAAAAATCGATACGAGATAAAGAGGGAGAGCAAATCAACAGAAAGATACAGACGCTGCTAGATCAGGAGCCTGCGACAGAACTGTGTATGTTTATAAAGCTCTTCGAGAAACGAATTGGAAAATCTGTAAATGAGGAAACGAATGTGAGAGAAAACCAGAAGCGTAGCGACAGTAGAGTATAAGTTTAAAAATAAGATCATTTGTAAGGGGAACATATATGTGTAGAGCAGGGGGGGGCTTTCCATGTAAACATCCTAAAGGGGTATACCTAGAATAATAAATATATCATTATAACATATAATATAATAATAATTATGAGAAATTATAATTATATTATATCATATTATTATTATTATATACAAAATAAAATAATTAAAAATATAAATGTTTGAATATATGTGTAAATATATATTTATGTATATATGTGTGTATGACTAGTAGCGTTACTGGAACGCCAAGAGAGTAACTAGGGCATTACTTTTTGGGAAAGATAAATTTGGGGATAACATACTCCCTCCGCTGTTCACTATACGAGACCGTCTTGACTTTCCCCAGCCCGTTTCCTTCGCCTGTTCGCAGCTCGAAATTGTATCAAAATAAATCGCTCAAAATGCAGTAGAGATATAGAGAAAAAAAAGAGAAGGGGTATACACAGGAAACCCCGGGTTTGTACATGAAAAAAAAAAAAATTCGAGCGCAATTAGCTTCTTCAAATTCTTTCACGGCGCATTCTTCACATCCGGAGAATATTCTAAGGAGTAGGTAAAATTGCACACGCGAAGGTTCGCGGCTGCGAGAGTTTTTTTTTGTTCTTCCTCGTTTTTCTTTCTCGCACGCCGTTCCCTGCATGCGTATTCACGCGTCTCGATATCACAGATGTCAATGGATTTTTTTTTCTTCCAGAAGATACAATGGTCGGTTTTGCTTTTTTTTGCTTATGGATTTTTTGTGTTTTTCTTTTCTTTTTGTTTCGTTTTTCATCGCGATACCACGTGGATATGTGACGAGACACGGGCGACTCTCGTTGCTTTCGCGGAGCGAGAGGACCACCGTCGTTTTTACATTTTTTCGGCACTCCAAACACAATTCGCATCGACTGCGGTGCGTACGAGAAAAGAAGAGAAATCGAAGTGATCGAACGGACAACCCTCGTGAAGAGAAATGCATAGTTTAAAATGCTTTTTTTAAATGCAATTGAAAAAAAAAGTAGAGCTGTTTGCACGAACGAGCAGAAAGTAAATTGCAAAAAATCGAGTCCCGTTTTTTAAATTCCAAGTGATTCGCTGATCGCCGAATCCGAGCAATTTTTCCCGTCAACGCAATTTATTCCATTAATAAAAGCTCCACGTTATTTTTTAAATTAATAAAAGCCCCACATTATTTTTTTAATTAAGCGCGACACGCATTAATTTTTTAATTAATCGTGACACACATTCATTTTCAAATTAATCGTGAGGCATATTAATTTTTAAATTAAACGCGACTTACTTTCCTTTTTGAACTAATCTTTACTCGTATTAAAGCTTAAATTAGTGGGCAATTCATGAATTGAGCCCATTGACCCTTCGTTGACAATCTGGGTCATTTTGACTCGGACAGATTTGAAATAAAATGCTCACTTTCCCAAAATTGAAAGTTTTCAATATTTTTTTTTACAACAATACAATTTTATACTTTCCGAATTTTAATTATGTAGACATATTAAGAAATGTTCAAAGTGTGTCCCGGTTTTTCTTCAGTAAAAACCGACCGAAGGGCTGTTAAGGTCAGGTAGATGAAGTACTATCCGGGTCAAATTGACCCAATGTGTCACAATAAGTGCGTCAAGGAAGGGTTAATTGACGGTGGCCCACATTAATTTTGAATTGATCGCACTCACGATAATTTTCAAATTAATCGTGACACATTAATTTTCGAATTAATCGCGACCCATATTAATTTTTAAATTAATCGTGACACATTAATGTTCAAATTAATCGTGACATATTAATTTGCAAATTAATCGTGACTCACATTAATTTTCAAACTTATCGTGACTGACATTAATTTTTGAATCAATCGTAACACATTAATTTTCGAATTAATCGTGACTCACATTAATTTTTTAATCAATCGTGACGCACATTAATTTTCGAATCAATCGTCACACATTAACTTTCAAATCAATCGTGACTCACATTGATTTTTAAATCAATCGTGACTCACATGAATTTTCAAGAGACTCGTTAGCATAAACGAATGGACGATGAGGAAAGAAAATTGCACATTTTTTGCCCAATTACGAGAGGGGTCTGCCCTTCAGTTCCACGCACTATGCAGGTAGATCCGTATAGCCCATGATACAATGACAAGAACAAATCGATGCACAATTCGAACCGTGAGAAGACTTGGTGTAATTTCAGTTTTTCGCTTTTTTGCAGAGAGAAGATCGCTGCGAGCTAATCCCTGATATTTTTACGCTCTAGAATACGCACGGTGTATATCATACATGATATATATATATAAACTACGGATACGCAGTCTAGACGGTGTACACCCACGTTATACGCGCTCCGCACACTTTAATGTTTTTCTATCTGGTAGACGGTCTGCCTGCCTCTGTCCGATATAATTGTGAATTTTTTTCCTATAACAATCATCAAGACACATTGTCTCTCTCTCGTCCATTCTCTGACACTACTATATATATATATATATATATATATATATATATATATATATATATATATATATATATATATAATGGCTGTCGATCGATTCGCTATCCTCTCAAGGATTCGCCTACGAGCATCTTACTAGAATTGTTGCACCTAAGCGACTTGCCGCACCTCGGATCGCACACATCCGGTATACGAATCTAAGGAGCAGCGAGGCACAATTTTCGGCACGAAAGATTGTCAGAGGCATGTATATATATATATATATATATATATATATATGCATATTTATTTATTTATTTAATACATGGTGACAACTATAATGTAGCCATATGTTTTCTAAGAATCTATCACGAAGATCTTGCAACCGAGGTAAATATGATTTTCAATCGTTTTTGAAGTCCTCCTCGAAAAAAAAAATATTGCGTATTTTTGTGATGAGCAATATTGGCCAGGAAAAATTGAGCAATCTCGAAAAAAGATCAAAATTCCGTTTTGAGTCCGCAGAATGGACATAATTAAACTCTATATGCAAAACACTCCTGGGACACCTTCTTAAAAATGAAATGAAATTCCTTTTGCCCATATTTAAATACATCTTTCATATTTTTTTTCTCGTCGACGGGATACACAAAAAAAGTCTTTCAGAAGTGTTTCGTATTTGGAAATTAGTCATCTTCAATTGGATGTACTCAAAATTGAATTTTGAATTTTTCCTTTAATGTCCATTTTTTCTGACTGATACAACTCATTCTAGAAATGTGCTGTTTTTTTCTCAGAGAAGACTTCAAAAATCATTGAAAATGATATGCTTCTTCGTCGTAAAATCACCCCGCAAGACCCTAAAAAATACATGGTCATCTTATAATTGTCACCCTGTATATATATATATATATATATATATATATTTATACACACACACACACACGCACGCACGCACGCACGCATGCACGCGCGCGCACACACACACACACACACATATATATATATGAGACATTACCGGGTACAATCTTCAAACACGATTGTATTTATTTCCGTTATGCATATGCATCAAGATGTTCTCCTTCAGGTAACATTTTTTCCCGTAAACTATACCTCCCACAGTTGGGCGTAATTCTATTTATAAATACGAATACGAATTCATTCACATCGTGATTTTCATATGAATATAAATACAAATTTATTCATGCTTCACTTATTTGTATTCACATGCATGCATACAAATACGATTGCATTCACAAATATTCTGAACATACAAATAAATTCAAAGAAAAATTGTGAATATTCACAAAAAAGTGAATATTTACAAGAAATCCTGTAAATTAAAAAAAAAATTCACATTAAAATCTGTGAATGCAAATATATTCACAAAAAATTGTGAATACAAAAAAATTCACGAAATAAGTGGTGAATTTTTTCGTACTTAAGACAAATTAAAATCACATTCAAAATGATTAGATTAAAATTAACACCAAACTTGAGTTCTCACGTATTTTGAGAGAAAACATTGCGTCGAGGCAAATACATTTTTGCAAAAAAAGTCGCGAGTTTCAAATATTACATTGTAAATATGAAAAAAACTCATAAAATGTGTCGTGAATTTCCTCAAGTTGGAGAAAATTAAAATCGAATTCACGACAATTATATTAAAATTTACACCACAAGTGAGTTCTTATGTATTTTGATAGAAAACATTGTGTTGAGGCAAAGAAATTTTCGCACAAAAAGTTTGCAAAAAGTGTGCAAAAATTTCTTTGCCTCGAGGCAATGTTTTCTCTCAAAATACGTAAGAACTCACTTTTGGTTAAAATTTTAATCTAATCATTGTGAACTTGATTTTAATTTGTCTTAAATACGAAAAAAATCACAACTTATTTTGTGAATGTTTTTGTATTTACAATATTTTGTGAATACATTTGCATTCACAGATTCTGATGTGAATTTTTTTCATTCACAGGATTTTTAATAAATATTCACATTTTTTCTGTGAATTTATTTGTATGTTCATAATATTTGTGAATACAATTGTATTTGTATGCATGCATGTGAATACAAATAAGTGAAGCATGAATAAATTTGTATTTATATTCACATGAAAATCACGATGTGAATAAATTCGTATTCGTATTTATAAATAGAATTACGCCCAGCTCTGCCGAATACGGAATAAATACTGAATCGAGTTGGATTCATTATTCATTTTGAAATGAATACTGAATCCAGTAGTATTCATTATTCATTTTGAAATGAATACCGAAACCAGTGTGATTCTTTGTTCATTTTTGGAACGAATTTTGAATAAGTTTCTTCATTATTTACGAATGAAAAAAAAAATTCGAATATGCCCAACCCTGCCATATACTGTATACTTTATAAATCAATGAAAAAAATTACAATCTTTTATTAAAAACCTGTGTTTTCTATCAAAATGATTTCTCGCGCTAATTTTGGGACACCCTTTATACCGTGAAAAAAAGGGAAAACAATTAAGGAGAGATATACACCTAGATGATCGAAAAAATCGATTTAGAAGCTATGAACATTCCGTCGACCGTAGAAGATCTACACTATGGGCCTGGTATCGATGGTTCCATGTAAGTTGACAAATTTCGTGATTTATTCATTCCCAAATTTTCAAACGCGTTTTTCTCAAAACCACGTTTTTCAAATCGGTACCCAAAATGTCTCGAAAACCAACGAACCGATTTCCTTGAGGTTTTTTGTGGTTATTCTATACACCATTATCTGGTACTTGTCATAGGATTTTTTTTCCGTTACTTACCTTTGGTTTTATAAGCAAAATAATAACTAATTTTTGGCCCAAAAATCACTATTTATGTTCAAACGTCCGCCATTTTGTCATAAATCGCTATTTTCATAATCGGCTATGACAATTACTAGATTATAGTATCTAATTTAATAATCTTTGTGATTTTTTTTCCGATGATTTTTGAAGAAACGCCAGTGGGTACCGCATACGCAGATTTTTTTACGACTCTCCAAGGATCGTACAATATCCTTGTATATTTTTGTTATTTTTAAATAAAGAAAATTAAACATATTTTTGAACGTATATACTTTTAGATAATTAAAACCCCAATGGGAAATTTCAAATAGTTTTCCTCGAAAAAAATTCACAAAAATGACCTTTTTTCCGGCTCCTAGGTGTATATCTCCCCTTAAGTACTCGTACGATCGTTCAATGCGAGACCGTTCTCCAGTGCGGCTGCGTTTCGCGCGTCACCAAGATCGTCCGCGACGAGGTGGTCGCGTCGATCGCCCCGTTCGTCGAGATACTCGACGCAGATGGCAACGGTCGTATCGGGCATTGGTGGCTGATCGGCGACAACGAGGCGGTCTTGTTTGGCGTAGTTCGAGGTAGACGCCTCGACGCGATCAGCGTCGTGGATCCAGGTCTCGTCGGTCTGCGTGATTGGCCTCGTTGGCGAGGGTTCGCGAGCCTCGTCGATCTTCGCGTCGAATCGTGCAAAGCAGCTTCCGGAATTTGGCCGTTGGCGCGTCTCGTCGGCATCGTCGTCTCGGTGCCTGACGAGGCTGGGTTCGACTTCGTTGACGACTGCGCCTCTCAACCTGGACGGCCGTCTCTCGTTTATCACGGATTGGACGTCGAGCTCGGTCTCGGGTGGCCGCGACTCGGCGGCGGAACTTTGCCAACCGGCGGGCGAGGGGACACGCGCGAATCTGCTTCCGGCCGGGCCGAAGCGTCCAACCGAAGGAACGTTCCCGTTGCTTCGTCGTCCTGGAGGATTCTCGCTGGTGGCGCTCGATGACGAATGATACGAGGACGAGGAGTTTCTCCTCTCGATTTGGCTCGTGCCGTCCGCCGCTATCGAGACCAGTCTCGAGGCCCTCGGCGACGGACACGTGGACGAGCTCACCGTCAGCAGCGACTGCTTGCTCGAACCGATTTCCCCTTGAAGACTTCGCCGCGCAACGCTCGGCTGAGCGATCCCGAGGTTGTTGCTTCGCTGCGTTATTATGCGCGGCACGCTGAGATTGCTCGTCGGCTGTTTTATTATCAGCTCGGCGACCTCGATCGGCGGACGCGACGTGCTCACCGCGGCTGTCAACAGCGAGGACGCCGCGGCCGCGGCACGCTGCTGGGCGTGGAAAGTCTCGCGACGCTTCAGCTTGTAACGCTTGCTCGATGTTCGGCGGACTCCTCGCGGACGCGAAGTCGGCTCTTCGAAGTTCCACGAACCCGAGGCGCAGTCTGAAAAAAAAGGCGCGTTCAAATTTCGTGCTAATTACGTCAGTGGCAAAAATTCGAGGGGGCTGGTTTTGATCGTGAGTGCACTGAAAAAGAAATTCGTTCATCCATCGAAAATTCAGTTGGTTTAACCCATTAACGCCCAAGAATCGCGATTTTTTCCTTCAATTTCAAGCCAGATTTTTATTATATAAAAAAATCATAAAAAATGAAGAGATACGTTCCCTAGTATTTTCGGGGGTGCTCTTTAAGAATCTGGGGTCAAAATCGGGTTTTGTCCATTAGGAAAAAAAATATGGCGGCTTTTAAACAAAAAAAAACAGGAAAAATCGATGACACTTTTTTTAAAAAATTTTTTTTCACCTCGAAGCCGTTGAAAAGTCCGGTTTTTTTTCAACCATGGGTGCATAGAATAGTGACGATTGAACAATCAATTTTTTTAATTCGTCGTTGTCAACATTTTCACCCCCAAAATGGCGCTTTTCACCCCCTGAGTGACACGACAAATTTCACGCTCGGTGTCCCAAATGAAAAGTAGTTGGATTTGGACGAAAATTGGTACTCAGAGGTTTTTGAGGTCGCTGATTACGATTCTGTTCTCAAAATTCCGAAATTCAAAATGGCCGATCCAATATGGCGGACACAAATGCAAAAGTTCATTTGAATTGGATAAAACGTGGCACTCGGGGGTTTTCGAGGTCGCTGATTATGATTCTGCTCTCAAAATTCCAAAATTAAAAATGGCGGATCCAATATGGCGGACACAAATGCAAAAGTTCATTTGAATTGGATAGAACGTGGCACTCAGGGGTTTTTGAGGTCGCTGATTATGATTCTGCTCTCAAAATTCCGAAATTCAAAATGGCGGATCCAATATGGCGGACACAAATGCAAAAGTTCATTTGAATTGGATAAAACGTGGCACTCGGGGGTTTTCGAGGTCGCTGATTATGATTCTGCTCTCAAAATTCCGAAATTCAAAATGGCGGATGCAATGTGGCGGACACAATGCAAAAGTTCATTTGAATTGGATAACACGTGGCACTCGGGGGTTTTTGAGGTCGCTGATTATGATTCTGCTCCCAAAGTTCCGAAATTAAAAATGGCGGATCTGACATTCAATTGAACCTCAGTTTCAATTGTGCCTGAAACAATTTGAAGTTCAGTATCTGGTAACATTGAACTGAGGTGAGTAGTAACTGAAAGAAATTCAACCTCAGGTATTGGAATGTTGAATAAGTTCTAGCTGTTGTCCAACAGATGGCGTTACCAGAACTCGCGTAGTTTAAGGGGTGAGATGCAGTCGGAATTTTCAAAAAATCGATTTTTCAAACGTTTTCTTGAAGTATAATGTTTCGAAAATATTCCCTGAGAATTTCAAGTCAATCCGATTAATAGTTGCGGGATATCCCACAATTAGTGAAGGGGCGTCGGGTCCCCACGGCAGGTAGCGGCTGACAAACGCGCAAACGATAATACCCGGGAAGGCAGAATGCTTCGAAGACAACGACAAATTGATATTTTGGAAGCTTCCACATCGGCAGAAGCCCTATTGTATGGGCCAGGAATTGATGATTCGATGTAAGTAATTTTTTAATTAGTATTTCTATACATAAATCAAGTGTAAAATTGGAAAACTCTTTCAGAATTAAAAAAAAATGTATTATTCAAAAACGATGAAATGTAGCAAAATTTTATAAAGAATACTTTCGTTTTAAAATTGCCCAAAATGATTTTAAAAAATAATTCATCCCGAAAAAGTTTAATTAAAGAAAAATTGTTTTAAAAATTTGCTATAAACAATTTAAAGCTCGACTTCTCGGCAAAAAATGTGATATTCGGATTCAGCGGATGAAAATACATTAAAAAAAAAGTTCAGCTTCATCCATAGGGCTAAACATTTTACGAACATATAATACCGTATCCACATCGAAAAACTTTAAGGTATTCCTTTCACGAACCCAAATATTTTACACTTAACTGATTTTCGTCTACAATGAAGTAAGAATACATTCCAGTATACTGGTAAAATTTCAAGCCAAGTTACCGAACCTTTAACGAAAAATGACGGCCCTAAAAATCGTCTCATTTATACGGCGCTTTATGGAAATGTCACGCTGGCCAAATTTCTATCTAACAATTGATACACTAAATAACACTAAATGCCTGATATAAACTGCTCACAGGTGGAAAACAGTCTAAAGATTCCGTAACGACAATAAAAACAAGAGGGTCACCGAACGTTTAAAGATAATATTAATGTTAAAACTTAGAAAAATGTGACTAGCAGGAGAATTTTCCTAGCCGTGACGTTTCAAATAAATGTAAAAATGTCTCAATCTACTAAATTTGCGCGAAATGTTTTATTCTAGTTTATCTTTGTGTATAATAATCCATTGTAACTTATTTTTTATTAAGGGGGGAAATCACAGTAGCACACAAAAAAATAGGCATATTTTCGGGAATTAATTTTGGCTGAATAAAAGTATCAATCGAAAATCTGTAAAGTAGGTTTTATAGCAGTACTAAAAAAGTACAAAATGTAATTTTTTCAATAAAAAATATTTAAAAATGGCGGCTGCGCAGCATATACCCCAAGGCGCCTTTTTTTGAGCTCGCCGAAGACATAACTCGAGCAAATTTTTACCGATCGACTTGAAATGTTGACAGTAGCTTCGAAACATCTTTCTCCACGGAGCTACGTAGGATTTTTTATTTTATATGGCTTACTTTTTTTTTATCGACGATTTTATGGCGTTTTTTTTTTGTTAAAAATTTAACTTTATTTTCAAACATGCACCATTTTGCGAAAAATCAATATATCGAAAAAATCCTACGTAGCTCCGTGGAGAAAGATATTTCGAAGCTACTGTCAAAATTTCAAGTCGATCGGTAAAAATTTGCTCGAGTTATGTCTTCGGCGAGCTCAAAAAAAGGCGTCTTGGGGCATATGCTGCGCAGCCGCCATTTTAAAATATTTTTTATTGAAAAAATTACATTTTGTACTTTTTTAGTATTGCTATAAAACCTACTTTACAGATTTTCGATTGATACTTTTATTCAGCCAAAATTAATTCCCGAAAATATGCCTTTTTTTTGTGTGCTACTGCGATTTCCCCCCTTAAGCGCAATTGTAATTTACCGACGATTCAGAAGGCTCTGCTTATGCCCCCACAAAAAACGGCCCTCCGCGAAAGGAATACCTTAAACGCGTTTTTCTCGAAACTATGTTCTTCAAGTCGGTGACCACTATAATTCAAAAACCACTCGATGGATTTTGATGAAATTTCGTGTGCTTATTGGTAGCATTTAAAACTAGTCCTTAATCGGAGCATTTTCATTTTTGTTGAAAATTTATATTTTTCTTAACAATAAACGAGCGATTTTTTGGTCGAAAATCGAAAGTTATCTGTCGGAAGCCGCCATTTTGTTAATGTTTGAAAAAAAAGCTTCGATCAAGGCCTAGATTTATTATTAAACTAATGATTTTTTTGGTTGATTTCACATGATCCCGTAAAATGTTATGATGGTCACCGCACTACATGCCGAAGGGGGTCCGACAAAGATGGCGATATTTTTATGAATAATCAATATTTTTCTTTGAAAATTTGTACAAGTCAAGTTGAAATGTTACATAAGAAGTCTGTGTAACCACTTTTGTAAAACAAACTTAATTACTATAAAAAAAATATTATTGAAAATGCTCGTTTATTTACGCCTCTGACTGCATCTCACCCCTTAACCATTTCACACCTGACGGGAAATATGCTGTCCCGGTCTTTTTTGAAATTACGGCTGGGACGTTATGGGATGTTATGCGTCGTTATGAGATCGTTTATCTTGTATGGAAAGGGTTAAACCCTTTCGCCGTATTAAAAATTCACACTCCGTATTTAAATATTTAAACGCCGTATTGAAAGGGTTAGGACGGTAATGCATCTATAATGAAGTACTATAAGCAAGCTTGAAATTCAGTGTATGTAATTTCGCCGACGGGTAAACAACTTTTGTGTTATCCTAGTGTGGAACATGTCAAATTTCGTGCCAAAAAAGAGTATTTACGAGAAAATTTACTGCACTACTTTATTATTAAAAAATGTCTAACTGAAAGACACAGAATTCTTGTTGAAGCTTACGGCGACCATGCCCTGTGGAGAAAAACATGCAGAGATAGGTTTAGACGCTTCAAAAATCATGATTTTCATGTATCGAATTGGAGGTATTACTTCATGAAGACTCTTGTCAGACACTAGCTGATCTTGCATAATCATTAGGAGTTGATCACACGACAGTTTCGAAACGTTTGAAAGCATTAGGAATGATTTTTGAAAATAAAGCTTTAATTTCCACGACAAAAAAAAACAGCGAGAACTAATTCAACATCCTGAAAAATTGAATGAGTAAAAATTGTTCTCCAAGTGAATTCAGTCAATTATTTGTGAAAATGATTGTTCAAGATAAACACTTATCGAGCAATAAACTAACGTATGCCGCCCTCGTTGAAAGTATAAAATGTTCTGTTTCCACGGGAAGATCAGACTTTCATTGGCGAGAACTCTACGAGTGCGCTCAGTTCTATTCGGACAACGCGACAATTTGTAACTACGAGTATAATTTCCTTACATTTTCGTCATGAAATATTCAACGTACGATCGAATCAAAACAAATAATAATAATAATAATATTTATAGTAACGCTACCGACGGTGATAAAATAATAAATTGAAGCAACGTGGCAAGTTACGTCATCGAACGAGCAATCCACGATCCCAAACACACGAACAACCAACGATGCGCCAAGAGACTCATAGTCAAGAACACTAATTTTTCCTTTCGATCTTCGATCTTTTTGGGGTGTTGAATAAGTTCTCCCTATTTTTTTCGTGAAAATTGATGCTCTACTTTCAAAAATAATTCCTATTGTTTTAAAATGTTTCAAACCTGTTGTGTAATCAACTGCAATGATTCTGCAAGTTCATCTAGCGTCTGACGTGAGCCTACATGGAGTAATGCTTCTAATACAACATATCAAAATCATTACTTTGGAAGGGTCTAAACCAGGGTTTCCCAAACGTTTTTTTTTATACACCCCCTTTCTGCGAAAAAGGAGATAACCGCGCCCCCTGTCACATCTTTATCCATATTAGGGTAAAAAACGCACCCCTCTGTATATCTTGACACATTGAAAATCAATGGTCTGAAACAATCTCTGCATGTTGTTTCTGACAGAGCGTGGTCGCCGTAACTCTCAACAAGAACTGCGTGTACTTTAGCTGCAGATTTTTTAAAATAAAGCGGCGCATTAAAATTTCCCCTAAATACTCTTTTTTGGCGCGAAATTTGACATGTTTAACGCTGAAAAAAAGTTGTTCACAATTCGGCGAAATGACGTACACTGAATTTCCAGCTTGCTTATAGTACTTCTTCTTAGATGCGTTCCCATCTTAAGGGGCTATACCAGTGACACTTTAAAAAAATCGATTATTTTTTTGCCATTTTTGGACAGTTTATATTTCCGAGAATATCCTGTAAAAATTTTAAGACCGTATCACTATCATTTTATCTTGCAAAAATCGATAGTTGAATCTTTAAACGCGTTTTTCTCGAAATGAGATTTTTCAAATTTGCTGACATTGTAACTCAAAGAGCAATTATCCGATTGACTTGAAACTTGAACTGAGTACTCTTGAATATATTTACTCTACAATGACGTAGGATATTTTTGATTGGATGAAAATTGACGATTTGGCATTTAAAAAAACGACCATTTTATAGGCAAGAAAACAGACTTTTTTCTTCATAACTACGCCATTTTGTTAGATTTTGATATTTTTCGAAAATCCTACGTCATTGTACAGGAAATACCTTCCAGTTTAAAGACATTTTTTCCTTTTTCGGTTTCAGCTACTCAATCGGCCGGAATCATGTCAGCAGGAGGTACTTTATTTTTGGCGCCTCCGAAGGCAGATATAGATATAGATCATTTGATCGTCATATAGATCAAATATAGCCAAATATATTCTTAATTTTCCGAAACATTTAATTGGCTACTTATCTTCCAAAAAATTTCCGAAAATCACCCAAATTTTCAGCGTTCACACTGGTATAGCCCCTTAAGGGGTCTTCTCACTTTAGACGCTGAAAAGGTTTTTTTCCATGAATTTTTTTATAGGTTTACATTATAGATATTGATATAAAAGTTGTTACACTTAATATATACACTTTCGAAATACATTTTTTTTAAACCTATTTATTTAAGTCACGATTTATAGTCGAAAATGGTAGTTAAAAAAATGTCCTAAAAAAATTGTATGTCTGCGCTGTTGATGAAATCTCGGAGATGGATTATCCGAAACAAAAAAATCAAGCGGCTTTAGATTCAGTATGTCAATGGCTATTGCGCGTATCACACGATTTTTGATATACGCAAACATAACAAAATGGCGGACATTTTTTGAAACACACAACAAAACGTGTTTTTTCACCGTTTTCGTCAGAAAAAAAGTAAATATCAAAATAAAACAAATCTTTTATTTGCGCTATAGCTATAGTTGTAAAGAACGTGGTTAAATTTCATAAGGATCGGTTCAGTAGTTTCGAAGATTTTATCAACAAGCCGTCGAAAAACCTTTCGAGAGAAACGCGTTTAAAGTTTCTTTGAATTACATAAACACATACAAATTTTTTTTAAATGTATTTCGAAAGTGTTTTTATTAAGTGTAACAATTTTCATATCAATATCTATGATATAAACCTATAAAAAAATCATGAAAATAGCCTTTTTTAGCGTCTAAAGTGAGAGACCCCTTCAACTACACGCACGCCGTTCCGCTAACGCCATCTGGTGGACAACAGCGAGAACTTATTCAACGTCCTAATAATTTCTTCTTAATAATAAATTCTTCTAATAAGGTCTTACGAACAATAAATGAAAGTGTTTGAAGTAATTGATCAAGGTTCAACTCATTCGGGGGTGTTTCGAACGATCTATTTTTCCCCTACGGAACGTACCATCGATCTGTCGTCGCGTCTCGTCACATACGGGCGGATTGTACGTGAAGTTCGACGGTAACGATCGAACTTTGGCCAATGCCGGTTTCACCGAATCGCCCTTGATTGGGGCCTCGTCGACATTTCGCTGTGTCTCGTTGACCTCGGCCCGCGAGCCTTTCGTCGACGGATCGAGAGACGTTGAGTCCCGTTGCGAATCGCTGGGCGACGCGGTCACCTCGAACAGTGGAAGCGACGCCTCCACAGGATCTCGCGATTTTCTGGTCTCGAGCTCGCTCGATCCGAGGACTTTGATTTCCTCGTCGACCGGTCGATACCCGTTGATTTCCTCGTTGTTCTTCTCACCCTTGTCTGCTGCCTCTTCTCTCGCTCTTTCGTCGTCCTGGCCATCTTCTTCTTCGCCTTCATCTTCCTCGTCTTCCTCCTCGTCCTCGTCGTCCTCTTCGTCTTCTCCAACCTCCAGGAGCTCTTCTTGCTCCGCAGCGAGCTCTCGCTCCAGCTGGGTCTCCATGTCGAGCTCGTCCTCCATCTGCGAAATTAGAACAGCGACATTCGTGATTAAAAAAAAATTCTAATATTGCTTGAAGCGGTGAGAATAGGGATGTTTCCAGTAACCAAGAATAAAAAAACATTGTTCTGAGGTGATAACTTATAATTGAAGTAATGCTCGAAAGTGCCTATTTTATTTTGGTGAAAATTGTAGATAAATTTGTAGAAATAAAATGTAAAAAATATATATAGCTCACGTGACGAAGAACACCAATCAGTGTGCATGACGTCAAACTTTGCAATACACGAACAAGTCGACGCTCTAAGCATACTGCTTATACTAGGCCGTTACTGTTTACTTTGTCTTAAGGGGTAAGGCCACTGTAAATTTTTTGAAAAATCGATTTTTTTTTATTGGCTTAAAAAATAGTTTAAACCCTCTAGTTTAAAAATAGTTTAAATCCTTTTAACTTCTTTTTTTAATTTTTTCCAATAAAAAACTATTCGCAAAACTTTAAACGCGTTTTTCTCGAAACATGGTTTTTCAAAATGGCACGCAGCATAACTCGAACAATTTTCATTTTTTTTACTTGAAATTTTAACCAGATGTGAACATTTACATTATCTTGAGAATGTCGATCGGAATTTTCAAGAACTTTATTTATTGATTTTTTATTAACAAAAAACTTGCCGTTTTTTTCGTCAAAAATCAATTTTTTTTTCAAACGCACGCCAAATCCACAAAAATTGATACTTTTTAAAATCCGATCGACATTCTCTAGCTATAGCCCTCTAGATTAATGGTTTTTTTTTGTTCTAGATTCAAAAGTGCACCAGTGGTGCTGCGTGCCGCGGAGCCCTGGAAGCAAAACATGTCCCGGGAAGATAGCTGTGGAACCGCCATTTTGTTTTGTTTTTACTGTAAAAAAATTTTATAATAAAGTTTAATGTATGCCCGATAACACCATTAAAAGTTTTTTTTCAAATACCTTCAATTTCGGGAGCAAAAAATTAGTGAAAAAACCTTTTTTTTTGGGCCGTTACAGTGGCCTTACCCCTTAACGGGTTATACGCAGTTAGAAAATTCAAAAAATTGATTTTTTTTAAATTGCATTTTCGGAATGTACAAATATGTGAGTATATTCCCTGAAAATTTCAAATCGATGCAGCGAATATTCTCGGAAATACACACGTATTTGTAAGGCCGCTCGGAGCCGCGCTCCGAGAATCTTCAAACGCGTTTTTCTCAAAACGGTGTTTTCAAAGTCGGTGAGCACGATTTCTCAAAAAACGGCTCAACCGACCGGTCTGCAATTTTAACACAACCTTGTCAGATATATTCTTCAGGTATCGATCGAAGGAATAAGATTTCCGATAATTATTTCTATTTTTTTTCACCGATTTAACGAAAAAAATTTGGTCGAAAATCAAAATTGTTTCTTTCCGGAGCCACCATTTTGTCAAAAATTACAATTTCGACTATTCCTTCGATCAATACCTGGATTCATCTATCCCCTAAAAAAATCTTTTTGGTTTTTTCATTTTAGATAGTCCAATCCGGAGATACTTTGCTCACCGCCGGACACTTTTTTTCGGGGACCTCCAAGAGACTTCCTACAGGAGCAATGTTAATGAATATTTTTGAAAATAAAAATGCCAATCTAAAGCTAAAAGATGCCACTACACTGCCTAATACCTTTCGTTTTGCCCAAATGAAATCCTTTTCCAGAAAAAAATCGTGAAAAAACGACTTTTTTGGCCTTGCAACTGCGTATAACGCCTTAAAATACAATTTGTGAGATTTTTCGATTGATTTTGAATATTACTCGAGCTGTAATAATGAAGACTGGATTAGTGAAGGCAACAAGTTTGAATTCGCCTAAGATTGACTGCCTAATGGCGGCCAATTTATTTACGAAAAATAGCGACTTTTGCTCTGCAGAATTCAGAAACGTGAAGACTTCCATGTAAGTATACCCTAAATAATTGTTATTTGAGCAACAAATAATGTATATAGCAGTAATAACATAACAACTTTGTAATAATTTGAAAAAATTTCGGAGGTTATGTATCGTGTTACAACTCGTTTTGTTTGATTCAATTGCAGGTCTTCATGACAGTCATACGGTGATGAATCGAATTTAAAATTCATCCTTGAACTTATTAATGCCGAAATATTTGTTATCGTGTTTGATTAGTCCCGTATTTTGCAGAGTATGACGTCACGCGCCGTCAAATGACAGATTTTGATGTTTTGGGGCGTTATTTTAAATGGATGAATTAAAACGTGATTTTTGATGAATTCGCGGTAATTATTTACTTTAGTGACATTTCCGAAAAATGAGCCGAACATTTTTTTGTTCCTATTTTCTCATTAATTGTGTTATAAATAATGATATTCAGACGGGGGAAGCTGAAATCGACCGTCCCATAAATAGTTATGGGGTTTTAAAGTTCGCGGAAACACGTGATAAAATAGATTGGTGCGGGGAAAAGCACACCTTCTCCGGTAAAATTAACATTGCCGGGTTGCATTTTTCTTTCCGCATTAACGTCTTCAGTGCCGTCGACTGCCCACACGACAAACATGCCAACATTACACACACTCCGATCTTCATCTTCTATTATTCTTCGATCTTGTGTCTTTGAAAAATACAAAATTGCTTTTAACGTTTTTTGTTAATGAAAAATTTGTTAAAGAAAAAATTCAGCTTCCCCCGACTGAATATCTTCATTTATAAGCCAACTGATGATAAAATAGTAAAACAAAAATTTAACTCATTTTTCGGAAAAGACACTAAAGTAAATAATTACCGAATTCGCTGCATGTAAATAGATGAAATAAACATTTAGAGATATATTATGTGTATGTGAACAATTTTCAGGACTTTCCCAAATTAGGCAACATCCCTATTCCTTTTTTTTCATATCTAAGTGCACATTCGTCGATTTGGCACTCTGGACCCAACCTGTTTGTGGCTCTCCTCGAGATGCTTCATGAGCACAGCGACCACGACGTTCACGAGCACGAACTGCGCCATCAGGACGAATATGACGAAGAAGATGGGCGCGATGAAAGTGCTGACGCAGCAATTCTTCACGCAATCAGCGGCGTCGTCGCAATCGTCGCGCAACGTGTCCTTCATGATGCCGTTCCAATTGTCGCCCGTGGCGACCCTGAAGAGCGTCAGGAAAGCCATGCCGAAATTGCTGAAGTGGGCGTGCTCGCCCAGGCCCTGGCACGGCATCTCGTCGTTGCATTCTGCCCGAAACGAAGGCCAACCAATAATTAAGGACAGGTTACTCGCTTATGACGATGAAAAATTCTATTTTTTTACTAGCTTTTATTTAACTTGACTTTCTGTGAGATGCAAAACGGAAAATCGATAAATCTGCGATAAACGGTAAATCGCAGATTTACAGCGCCGCGACGAATTGATAGGACTGAGTGAATGTACTTGCCGAGTCTTCCGAAGAGTTCGACCCCGAGAGCGGCGAATATGAAGAAGAGAAGGAAAAAGAGAAGTCCGAGATTTCCAACTTGCGGAAGTGCTTGCATCACCGTGTCCAAAAGAGCCCTGATGCCCTTGGCCATTTTCAGAAGCTTCAGAACTGAAATCGCGCGTGTTTTATCGTTGAGCCCGAGCGACGTGTGTTTCGCATTGTCATTAATTATTACGATTACCTCTGGCTATTCGGAGTACGCGCATGACTCGTATGATCGTTGGATTGATCGGAATTATCTTGGACTCGAGCTCCTCGAGGACGATTCCCACCACCGACAGTATCACGATTCCGATGTCGAGTTGGTTCCATCTGGGGAGAGCAACCAGAACATTCACTTTAGAATTTCAACTCACTTCTTTCCGAGCAATGAGAGAAGGATGGTAAAGAAAAAAAAACAGAAATTACGATAAATGGAATTTTCTGAATTCTTTACTTGTCTTTCAGATAGAGATGAATTCCGAGCGCCAAAAGTTTCATGAACGACTCGACTATGAAGACGGCGGTGAAGAAGTAATTGAAGATTTTCAGTGCGTAAGTGAGCGCCTTGGGCATCATGTAAAACTCCATAGCCATTGTGACGACGTTCAATCCTATGACGGCCGCTATCGCCAGGTCGAAGTACTTCGAAGTAACGACGTTGTGGACGAGGAGGCGAGTCTTCGAGTAATTCGTGTAATAGGGCGGTTCGTGCATCTCTGTCGAACAAAACAACCGAAAACAATTAGCGACGCGACTTGTTTCGTTCGCTCGCAGCGTTGGACGCGTTTTCGCCTTACTTCGACGCTTTTTTTCCATCTGTAGAGCGCGCTTGGCCGCTCTCCGTACTCTCTCCTCCTTCTCCTGTTCCTCCCGACAGCGATGGAAGTTCTCCACCACGACGCCCACGAACATGTTGAGCACGAAGAATCCGACGAGCAGGATGAACGCGATGAAGTAGAGCAATCGCCACTCGGAATAATTCTCCTCCGGCTGCAAAACAAACCCAAACGGTACGTGACAACAATTTCGATTAAATGATAGATACGCTTTAAGGAGGTTGGAGCTATTCAGTTGAGTCAAATGACGGTTTATTCATGTTTTTTTTTCAATGAACCTCAAAAAATGCATACGAGGTACAGATTTATTCTATATATGCTAATTTTTTAACATATATAATTAAAGGGCAAAATTATGCATTTTAACATTTTTATTACGTAAAATAGAAAAACTTTTGTGTTACTACCAACTTGAAAAAACATAACATTATCGATGATTATTATGAAAAAACTACGACAACGAATGTTTTATACAATTCACAATGAAATTTTGAGTAATTCATACTTATGCTTATTCATATTTACGTCACGAGATTATCGGCCCATGGTTAACGATCGGCAAGATGCGGATTTTTTTTTTCTAAATGTTCACAAAGGTTCAGTTTGCGTTAATCCGTTGTTATAAATGGTTTATCTTGGTGCTAAATAACAATAAAAATTACATAACCTTTAGTGTGAAAGTCCTGCCCATCTAACCGCACGTTAAATTACATACATTAAGGGGGGATTATCTTTTTTTTCGCAAAATTTACCGCTTTTTGGGAATTTTTTTGTGAAGAAAGTATACAACGGAAAACTTGTGAAACTTGGCATATAGTTTTATTGATCTGTTTACTACATACAAAAAAATTTTCAAACAATTTCATAAAAAAATCCGCCTCCCACCCCCCTCGACGCGCGATGGTCCTTTTTTGATGGTGTGCACGATTTCTCAAAAACTATTCAACCGATTGCCTTCAAATTTGGGCAGAATGCTCAGCTGACATCCTTTTATCGTTTGATGAAGCAAAACAGCAATACGTTTAATAGTTTTTTATTTATAACAAAAAATCGATCAATTTTTTTCGAAAAATCGATACTTCAAGTTCAAAACGTCACCAAATCGTCAATTTTTTTTCCCTTCATCGAACGATAGCTATATGTGTCTAAAGTAAAATGCTTTTTGGGTTTTTGTTGCAGGATGAACGTGAAGGCTGTAATCGTGCACACCATCAAAAAAGGACCATCGCGCGTCGAGGGGGGTGGGAGGCGGATTTTTTGATGAAATTGTTTAAAAATTTTTTTGTATGTAGTAAACAGATCAATAAAACTATATGCCAAGTTTCACAAGTTTTCCGTTGTATACTTTCTTCACAAAAAAAATCCCAAAAAGCGGTAAATTTTGCGAAAAAAAAAGACAATCCCCCCTTAAACTATTTTTTATCTCTGGTGTTCGGTGATGAAAAAAGTTCAAAAAATTCGTAGACTCAGTATAGTGTAAACAATAACATGTATTTTTTTTACGACATTTAACCTTGGATTGTGGCTAACGCTCCAACCTCCTTAAGGTAGAACGAGCGCGCGCTCTTGATTTCTATCGATTTTGTTTAAATTTTCAACCAGACGTTGTTCATATCCTGGCCTCGGTCGCCGCCATTTTGGATGAAACTTATAATACATTTTTTTTCATACTTTAATATGCGTCAAATAAACCCTCTCCAAAGAAATCCTATTCCTTTTTTCGTACTTCCAAAATAAATTGTCAAAGTGAGGCCGTATTTTCTGCGGCTAGAGTGGTGTTATCCCTTAATACCCATTAATGAAAAGAGAAAGTGATACAAAGTTCTCACCTGTTGATCGACACCGACAGCGTCCAAGCCCGTATACATGATGTTGACCCAGCCGTCACGTGACGACAGCACGAAAAGTGACATCAGAGCCTTGCCGAGATCGTCGAAATTATACTTCCGGTTTAGCCAGACGTTCCTCTTGTCCGCGAGACAGTCGGTCTTGTTTCGCACGTGCTTTATGTCCGGACCGTCGCAGTAAAAAAAAGCACCCTTGAACAATTGCACACCGAGTATGCCGAATATAATGAAGAAGGTGCAGCATATGAGGACTATGTTGCCGATCGGTCGCAGAGACGAGAGCAACGTTTGGACGACCAGCTTCAAACCGGGCGCTCGATTTATCACGCGTAGAGGCCTCAACGAACGCAACAATCGAAATACCTGCACATACATTATTACTACGGTTATTATCGTTGTACAAATATATGATGGAAAAATATAATTCCGTATCGAATATAATATAAAATTATACTATTATTTCTATTGATTACCAGTGTATCAATATAATATCAAATTATATTATTATTATGATCATTATTATCGTTGCTATTATCATCGCTATCATAATTGACGAGCTGCCGAACAGAACCGGCCTTGTCGATGAATTCCTTTTTTTACAGAGAGATGAAAAACCAAAATAACCAAACAGAGGTGAGTTGGAATTTTTAAGTTTTAATATATGAAGGCTCTATCAAAATGTAAGCCTGGACCTGGCTTCAGTTTAAGGGGGAATATCAGTGTGAAAAAAATCGATTTTTTTTGCTTATATAGTTTTGGCCTTTAAGAATATGCCTACAAATTTTCAAAACAATATTCGGCTTAGAAGTATTCGAAATTGACGCCAAGCGTACGGGCCTTTCTATACTTTAAACGCGTTTTTCTCGAAACCATGTTTTTTGACCTGGTTGACAGCATAACTCTATCAAATGTTGTCCAATCGATTTCATTCAAAAAGGATTCTCTTCAGAAAACTTATCGCTATCGTCGCATCGTAGAGTTTTTTAAAAATTGTTTACTTTTTTTTATTAACAATTTACTGCAAAATTTTTGTGTAAAATTCGATTTTTTTTAAATGGCCGCCATTTTTTTTCTAATCAAAATTTTCAAATTTCCTACAATGCTGCGATAGCTATACTATTATAACTTAATAATCTTTTTTAATTTTTGATTTCACATGCTTGCTGTGGCACTTATCCGGTCAACCGTCGGGGAGTCTTTTTTTTTGAGACGCCATTTTGCGACCGCTCCTCTGCTTAATAAAATGTAATAAAAATAAATTTAAAAATTCCTTGTATGCTTCATTACTTCAATAATTAATACACAAAATTTCAAATAATTTGATCGAGCCGTTTTTTCAAAAAAAAAATCCCAAAAATACCTCATTTTTCAGCCTGTCACACTGATATTCTCCCTTAATAAAAACAATTACTACCACTTGTTAATTTTTGTTTTTATTTTGGACAATTCCGGCTTTGAATGAGAATGATGGACAACGCCGCTTTTGAATGAAAATCTTATGCACATATCCGGTTATAAAATAAAACCGATTTCTTTGAATTGAATATAAATTTGTTTTTCATTATCCATTGAACAATTCTGCACAAACTCTTTTGATTGTAAAGAAAAATGCAATGTATTTTTTATTCAGCCAGCCATGGACTAGTCCGTTTCTGCTTGAAAAGGCATTTTTTACAAATTTTAAGGGGTTTAGAGCCGGATTTGATGGAAAATCGGGAGCTAATAATGCTGTGCTTGAAAAATACGAAAAAAATTACCGTGTTGTGGACTAGTCCGGTTTTGTTCGCCAGCTCCTCAACGACTGTCATTGTTTGGGGTTTTTCGACTTTTATTATTGTGAAAAATAGAATTGTGAATAATTAAAATTCACAATTCTATTATCGATAATAATCATTATTGCTACTATTGATATTGTTGTAGAAATGTATTATTTAAAAATATTATTTCGTATCGGTATAATATAAAATTATATTATTATTATTATTATTATTATTATTATTATTATGAATTACCAGTGCATCGATATAATAAAGAATGATATTATCAGCATTATCATTAGTAGTATCGAGTTTTATTTGCCCAACTTTTTCGCAAAGTTTTTTACAAAACATGACAATTTCCCATACATACTTTTCACTTATTATCTACTCCCTACATTCCTACATTCCGCATTATTTTCACATTCTCCCTTTCTTCATTTATTCGTCCTCTTCGTCGATCTCTCCGCCCCGATGCTCCTTACTCATTATTCTACATATTTCCTCTATTTCCCTAAAATATTCGCATATCCCTATTTGTATTTTTCCTCCAAGCATATTTATGATTTGCCCCTTTACTGCCAAATCATGCATTCCTTCCATCCACTCCTTTGCTTTCTTCCTTGCTTTCTCTGATTCAGTATTATCATTATATTATCTTGTTATTATAATTGTTAATATCATTTCTATCATTGTTCGGGCCCGTATGCGTTTTTTCTACTATTATGATTTACAGTTTTTTTTTACATAAAACTATTATTATTTAATATTAAATTGCAAAATAATTCACTGTTATTGTTATTTTTAAAAATAGAGTTGTGAATAAATAAAATATAAAAAGATAGTATCGATAAAAATATACGGAGCCGAAATTTGGGGGTGGAAAAAGAGGGAACAGGTAGAACAAATCGAGGCAAAATATCTGAAAATGGCCATGGGAGTCGTGCAAAATACGGCCAATTATATTCGGCGGATGGAAGCGGGGTGCAGGGGAATGGAAGTGGAAACTTGGAAAAGGGCTGCAAGATATGTGCTAGAAAGAATGAAAATGGAGGACGATAGGTGGCCCAAAAATGCCTGGGGGAGGAAATAAGAGCAATAAAAAATGGCGTGCCATGCAAATGGAAGAAAGAATTGAAAGAAACAATGGATAGCGTAGGAGAGGCATGAATTTGGGACTCCATATGGAATAGGAGTATAAGGGAGCTGGAAAGGAAAATAGAAAGAAGCATAACAGTTAAAACCAAACAAGAGATACAATACGGTTGGAACAAGATAGATGCGTCAACATGCTGTAAAGAATACAAAACGAGGAAAACGGGAATGTGCATGGAACCATATTGGGAGGACAAAGCGATCAGTGGAGAGACGAAGGAAACATGGGCGAGGATAAGGTACTGTAATGTAGGGACCCGGGGAAAAAAGGACATATATAAATATAAATAATCATGTATGATCTTGTCATAAATGATCATGAATTAAATTTGTCTCTATATATGATTACATATACGATTATTTATACTATTATGTCTGACGATATCGCAAAAAAATCGGCAGAGTGGCACGGATCGAGGTTCTAGGGTAAAAAAAATGAAACCACACAAATTAATTTTTTTATGCCGGAACCTCGCTCCGTGCCACTCTGGCGATTTTTTTGCGATATCGTTAGACATACTGGAAGACTCTGTGATTTTATCAGTCAAAAAAAGCGGCTGTTCTTGCATAAAAAAATAATTTCCCCCTTTTTCGGTAAAAAATCAGCGTTACCGGAACGTAAAAATTATTTCAAATATTCCGCTCGAAGGCTAACACAAAGTTACAACTTTTATGTGCAGACATTTTTCTTCAGTAACTTCAAGTTTCTGAGATATGTTAATGTGGAAAAACGGCTTTTTCTAAAATTTAACATTTTCCAAATCCAAAATTACAGAGTCTTCCAGTATGTCTGACGATATCGCAAAAAAATTGCCAGAGTGGCACGGATCGAGGTTCTAGGGTAAACAAAATGAAACCACGCAAATTAATTTTTTTATGCCCCGCTCCGTGCCACTCTGGTGATTTTTTGCGATGTCGTCAGACATACTGGAAGACTGTAATTTTTTCAGCCAAAAAATGGCCGTTTTTTAATAAAAAAAATTATTTCCCCCTTTTTTGGTAAAAAAATCAACGTTACCGAAACGTAAAAATTATTTCAAGTCGTCCGCTCGAAAGCTAACACAAAACTACAACTTTTATGTACAGGCATTTTTTCAATTATTTCCAGATTCCGAGATATATTCATTTGAAAAAAACGGCATTTTCTGAAATGTTGAATTAATAAATCTGAAAAAATTCACATAGACTGCCTTTTAGTAGTACTTTGATATAACCAATCATGGGGCAGATCTGAGATGGTCGACAAAAAAGTGGCTGAATTGACGGAGAATCCCTCATATATCGGTTTTGGGGGGCAAATGCAATTATATATGATAATATATAGTACATGCTGTATCATATATGAGTTCACAACCATATGTTCATATACGAGTTCAGAGTACCAACTTTTGAACATACATGATCATATATGGGCATATATGGTCCACACCTAGAAAAAATAAATACTATACATGGTAATATATCTACATATATGATCATTCATGATGTCATGTTAAGGCATATATAATTGTATATAATGTTATATATGAGTATAAATAATTATATACGTTTGTATATGTCCATTTTTTCACGGGGAGGGACGGAAAGATTGGGTATACGGACCCTAAATGTAGAATATGCCACGAGGCAAACGAAAATTTGACGCATATCTGCGAGTGTGGGGAAGCGAAAAAAAAGATTAATAAAGTAATAGTGAACAAACTTGAGCAGTGGTTCGGGAATAGTAAGGGGGTGGAATTAGAACGTAAAATTAAAGCACAACTAAAAAGGCAACCGGCAAAGGAACTATGCAATTACATACGACAATTTGAAAACTAGGAACTTAGAATAGACATAAGAAAACTGATGTAAAAATACTATTGTAAAGGGGAACGGAAGGGCACTCATCACATCCTCAACAGGGTATACTCGGAATAAATACTACTACTACTATTATCGATAATAATAATAATTATTCCTATGATTATCATCATTATTATAAAAAAAAGTGAAGAAAATTATTGTAGATAACTAGAATACGTAGAATAAAATTATTGTAGATAAATAGAATAAATATTAGGTGTACAAATAAGTTTTAGGACACTTCGATTTTGTATCATAACAGCTATTCTAAATTAATTCAAAAGTCCCGCTCATTTATCATAGATGGCGCTTGATATGTAGTATCGAAACGTAAAGGAGTCATAAACATAACCTATAAATTCTGTAAATTAAACATGCAGACCGATAAGCTATTTATTAGACACTGCATTCGCTATGAACTCCATCAAAGAAAAAGTGTTAGGAAAGCGTGTGAATCGATATGTTCTGTTCTTGGAGGCAACATTGTATCTAAAAGTACATGTGAGTATTGGTATAAGCGATTCAAAGCTGATTTCGACGTTAGTGACCGTGAACGCACGGGGCCTCCTGTAAAGGTGGACGATCAGGAACTGCAAGCGTTGCTGGATGAAAACTCTTGTCAGACGGAGAAACAACTTTCGGAACAGCTTGGAGTAACTCAACAAACTGTTTCTTATAGTTTAAAAGAAATGGGTAAAATTCGAAAAGGAACAAAGTGGGTACCACAGTTTCTGACTCAAGAAAATAAAAACAGCCGTCTTAACATTTGTGTGAGTCTTTACAACAAGCAACATAGAAAGTCTTTCTTGTGGAAAATTGTGACCGGCGATGAAAAGTGGATTTATTTTGATAATCCAAAACGCAAATATCATTGGGTTGACCCCGGCGAGCTGACAACATCCACGCCAAAGCGCAATGTTCATTGTAACAAAGTCATGCTGTGCATATGATGGGATATGAAAAGCGTACTGTATTATGAACTTCTCAAACCTGGTCAAACAGTTACTACCAATCGCTATTGTCATCAATTGATGCAAGTGAATCAAGAAATTGAGAAGAAACGTCCATTTTCTGGTAAAGGAAAACGTCCAGTAAAACTGCTCCATGACAACGCGCGGCCTCATGTGGGTAAACCGGTCAAGGATACGTTACTAGCGCTTGGATGGGAAGCTGTACCACACCCGGCGTATTCACCAGACTTAGCCCCATCCGATTATCATTTATTCCGGAAAATGCAGAACGATTTGTCTGACGTGCGATTCAAAACATTTGAAGAAGTGGAAAAATGGGTCGCTAAATTTCTCACCTCGCAAGACGAAAGTTTCTTTGCGAAAGGCATCCGCGAGTTACCTGAGAGATGGCTGACGGTCATTCAGTGCGATGGAGATTACTTCGATGAATAACTGTGTTTTACTTCTTTTTTAATAAATCTTGAATTTTTTGAAAACTGTTCTAAAACTTATTTGTACACCTAATAGAATATATGATTGTTATTGTCATCAATATCGTTCTTGGAATCCCCGCAATAATGATTATTCGTATTATCATTATGACTGCAATTGTTGTTCTTGTCACGATTATTGTTGATGTTGTAGCCATTGTTATTCGGAAAATATAAATTGAAAAAAGAAGATAATAGTCCGAACAGTAATTACCCTCAATATTCCAAATATTCGTGGACTGCTCGCTGACAAGACGGACATCGACAAATCGATAATCGATATAATGACCAGAGATCCATCCATGATGTTCCAGCCGGAAGTGAAGTAAGCATCGGAGCCGTAGAACATCCCAGACGAGACGACCTTCGTACGAAATATCAAGAAAAACAATTAGCGAAAGGCGAACAATTGATCGTTCAATGGCTACGTGATTGTCCGGGTATGGGTTTACCTTGACGAACATTTCAACGGCGAAGACGCCGGTGAACACGTAATTGGCAGTGGCTAGAAAGACTCGTTCGCGGCTGTCCGGCGGTATGTTGGGTCGTTCCATTGCGAGGGTGATGCAATTGAGACCGATGAACATGAGGACAACGTTGTCGAACCACTTTTGCTCGACGAACAAGCGGCAGAGTACGCGAAAGCGATTGTTCTGCGGGAACAGATAGAGGGAGTAATCGTCGCGTTCCTTGAGGCACCCCTTTGGCTCGAAGAACATGAAGATCTTCTTGATAGTCTCGACGCTACTGGCGACGCTAGTATTGCCATTGGAGGCTGGCGGGCTTTGTTCGCCGGTGACGTGACAACGCGAGCCGAACAACGCTTGATGACGATTGGCGGTGTGTTGATCGAGGAGGCCGGCCTCGTGGGACTCCTCGACGAGTCGCTTGATCCGCGGCAGTGCCGCGCCCACGCTCTCGATCGTCAAGTTGTTTATCGTTCGCGGACTCGAGGCGCACAGCCCCGGCGGCAGATTGACGTGGTCGTCGAAGGGCTTGCCTCGCGACTGCACGATGTCGTAGCCGGCACGAAGCGAATTCCGACGCGACAACGAGATGTGATCGCTGATCCATCTCATCTGGAAAAATAAACGCGGGAGCGACCAGGGCTCGATTGTGCGAAACGGATTTGAGGGGGTGGGGCAGCGATAGGATATTTGACGGCGGGATATTCATTTACAACGATCCAAAAATCGATTTCTTTTTTTCATTTATTTAAAGGGCCGGTCCACTTTGAAAATTTCAAAAAATCGAAAGCAAGCAAGACTTGAAGAAATCGACGGTGATGAGCAATCAGAAGGGATTTTGTACGTTGCAGCAATTGCCGATTGAGTTTAGGTGCGAGTTTTTCATAGTATAAACTTCAAACGCGTTTTTCTCGGGACAACGTTTTCAAAATCTAGCTCCATCGTATCGCTAAAACTAATAAACCGATTCTCTTGAAATTTGAACCACAATTTGAAATTTGAACCACATTTGTAAACATGATTCGCAACAAGATGACCCTCGATAGTTTTAAAATTTTGATTTTTACTCTTTTTTTTCGAAAAATTGCGAAAAAACGCGTTTTTTTACTTTTTTCGTTTTTTCATCTGCCATTTTTTTGTTTTTTGATAAAACTTTATATCCGAGGGTCATTTTGTAGCTGGTGTCATACTGAATCTAATGGACTTCGATTTTTTTGTTTCAGACAAGCCGTTGCCGAGTTGTGATGGAGCCCACCATTTTTGAGGCGTTACGTTAAACTATAGTTTTTGTACTTAAAAATGAATTAAAACGAATTAAATTTTTTTTAATGCATTTCAAGACTTTATTTGTCAAGCCCAACATCTTTTATATTCATATCTTTAATAAAATCCTTTAAAAATCGCGGAAATAGCCTTTTTTCGTGACTCCAAAGTGGACTGGCCCCTTAAAATAAAATATATTTCGAGTTAAATCAGAATTTTTTTATACGGTGAAGCAAGCAATAATGTTTTCGGGGGGAATTTGTTTACGTGGCGTCCTTTTTTTACTTTTTAAAAGTTTTTAAAGGTGTTTCTAATGTACTACCCTATGGCCAGTGAGGGGTAAGGCAAGCTTCCGTTTTACCTGTTGATTGGGCGTGTAGCACCGGGCTATCGAGGAGCTGCGACTCTTTATCGAATTGTTCGGACTGGCGCTTCGGATGTTGCTGCCGAGGAAGCTCGAACGATTGTTCGGGGCGTCTCGCTGGGTGTCGTTGCGTATCGAGCCGTGGAGGTACGCCGCCCCGCCCGAGCTGTTGTATCCGATGAAATCACTGGGATACAATCTATCGTAAAACAGAAGAAACGAAAATTATCGATCGTAAAAGCATCAATCACCGCTAAATACTCGTGCGTTCGTGTACTACGGGGCCGTACGCAAATTACGTAACGCAATTTGGGGGGGAGGGGGTGTCAAGGTTTGCATTACGTCACGGTTTTAAAACTGCCAGAAATAGTAAAATTTCTGCATGTTCAAGTTTTTAATTTAAACCTCGCGTGCAATTTTACCGTGGACAGCTCACAGCTTTTTATACGCAATGTCAGTTAAGGGGGAAAGACACTGTGTTTTTTTTTATAATTCTTGAAAGTACATGTATTGAAAAATATGTTGGCAACATTTTTATTCACAAGTCCGAAAATTGACGGGGTTATAGTCACTTTAGTGAGCACAGGTAGCGCGACCGGTTAGTGCCCTCAGTCCCTACAGGTGTGGCATAATTTACAATAGATAAAGTACAGGCTCTTATTATTTTGTGACCTATCATGAAGATGAAGAACCGTCATATCGCCCGCGACTAGATACTTCAATGTAAGTATCAATACTCTAGGAAAAAACATAATTTTATATCAAGAAACACGGAACGAAAAGTTTGAACGCGTTTTTCTCGAAACTAGTTTTTTCGACCTTGTCCGAGCGAATACTTAAAAACTTATCAACTAATTTTCAATTTTTTTAAAAACATTTTTGTAATTGCAGTGACTAAGATTGTAAATATCCGCATTTTTAACATTTGATAATTACTATTTTTAAGGGGAGGGTAGGGGTTTGCACTTTTGAAAAATCGATTTTTTTTTGTCTTTTCTTATAGTTAAACATTTCAAGAATATAATGCCAAAATTTCAAGTCAATCAGAGCAAAACTCTCGAAGTTATTGACTATTTAGTCCCGCTCCTCTAACACCGTAGACTTCTCTAAACTTCAAACGCGTTTTTCTCGAAACCACTTTTTCAAAGTCCGTGTTCACTGCCATTTGAAAACTACATGACCGATTTATTTCAAACTTGGTACACACTTTCTACATATAAAATACTCTCCCCCAACGCTTAGTTTGAGATTTTTTTTTACATTGAGGGGGTTTTCCACCCCCAAAATGGCGGAATTTTTCGTGAAAAATAGCACTTTTCACTTTACATGACCACCAAAAATTTGGAAATGGAAAAAAAAAATAATCAAAGACCGTTGGGGGGAGGATTTGATGATACTTTGACTAAATTTTAATGGTACTTGATTTTAGATAATTTCTAGCTGAGATACAGTGAACACCGCAAATCGTGTTTTTCCAAAGGCGTTCTTGGAAAAGCTTTGTCACCGGCTTGTTTGTGGATATTTTCGCGTACAAATTTCACGGAATGTTCTTGAAATGACACTTAACAATATTCAAAATGTTTCAATAAATTTACTCCATCCATATAGATGAAAAAAATTCGTAAAAAAGTGTTTTTATTTCACGCTGAAACCCCTACCCTCCTCTTGAAGACTGCTTGAATACAAAAAAGGGCCTTGAAAATAGAAAAAAATGTCCAAACTGTCGGCATTTTGTAAAAAAAAAAACAAAATAAAAAACGGCTACGCATAACGATAGCTACATTTGTATAGATATCGATAAATTGTTTACTTTCAATTTACAGACAATCTTCCATAAAGATATCGATGGGACAATGAAGAGAATTTTTCGTCGTCAAATCAGGGCACATGTCTCGGTTAATTTTTAAGATTTTGTCATAAAAATGGGTATAAAACTAGATTCATTTATACTTCATAAAATGAACCCGATCCTTTTATAATTAGTTATATCTATGAAAAAAATCGCAATTATTGACGACAAAACACCCGTACGTAACGGAATAGGGAAGGGGGGGGGGGGGTAAAAATTGGGAAATTTTGCGTTACGTAATTTGTGTACGCCCCCTAATGGGTCCCGCGAACTAACATCGAATGCGATCTCGACGACGTGCTACGGCCGTTGTTGAGAATGATCGTTTGTCCTCCGGGCTCGGCCTCGTCACTCTGCGACATTCGTTTTCTCCCGAGCGACGGTCTCGACAAGCGCCACGAGTAGCCTCTCTGAATTCTCGATGGACTGCAAATTTTGGATTTCAACCCCCGTTATTCGCTGCTCATTCCTTCCTCCATGCACGATCCTCGTGCGCTTTTTTTTTGTACATTCGCAATTACATGCAGTACCTCGGAACGCTGCCGAATTCTCTCGACGACGACGAATTAGATATCAAGGCCGGACTGACGTGTCTCATTACCGGTAACTGGATCTGATTGGCGGCGATGAGATTGTTCGCTGGAATTTTGTGATTGTTGTCCGGTGGCTTCAACATACGCGATGGTATGCTCCATTGACTCTGCGCGAAATATTAACACAGCGATAGTAAGACTTACGTTTGTAAGAAAAGAAACATGGTCAATGGCCGTGATGCCATGGCGATGATAATCATAATTATGTATAGTGATTATGATAATTATGTATAGTGATTATGATAATTATGTATAGTTATTATGATAATTATGTATAGTGATTATAATTATAATTATAATTGTAATTGTAATAATTATAATAATGCCAGTAATACTGATGTTGAAAATGATGATAAAAAAGATAATAATGAATTTGACAATAATAATGGCAATTATCACAACGAAAGTGATAGTGGTGATGATAATGACAATAAAGATTACAATATCGAATATTACGAAAATAATAATGGCAATGACGACGTCGGTGAGAGAGGTGACGATAATGATGAAAACGATAAAGACAATCATAATAACAACTGTGATAACAATTATTATAATGATGAATTTATTAATTATTGTAACGATAAGGTATTAATCGTTTTAATAATAATACATTAGTTACTGCAGTGATAAATTGTAATTAAAATCATAAATTCATTGATTACTGTAATGATAAAGATGATAATAATGATCATAATAATAACATCGACAATAATGATAACAACAATAGGTTCCTGCTATTGTTATTATTATTACTACGATTATTATCTGAGTTAGGAAACAATAATAAGTAAATTAGTAAATTATCAATTAGTTAGTGATTAATTAGTAAATATTATATGAAAATAGAGTATTACTAAAGCAGGCACTCGCAAAATAGTCAAATTATTGGCCATAAATGTATCTTAAATGTAAACAGACTTCATTGCCCATAAATTAAATTTTAAAACAAATTAAATTTTTGCAATACATTTTACGAGTCATGAATTTTTCAAAATAATTAAGTTTTTTGAAAAAAAAATAACCAAATTTTTTTTTATTTTTTTTTAATTTCAAGATTTTTTTTTCAAATTTTTTGAAGAAAAAAATACCGGAAGCATACTCCAGATATTTTTGTCCCTTAGCTCATATTTGTGCCCGTGAAGTTGTGTAAAAAAAACTCTATATCGTGTTCAACGAGAGAACGACACGGCGCCGCGCAGCTCTGAGCGGCATGTGGGTCGTGTGGGGTTTACAACCAAAAATCTACGTGGAGAGGGTAAAAAGCGGTACATTAGGTGTGATCTGAACGTACCAAACGAAAAGAACAGGTGACCGTTCATGTCGATGAGAAATTAGATTTTTTTAAACATAATTTGCATCCTTAAAGTGTTTAGAATACGTGGGTTTGTTTGCTTGTGTTGTCCAAAACGAACATTAAGTACGATTTTATATAACGTTAAACTTTAAATGCGTTTTTCTGGAAACAGTATTTTTTAGCGTGGGAAAGGAAATTCAGCGCAATTGAAAGGAAATGCAATTTGCTGGGCCACGAGGAAATTTTTGTCAAACATTTATTTAGAAATATTTTTTTCGTCCGTTGAAGCAAACAATTGTTTTTCTTTTTCACATGGCTGCCATTTTGTTATCCAGGGGTTTTTCAGAAAACAAAAAACGATAAGGCCCTCCAAATTTAGTCTAGTTCGATCATTATTTACCCGTTCTGCCTCAATTTTTTTTAATAAATAAAATTGCAATTTACTCTTCATTGATAGAAGAATAAAATACGATGAAACCCATATCCAAAAGTATTTACTTTGTACAAAAAAATCGCGAAGTTCATGCATTTGTCATGCCTCTCAACGGTAACCCCCCGTTAAGGAGTCTTCTCTAGACGCTAGAAAAGGCTATCTTCATGCATTTTTTTATAGGTTTATCTTATAGATATTGATATAAAAGTTATTACACTTGATAAATACACTTTCGAAATTCATTTTAAAAAATTATTCAGGACACTATTTATAGACAAAAGAGGTACTTAAAAAATGTCCCAAAATTGTAGGTCTGCGCTGTTGATGAAATCTCGGAGATGGATCATCCGAAACAAAAAAAGCGAACGGTTTTCGATTTAGTATGTTAATGGCTATAGCGCATATCACACGATTTTTGATATATGCAAAAATAACAAAATGGCGGACATTTTTCGAAAAAACGAAGAAAAAAAACGTGTTTTTTTACCGTTTTTGGCAAAAAAAAAATAGTAAATATCAAAATTTTAAAAATCCTTGATATGCGCTATAGCTATAGTTGTAAAGCATATGTAGTTAAAAGTTCATGAGTATCGGTTCAGTAGTTTCGAAGATTTTATCAACAAACCGTCGAAAAACGTTGTTTCGAGAAAAACGCGTTTAAAGTTCGTTTGGGTTACATAAATACATAAAAAGCATTCTTTTTATGTATTTCGAAAGTGTATTTATTAAGGGGTTAGGCCACCCAGAGGCCGAAAAAATAGGCTTTTTGGGGATTTTTTTTCAGAAAAACTACAAAATAAATCGAGATTACAAAAAAGGGTGTTTATCATACATATCAGTGACTGTATACAGTAAATTTTTTGAAGCGATTAATTTCAAAATGGCGGCTGTGCAGCGTTTATCTCAAAACTGCATTTTTCAAGTTGGTCGGAAACATAACTCGGACAATTTTCAACCGATTCACTTGAAATGTTGAATGTATCTTAAAAAATACATTGTCTATGGAAGAACGTAGGATTTTTTTATACTGCATAGTTAATTTGTTATCAACAATTATCTGACGATTTTTAGGCAAATTTTTCACTTTCCAAAAATGTGACAAAAAAATCGTTAACCCTTCTAGTACACCTGGGGTCCAGTGGACCCCAACGCCAACTTGTGAGCTAAATTCGAAACAGAGCATATAGCCCCAGTTCCCCCCACCCTCAGTTATAGTTTGAACGGTCCTCTTGTGGTACGTAACATAGGCACGGGACTCAAAGCATTAGTTCGTGCCTGGCAGTCGATTATTCGACCACGTGTTTTCGCTGGGGGCCGCTGGACCCCGTGTGTGTGGAAAGTTTTCGGAAGTTTCGGTGGAAGTTTCGTGGAAGTTTTCGGTGAAAAGTGAAATTTGTTTTTATTTTCGTTTTTTAAGTGGGGTTGATCGTAATCGAAGTAAGTATAATCATCACAATACTTAACATTTTTTTCTTCGACTTAGAAATTATTGCTCCGAAATTTGTGCGCAAATGGCGTATAATCTTCGGCATCGAGGTGTCTCATAACAGTGATTATGAGGCATCTACGACTTCGGAAATCGACGATGAAGATATAGGAAATGCGACACAGAATGCACGTTTTTTTCCACAATTGCAGTGTCATAAACCGTGGCAAAGACGATGAGATATTGCCGGCAAAAAAAAGTTTGGATGAAATGACTCAATATCTTGTACGATCATTTCTCGAAGACCGATTTCAAATAGCATTATTGCGCATCGATGTAAAGAATGAAATTGCTGGAATTCTCGGAATAGACCACGGGATATGGTCAGATGACGGGAAATTTGTCGATAAAAAAAATTCAGTGCAGATTATGCCCACGGAGTAAAGACCGGAAGACGAGACAGTTGTGCCCCTACTGTCAGAGGCCAATATGCGATGTGCATAAAGTTGCGCTATGTCTCGACTGTGGGGGTGTTGAGTGAATGGTCAAACTTCGCATTGGGATTCATTTATATTCATTTTCTATCATAAAAAAAAACAAGTTTTTATATGCATTTATATGTATTTATATAAAATAAAGAGCATTTTTTACTCCAAAATATCTCATGTTCATACTCGCAAATAAATACCTTTTTTAAATACCCAATATTACTATATTGTTTATACGTGACTGCTGCTATATGTGACCGTACTTCCCTGAAAATTTTACTTAATTATCTATAAAATTAACGGAGTTATGATTTTTTTTGTAAAAAAGACCATTTTTGGCGAATCTACTCGTGTCCGTGCATTTTTGACAACCTTAAATTGTTTTTATTTTTTAAATTTCATCCTCTCGCATACTAGATGGTTTAAGCTGCGTTTTGGTTTTTGTTTTATTCAAATCGGGCGAATACTCTTCTCACAGCAAGCGTTCAAAAATCGATGGGGGCCTCTGGACCCCGTGTGTATGTCCCGGGTGACGGCAGATGTGTGTACGAAAAGGCTTAATAACAAATGAAGTTTGCAATATAAGAAAAAATTCCTACGTACTTCCATAGACAATGTATTTTTCAAGATATATTCAACATTTCAAGTGAATCGGTTGAAAATTGTCTGAGTGATGTTTCCGGCCAACTTAAAACATGCAGCTTTGAGATAAACGCTGCACAGCCGCCATTTTGAAATGAATCGCTTCAAAAAAAATTTTTGTATACAGTCACTGATATGTACGATAAACACCCTTTTTGCAATGTCGGTTTATTTTGTAATTTTTCTGAAAAAAAAATCCCCAAAAAGTCTATTTTTTCGGCCTCTAGAGTGGCCCAAGGCCTTAAGTGTAACAACTTTTATATCAATATCTATTAGGAGTACAACTTTGCAGTGACCGTTTTACTTAGAGAGCCACTGCGGCCGAAGTAGTGGCCCTAGCTCAATAAAAAAGTGGCATTTTAAACTAGAGGCTCTGCCAATGTAAACAATTTAAAAAAGCTAACGGATACGTGTATGCATTATAAAGTTATAGGCACTCAAACATGGCAACCTACGAGCCGAATTCTCAGCATTTGCGGGAGGTTATGATTTACTTCTTCAACATCAAGAAATTTGCGGCTGAGGCCCACCGTTTGCTTGTAGATGCTTACGGGGAGGATTCTATTAGTGAGAAAACGTGTCGGCGGTGGTTCATCGACGCCCAAACTGAATATTCACGGACCCAAAGCGATGCTGTGTATCTGGAGGGACCAGCTGGGCGTTGTGAACTATGAGCTGCTCAAACCATCCGAAAACATCACAGGGGAACTCTACCGACGTCAGTTGATGCGCTTGAGTAAGGCACTCAAAGAGAAACGGCCACAATTCAACGAAAGACATGACAAGGTGATACTGCAGCATGACAATGCCCGACCCCATGTTGCAAATGTCGTGAAAAAGTACTTGGAAACGCTGAAATGGGAGGTTTTATCCCACCCGCCGTACTCTCCAGACATTGCCCCTTCCGACTATCACTTGTTCCGGTCAATGGCACACGATTTGGCTGACCAGCACTTCGGTACTTACGAAGAAGTCAAAAATTGGGTCGATTCCTGGATTGCCTCCAAGGACCAAGACTTTTATCGACGCGGGATTCGAATGCTACCTGAAAGATGGGCCGAGGTCGTAGCTAGCGACGGGCAGTACTTTGATTAAAAAATATGTAGCCACTTTTTTATAATAAAGCCTTAAACTTTTGAAAAAAAACGGTCACTGCAAAGTTGTACTCCTAATATAATACAAACCTATCAAAAAAATTCATTCAAATAGCCTTTTTATCGTTTAAAGTGAGAAGGCCCCTTAAAGTTCGGAAGCGCCTCGTTCTCTCGATGAGCGCAGTATAGTTGATTTCATAATATTGAATTCGTACAGAAGACAGATTCAATCGTTGCGAAGGAAGAAATTATCAAGGGACTCACGCCCGATCGATCGATCGACTCGATGGAAAGATTGGTCGGATAAACGGTACGGCAATTGAGTTCTCTGTAGCCGGTGTCGAGGGTGGTGTTGGGTGAGTCCTGGGGCGTCGCCGCGGTATGAGTTATCCGGGGGGGTTGAGGCCCCCCGGGGGTGCCCCCGCTGCCCATCATCTTGCTCTCCTTCTGTATGTTGCACTTGGGCTCGTCCAGCGGGTGCCTCATCAGCCAGGCGCGATTGTCCTTGCTATGCTCGCGCGTACAATTGTCCTTGTACTTGACGAAGTCCTGCTCGCTCGGCCACGAGTTCTTGCCGCTTCGATCCTGCGGGAATTCCTCAGAGACGTCAGTGTCGCAAAAGGGAAATAAAAGTAAAGAAAAAGAAGGCAGGGAATTTTCGCTCGTCTAACGACAATGACGTTTGAAAGCTTTCAGACAGAATTTGCGTTATCCGTTCATTTTTCGTATCCGGATAATATGAATAGTAGTGAACCTTATTATCCGGATATCCGGATTTTTCGGATAATTTTGAAGAAAACATACAAAGGAAATCCTATAAAAAGTAGTTTTATTCATATTTATTAAAATTAAACCAAAATTTGTCTCTCTTTACTTTAACTAATGGACGACATTAACGTGTTTAACATCACGAAATGATCGAGCACAATAGTATGCTACTATTCGCCATAAAAATAAAAAATAAAATATACATAATTGACAACAGTTAGGTTACTCTTTCCTCTCAAACTTAAACTAATTATGATAGTAATAATGAGATCATCAAACATTAAAGAAAATAAAAAACAATCATCAACAAATAAAAAACAAAACTTCTTTCTTCTGAAACTAAAAAATCAACCATTCTCTCTTCTGAGGCAAAAACTAAAAACAATCATATACTTAAACGTTACAGTGAGTGAGATCTCAAGTCAACTTAAATGCACAATTAAAATAGGTATTTCGATCTCGCCCACGCCTCTTGCAATTCAGACGACATAACATAATAAACGGTACTAAGGCTCTACTGCTAAAAAAGAACTGCTTAAAATTCTGCTGCTAATATTCTACTGCTAAAACTGGACTGCTAAATAGACTCTAGTGCTAATAGCAGCACTGCTAAAGAGTCTCAACTACTAAAACGCAAAAAGATATGTTTTTGAAAAGTTTTACTGGAAATCATTAAAAAGTTAATAGAACATTGAAAACCCAAACAAACAGAACTCAAACAAACAAACCCAAATAATGCAGCCCTAAGGTAAACTTTGGCGGTAGGTATTTATAACTTTTGACGTTCCTGACGTCACAGGAGTACAAATGAGGTGTCTACGGACGCATCCCGCCGAGGGGAGCACAATGGCGCCGATAGCAAGGTAAGTTTTCTAAGAAAAGTCCCAAAAAATCGTCAAAAAACCGCCAAAAGTACAGTATAACCTCCATCAGTGGGACTTATATGAGCTCTCTGTCAGAAGCTAGTTTTAGCACACTGAGAAAAAAACCAATTAAATAAAACAAATATATTGGTTGATCCAAATAAACGTGCTGCTGCGGAGTGCCACCGATATATGAGATCGTTTGAATATTATAAAACATTGGAAAATGTGATTGATTTAAATAACATATTATTTTATTGGAAAAAGCTCTTCTGTTCTCTGAATATCTACATTATCCTTCAAATAAAATTATATTCTATTGAAATCATTCTATATAAAATCCGTAGATGTATTGGATGAGATAATTAAGTGGTTGTTACAAACATTTTTTATTTCGTACAAAAATATAATCCATAGAATTAATTATTTCTTTACTACATCGAAATGTATATGCCATGGGACGTAAGTTTTCCAATTTGTTTTAAATCTTAAATAAAAAGTGAGCATTAGAATGATCATCCACGATAATAGTGGATGAGAATATCAGATATCCAATGGAATATTTTTTTTTTTTTTTTTTTTTTTTATCGGGTTTGTTCCAGTCGTACAGGGTCCTTCCCTTTTAACGAGCCCCCAATCCGCCTCTACCGCCAATTCCACACCCCCCCCCCCCCCCACCTGCGGCCGCAGCCGACTTCCCCCTCTGTATTGTATTCACCATGACATATCTGTCATGGGTATAGGGAAACTGCGGAAAACCTATACCAATACAGCCGGTCATCAAGTTCGCTCCCCAGTCGTGGAACTAGTCTTATTTCGCCGTGAAATGCCGAAGAAAAACATTTCACGACGAAATGTACGCGGCTGGGTTTCGAACTCGGGACCTCCCGGTCCGCAGGTTTAGTGGCGAGCACGCTAACCACTAGACCATCGCACCGGTTATGATATCCAATGGAATATCCATGGAGAGAATATCAGATATTCAACTGATTAGAACAGGTCCTACACTTTGATCTTAGCCATAGGCCAAGAAACGATACTCTTTAGAGTTTCTCCAGCGTTTAAGTAGATATTCGGTTCGCGCTACGCTTACGAGAAACGAGCGCGCGTGCAGCCTCTAGCGGTTACTCCGAGAACTACGGGTTGAATTTTTTCAACTAAATGTGCAAGAAATAACTTTTACTTTCGCATAATTTTTCAACCAATTCAGACATTTGCTTCATATTTTTCGATAAAAATAAAATATTAATTTTTTAACGAATAATGTACTTAAAATCAATATCGGATATGGTGAAAACTATAAAATAACATTTTTACTCGATATAAATTTTGTTCCAATCAAACGAGCGAAATTCAATTTTTCTTGTGTACTCGAATCAACAATGTTCATGTTATGAATTGAAACCCTTTTTCGTTCGTTGCAGAAATTGCATTCAAAACTATGTAATTTGTTCGCGATAATTTTTTAGATAGTTTCAATAATATATTGTTCTCGGCTAACAATATATCTTTTGAATGAAAAAAAAAAACTTTCAATTTTATCATGTCATTGAAGTCAATAGCGATTTGTTTGGACTAATAAATCCGATTATTTACACCAACAATTTTACAATTGAATGAACGAAATTTCACTCAATAACACCAATGATATTGGATCAATGTTTTTTTTTCTCAGTGCAGTAGAGCCTATTTAGCAGTACAGCTTTTAGCAGTGGAGCCTTTCAGCAGTGGAGCTTTTAGCAGTAGAGCCCGACCACGTAATAAACAGTAAGCAACTTGTCAGTCGCGCGACTCGCGCCGGATTTTCTAAATGAATTACTATTGAATGTGTTACACAAAATATTAAAAACAAAGAAAAAAAAACATGTTTTAAATTAAGATTACTTGTTAGATACGTGTACCCACTGCACACAATGCCGAAATTATTATTTTACTATAGTTAGTTCCATCGTCAAATCGTAATTTTTAAATACATTTTACTATCCGTATTGTCCGAATTATTTACATTAAGTTGCCTTTATTATCCAGATTTAATTAATTGGTTATCCGGATTGCAAGCCGTATTTCCAGATGAGAATGGAATACCTGTTGGGTGTACGTGTCGCTGTCCGTGATCGAGTGAGATCGCGAGACTCGCGAGCTACTTTCGTCGCTACCGATTCCCGTCTCCTTTGCCGATAATTTTGCCATCTCGCGCTGCTCGCGCTCCCGTCTCTCGTTCCTCTGTGAACATCAAAGACAAGCGTGACCGCTGTCATCAGCGATTTATCCTTTCGTCTACCCACCAGTGTCAAGGGTGCGACGATAAAAAATCGTCTGTCCGTTCCAACATCGTTATCCGCGATTTTCGCGGCCTCGAGATGGCGCAGCGATATTTCAATATGGCCGGTCAAGGTATAACCTCAAACGTAAACAATTACTCCGTTCGTGATTTCGTGCGCGATGGCTATTGGATTTACCTCCATGGTAGATTGTTTAAATGCCACTGCAGTGGATAATTTATTTTTCCGATCTTTTTTCAGCTCTGTCACCTCTGGACTTAGATAATTTAAGGTTATGGGAGTCTGTAGCAGGTTTCGAGAAGGAGTGATTCTATTTTTCAGAGAATACCTTTTACAAGGGACGTCTGGAATTATATTTATGTATTGTATACAACGGAAGTAAATTTTAATCCTTACTTGGCACACTTCTGTAGAATGCACATCAGTGGCAAGTGAGGGTTAATAATGCTCGATTTATCTATATATATAAAAGGCAAAGTCCTGACTGACTGACTCAGCATCATCCAGCCTGAACCGATAAATGTAGAAACGTGAAATTTGGAGGGCATGTTGGTTTTATTTTGTGTGCAGCATTTAAGCAGGGATTTTTCGAAATTCAGCTGAGGGGAGAAAAGGGGTGACAAATTTTAAAAAATCTAATTCGATTTACTTGATGTTTGGTATTCTTGTTTTTTGAAACAATTAATGAAACACGTATTTCAGCGTTTTTAGAAATTCAACCCCTAAGGGGAGAAAGGGGGTGGCGAAGTTTGCATGGAAAATTGAAAAAATTGGGTCAAATTTACTTGATACTTTGCATGACTGCTCCTACACACAATTAATGAAATTTCCGTGTTTTTGGAAATTCAATCCTCAAGAAGAAAAGGAGGTTTGTATGGTAAGTCCTGATTGACTGACTCAGCATCACCCAGCCTAAACCGCTAAATGTAGAAACGTGAAATTTGGAGGGCATGTTGATTTTATTTGGTAGGCAGCATTTAAAAAGGGATTTTTCGAAATTTAACCCTTGAGGAGAGAAAAGGGGTGGTAAATTTTGTATGGTAATTTGAAGAAATCAAATCGGTTTTACTTGAAATTTGGTATTCTTGCTTCTTGACACTATTAATGAAACACGTATTTCAGCGTTTTTAGAAATTCAACCCCTAAGGGGAGCAAGGGGGTGGCGAAGTTTGTACGGGAAACTTAAAAGTTGAGGTCAAATTTACTTGAAAGTTTGTATAACTGCTCCTAGACACAATTCATGAAATTTCAGTATTTTTGGAAATTCAATCCTCAAGGGAAAAAGGAGGTAGCAACGTCTGTATAGTAAAAGAAATATCTGGTCAGATGTACTTGAAACTTACAAGGAACATCCTTCAGGTTGATTCCTTCGATTTTGTTGAAATTTGGATATGTTATAAAGCACCGAAAAGTAAGCGATACGTATTTTTTTATCGGCGGCAAAACGCCGTTTTAAGGGGTCAAGCCACCCCTCGAAAAAGGCATCTCTAGGGGTAATATAGCAGTTTCACACACAAAGAGTCCACCGATTTTAATGAAACAAAAACGGAAATTCTTCTAATCCGAAGCAATGAAAAATCCACTATAGTGACATCGCAAAAAACGGGGTGAACCACCCCTATATTAAGGGGTGGTTTCATCCCTTAAAACCATTTTTCCGCCGATAAAAAAAATACGTATCGCTTAGTTTTCGGGGCTTTATAACATATCCAAATTTCAACAAAATCGAAGGGTGTCACCTGAGAGGTGTCACCTGGAATTGTTAGTATTAATGATCTTCAACAGAATTATACGTATACCTTAATGAAACATTTCCGGAGCACATTTCGTTAAGGAGCATTCAACACAAGGATACGCGACTTACAGTCGCGTTAAAGAGAATACAAACTTGGAAAGAAGATATCTTGTGCAGTGGCTACAAACTCGCCTTGATGGCCTAACGAGAGTCATGTTCCGAGCGAACAAGCACTCTTTGAGGGATCATCACGGTGTAAAATGTTCAAAAAATCGATTTTTTTGCATTATCCGATAGTACAGGCGGTTGTAAACATGCCCTTCAATTTTATGGGCTAAATTCAAATTATTCGGGTTGCTACTGCCTTTCTCAGAAAAAGGGATTCGGCCAGCTGCGTGAGATCTGGCGCGGACGGACGCGTTTTTCTCGAAATTAAGGTTGTTATGGGGTCAACATGTTACCAACAAGCTGAATATTTTTCTGGACCTTTATAACCTCTTTGCTGATCATCTTGTGCAGTTTGAATATGATCGACAGTACTGTTTTTTAGAAGAAAAAAAATTGGCAAGACGACGTATTTCGTGGGCTAATTACATTACGCTTATGAAAAACTCCCGATCATGTTTTAGTACATTATTAGTATCTGCTGAGTGAATGTTACCACGGAGCTGAAGAAATAGGTACGGTTCGACTAATGATCGGACTAACCCCTGGTACCGTCAAAATTAGGATTCAGAGTACCGTTATAAAATTATTAACGGTTTTGATAGGGAATTTGTGCGAAAATCTAGTACACAAAATATTAGACTGTGCCATCACGGCAACGTCGTAGACGACACAAATACTACCTATCTTATCGGTATTCGGTACTCGGTCAGGATAAATAACAACGAATATTGGTACTTATTCTCTTAATTAGTGATAATTACTTAATATTAATTTGATAACTATGTTCAGAAATGATACATATTTGGACATATTAAGGCAAAGACAAAATAACGCGGATTTTTTTTCATACATACATTCTTTTTAGAATATCGGAAAATTATTAAAGTTTTTTATTTCTTTGAGCCGATAGACAGCTTTAGTACACACTTCTTCTTTTCAGTGGTTTTTTTTTTACTCGGACCGATATTCCTTTTTGACAGCTCCTTGGGCCGATATTGAGGTTACGAAGGGGGCGCATATGTCTCTAACTTCGCGACACTTCTGCCAACCTGAGCATTATGATATACCACGATTTACGACGTTGCCAATTCGTTTCGCGTTAATTGAGCGAGAGAAAGTTATAGAAAATAATTATGCAAAGTAATGAAAGCACTCAATGTAATCCACCGAGTGTACAAAAATGCATATTTTTACAAATAGATGTAGAAAAATAGTTCGCAAAACGCACGTTTAATATGACGATTATTTGAAAGCTAACAGTTGGTAACAGTCAATCGGCTGCGTGTATAAGCATAAGGCGCTCCCCTCGTACTTCACCCTCGACGGCTAAACCCCGTAACAACCTTAATAATCTCTTTACAATTTTCTTTTCCGATAATATTTACGACCACAACCGTGTACATCGTGAGGACTCCTTTTTTACGAAAACAGTTTCAACCGTTAACAAAAATGTAAAGAAAATAAAAATGAGAGTTTAAGAAATTATTTTCTGTTCTTCATGAGTGCTTTGATTTGACATAACAAAATCAGAGTGCTTTGATTTGACATAACAAATCAGACAGAAAAATCGCGAACATCAGCTATTTTTCGACGCCTTACACTGTGATGATCCATTAAAATCGATTTTTCGGTGGCTTATGGAACGACAATTCACTTTTATTATCCGTCTAGATAATAGCCCCGCAACAGCAGAATCTCAAGCAATTTTTCGCTTTTTAAAATGTTGTCCATCGTTATCAATGTATTTTGACAAAGTTCACTATACTTAGTAGAGCTTCCGCTTTAGGCCGCGAGAGGCGACTTTTGGTGATCGCGAATTAGGCCCAAAAAAATGCGTGCCAATTTTAGTTCTCCAACTCAAGTCCAACGTGATCGATCATTTTTTCCCTTTCTCATATACACGGAACATTCGCCCTCTACGTTCTAACGTTGCTGACCTCGCTCGAGAAGCCCTCGACGAGAATGGCGACCAGAAGGTTGAAGAGCACGTAATTGCCGAAAGTCATCAACGCGACGAAGTAGAGGGCGGCCCAGTGCGAAGTCTTCTGCATCCCGTTGAAGAGCACCACGTTCCAGTCTTCCTGGGTGAGAATCTAGGGAGGAGAAAAAAACGAGCGAAAAATACATGTACGCACGTCGAGCGCCATTATTGATCACCCTCGTCCATGCTCGTCGTAATATCGTCGCGAGTCATCCTCGCGATCGTGTGGTTAGTTTTTTTTTATTAAAAAATCACGGCAAAAAAGGAACCAAAGGAAGATACTACGAAAAAAACGATATATATATATGTGTGTATACACATATGTAGATATTAGGAAACATAAGCTACACAAGGGTCGGAATATTTATATTTACATATTTACACATATATGTATATGTATATATGTGTGTGTGTACAGACAACTGGAGAACATTAAAAAAGGACAGAGATACTTTGCTTGATTGAATTATATATATATATATATATAGGGTATTCCAGTTCAATGCAAACAACTATTTCTCTCACTATCGTTTATTATAGATTTCCATAGTAGGAAACCTCGCCACTGGTGTCAAACAAAAAAACCGATTTTTTTCTATTTTTTGCGAAAAAGCGAAAAGTCCGACGAGCCGTTGTTTAAATCCTGAAAAGAAAGGGTTACTTTTAAGACCAATTCTGCTTATTTTTCACGAAAGGTCAACTTACTGTTTCGATATGTCGTATTTTTTCTTGTGAAATTTCGATTTCGATCATGATTATTCGACAGTTTAATAGTGAAAAGAGTACTTTTCGGTGTACATATACATACGACCCGAATTGAATTTCGTTTGAAACTATATTTTCGAATTTTATTTAGTAGCAAGACCGAAAGCCTACTCTTCTGACTTCCAAACTGTCGAATAATGATCGACAAAATCGAAATGTCACATAAAAGTTAGTAAATATAGGAAGCACAAGTTGAGCTTTGGTGAAAACTGCCCAAAAGAGGTCTAAAACGTATTAAAATTTTTCTCGGAACTTCAGAAAAGGCCTGAGTGGACTTTTCGAATTTAAGCAGCCGCAGAAGAGCAAGGGGTGGGAGGAAAATTGGAAAAAACTTCGGTTTTTTGACAACAGGAGTGAGATTTTCTTCGATAGTTTCCATTAAATTGTTGTCTGAGTTGAGCTGGAATACGCCATATATGTTTATATTTATATATTCGTCCAATTACGCGATTAGTCGGTGCGAGTGAACAATAAAAGATGAGAACGATCAAGTGCAGAATAAAGTGCTCCAGCAAGGAGAACATCATGTTAAGATACGTTGCAGAGGGGTGTCGAGAGAAAGATGAAGACAGAGAGAAGAAGAGTGCGAATATTTAAGAGAGCGACAGTATTAATCACAATTTAAAATGGATTGGTTTATATATACATATATGTACAGATTCGTGTGTAGTAAGCGCTGAAGAAAATGGTCGACTGTAATTCACGATCGCAGTCCCGAACGCGTCGAGAGTGCCTTTTTTTTTACCAATTTTCGATCTGATCTCACGCTACTTGCTCGGTGTAATTATTGAAGCGGATGAGTCATTTTGCAACGCTTTCGTGCATACTTGCAAAATGAAAGGTCGATTTTCATTTTAAACATTTGTTGGATGAGAATGAATGGAATTATCGAAATGCAGCGGTTGTTGCAGCCGTTTGAAGCAATTATGACATTTTTAAGTATTTTTCTTTAGGCATTGACCGATTTGGGAATCGGATGTACTGTTTATAAAAATAAATGTTATTTGTTAAATAGTTCTCGATTTTTATATGTATATATGTATATGTATGTATATATATATATACGCTACTCCAAAAAATGAACAGAACAGAAAATTTCTTCATTTTTTTAAATTGTTTTTTGAAATGCTGTTTCTATGTGAAAAATGGTCGTATCGAGATGAGAAAAAAGTATTTTGGAGCTTCCAGTTTCTAGTTTCGAGATCTTTCAGCAAAAACATTTGTTGAGCTACGGTTATCGCGTAATAATAAGAAATAGCAGCAGAAAGCCTTTTTCCAAATTTTTTTTTTTCAAGGCTTCACGGGCTCGGGAATTTTTTTTTTTTCAGTCAAATCAATTTATAGCTTAGATGGCTTGTTTATTCAGCTTCAATTTGTTTTTTTCTGGTCTCTCTGCGTCAATTTTTAGCTGAGATATCCGACTTTGAATGAAAAAAGATCCTTTTTCTTTGATCATAGATATCTCAGCAACCTATGCTCGCACAGGGAATTAAAGGGCAGCTTTGAAAACTTGAATACATTTTCTATAATACCCTTTGGTTGATTTTTGAGAAAACATTTTTTTCACCCTTAACATTAATTATTTAAAAGTACAAAAAAATGGCTATTTATTGTATTTCAGTAAAGCTACCACAACTTTACAAATATTGATGGAAAGACTAATGATACCACTTTTTTTCAGCTTAATTTGCCCCTAATAGCCCTGTAAATTTTCAAATTGTTCCATCGAACCGTTTTTCCGGACCGATGGATTAAAGTTTTACAAAACAATTAAGGGACCAGTCCCTTTTATGAATTTCAAAAAATCGAAAGCAAGCAAGACTTGAAGAAATTGACGATGATGAGCAATCAGAAGGGTTTTTATACGGTGCAGGAATTGCCGATTGAGTTTAGGTAAGAGTTTTTCATAGTATAAACTTCAAACGCGTTTTTCTCGAAATAACGTTTTCAAAATCCAGCTCCATCGTATCTCTAAAACTAATAAACCGATTGTCTTAAAATTTGAACCACATATTGTAAACATGATTCGCAACAAGATGACCCTCGATGGTTTTAAAATTTTGATTTTTACTCTTTTTTTGCGAAAAACTGCGTATCAAACGTGTTTTTTTTTACTTTTTTTCGTTTTTTATCTGCCATTTTTTTATTTTTCGATAAAACTTTACATCCGAGGGTCATTTTGTAGCTGGTGTCATACTGAATCTAATGGACTTTAATTTTTTTGTTTCAGACAAGCCGTTGCCGAGCTGTGATGGAGCTACCTAGCCCACCTATTTTTGAGGCGTTACGTTTAACTATAGTTTTTGTACTTAGAAATAAATAAAAATAAATAAATAAATGTTTTAATGCATTTCACGACCTTATTTTTCAAGCCCAACAACTATTATAGTCATATATTTTATAAAATCCTCAAAAACACGCGAAAATAGCCATTTTTCGTGGCTCCAAAGTGGACTGGCCCCTTAAAGAAAAACGTGTATTGTTCCTAAACATCGTGTAATCATCATCAAAATGAGAAGACCAATTTTTTCTTCGATTTTTTTCACAACTTTGCACAAGTGACTTGTTAAATTTAAGAAAAAAAAAATCGAAAAAAAAACAATTATTTGTAAAACATTTCAGGAAACAATACTGTCTGTTTTTTGACACGATTCCTTTGCCACGAGGCCTTTGCGCACCATAATTTCACTCATCTTTAATTGCATTAGTTGAAAGTTGATACCCCCAAGCTGTATTCACTAGTCGATCTGAGAACATTTATCCGATTAATTATCGACATTTTCTGCGAAGGTTATTAGAGTTACAAAAAACAGTTTTTTTTTTCAATCCGTTGGTAGAAATGGTTTATCTCGGTGCTAAATAGCCAAAAACATTACATCACCCGTAGCGTAAACGTCCTGTCTAACCGCACGTGAAATTACATACAGCAAACTATTTTTGGCAGCATTACGATATCTGTGGCCCATAATTCTGACCACGTAGTCTTTTTGGAATGCTTTTTTTCTGGTCGTCTAGGTGCAGTTTAAACATTGTAAAAAAAAATTGAAAGAAATCTGATAAATGTCAACGCATTTGAAACGAGAGACTGCAACATTTTTCCCTCTCGACATTTTGTCTCTAACTCAATAGTTTTCGAGATACGCCAATCAATTGTTCGGACGATTCTCCGAGGTTCGGCCAAACAAATTTCGAAAAAAATTCTGAAAAATATAAGCGAATTTAAAATCGAAAATTAAAAAAGTTTATCCTACTGATATTTTGTTATCAACGCCATATTTTTCGAGTTAAGCCCTTCTACTCATCAGAGTTTCGAGCGAAGAAAGTTTTTAAACAATCTCAGAGGAAAATTTTGAAAAAAAAATCCAGGCGATACAGTATAAACTTAATCTACTTTTTACATCTTTGGGATTATTTCTTAAACCCTATAGTTCTTGAGTTAGATTGCATTTGGAAAATGCAATAGCCGAAAATGAATTTTTTCAGCCAAAAATGAATTAACTTTGCGAAAAAAATCGTACGAAACTTAAAAAAAAATGGAGCACCTCAAATTTATCATGGATAAACATGACAAAAAATGCATCCATAAGTCATGGGTCCACTTCTCGATTATCGAAAAAAAGCCGAAAAACAGTCACGTACAAAAGTGCTTACCGAGTCGAAGAAACAATAATAAAAAATATTTCGAAAAACCAAAACAAAGCTGAATTTGTTCCCTTCAAAATGCCGTTCGGTAAAGGCCATAACCGGGTAAGTACGGAAAAATTGGCCCCGCATTTTTTCCAGCGAAATTTGGAGTATATTCTGAGGTATAAAAAAAAAAAAAAAAATTCTAAAAATTTCAAGCCCGTCAACGCAATGGTTTTAGAAAAATGATTTTTTTTTAAACATAAAAAAAAAAAATAACTTCCAGAAATGGTACAGTGGATCGATTTGATTTTTTTTTGGTACTTGTTCCGATCAAACGTGTTACGAAATAAAATTATAGAACATCTTGCGAAAGATTAAGGTTTGAAAAAAAATAATGTTCCTTGTTTTATTATTTTTTTACTATAATCCACTTGGGGTACGATAGCGAAAATTTTTTCATATAATCTTTGGGCACCGTATTAGATTATATAATTTTTTCGAAATGATCGGTTTGGTACGCCACAGTGAAAAAAAAAAGAAACACACTTTATTGATATATTTTAGTTATATAGATATATCACTAAAATATATCAATAAAGTCTATTTTTTTTTCACTGTGGCGTACCAAACCGATCATTTTGAAAAAAATATATAATCTAATAAGGTGCCCAAAGATTAAATGAAAAAAAAAAATCGTTATTGTACCCCAATTGGATTATAGTAAAAAAAAAATAAAACAAGGAACATTATTTTTTTTTAAACCTTAATCTTTCGCAAGATGTTCTATAATTTTATTTCGTAACACGTTTGATCGTAACAAGTACCAAAAAAATCGAATCGATCCACTGAAGCGTTTCCGGAATTTTTATTTATTAAAAGAAAAAAAAATTCATTTTTCCAAAACCAATACGTTGACGGGGATGAAATGTTCAGAAATTTTTTTTTTTTTTTATACCTCAGAATATACTCTTAATTTCACTGCAGAAAATGGTTAACTTTTTTTTTACGAAGCTATGTAACTTTCAGTGCGGCAAGAAATATCGACTGGTGTATCTAAACTTTTGAGCGGCAATGTATGTAAGCATTAAAAAAACATCCAAACCAACCAAAATTCTAAAACCCCTGTTTTAGAAATTCGACCCCTTTAGGGTCGAATTTCGATTTTTTCCACTCTTGAAAAAAGTCTTATTTTGGGTCAAATATGAAGGCTGCGTGTCCAGAATTAGGAACCACAGATATCGTAATATCTCCCTATTTTTTATCTCTGGTCTTCTGTGGTGAACAAATTTCCAAAAATTCCTAAAGACTCAGTATAGTCGAGACAATAACACACAGTGTTATTCTAAAAATTAAATCTTGTACTAACGCTCCAAACTTCTTAATTTCCTTATCGTTACGTGAAAAAAAAAAAGTTTCACACGTAACCTCAAAAGAGTGACCGAATGGAAATGTTACTCTCGACGGCGATCGTGTGAACTGCGAGAGTGAAAGGTTGGACGTAAAATGCGTATATATACACTGTGCGTTGTCCGGCGTGTCATACAGACGTGGAGGGGTGATCGATTGATGAGGAAGAGAAATGACGACGACGACGAAGATGACAAGGGGGTGTGTGTGTGTGTGCGTGTTCAATATACCTGAAAAACTGTGACGAGTGCCCAGACGATGTCGTTGAAATGTTTTCGATCACAGCGACACATTGGGTGGCGTGATACGACCTCGGCACAGGTACAGGGCCGACTCCGGTCCGCCCACATGCAAAACTTACCCCCGAACAGGTACATCCCTAGTATGCTGCAACCGAGACAATCCGGTTGCCTAAAGTAAACGTGCCGAGATTTCTAACCGGGTATAGGAGCGCGCGCGAGGGACTCTACGTCGTGTACAACCAATCGCGCTTTTTTTCGTTCAGGAAGTCAACATCTCTACAGGTGTGTCCAGACTTTATATATATATATATATATATATATATATTATTATAAGCGCAGAGTGTAATCTCATTTTGTAAAAAGGGATGCAAAAATTTCAAGCACCCCGCGTACTGGAACAATCGATTACTTCCAGGTGATCGAGGATGAAAAGTTTTTTCAAGTAATTCGAGTGCAATCGTATTGCCCAATTTATGACAATATTTGGTTTTAGAAGTCGGAGCATGGTTTCACTGACATGTAGAAATTTTTTTCTGTTGTTACGGTGCAATTTTTTCTGAGCCAATTGCAGTAGAATTATTATTTTTTTTTAGTGGCATCATTTTGAGTGTATTATTTACTTATTTACTTTACGTTTTGTCGTGTTCGATTTGTGGGGAGATTTTTTTTATTTTTTACTGCCTTGGGACTTTCTTTTAAATGTGTAACTTTGACGGTGGGACATTTTTTTTCTTGCCGTTTACAGTGAGACTATTTTTTTCGATGTGTGCGGATTAGAGCGAATCTATTTTCTTTTATTGGTATCAATTAGAGTGGAATCAATTGTTTTGAGAGAAAGTGCCAACTACAGTGGAGTTATTTGTTTTTTGAGAGAACATTACAGCGAGGACTATTTTTAAAAAATTAGTGCCAATTATAGTAGGTCGTTTAATATTAATTGCCGATTGTAGTAGGTTCTTTTTAATGAGATTAAAGGGGGAGATATCTTTAGGCGAAGAAAAAGTTTGCCGATATTGATGATCTTTTTTAAAATGTATTACTACTGAATTTGTTATTACTACTTTTGGCTGTTACATGGTATTTTTTTTATTAAACTTGAAAAATGGGGGAGGTATGGCACGGTCATCTAAACTGCATTTTCAAAACTGGCGTGACGTTTAGCTAAAAAATTAATCGCCCAATTGTTATGAAATTTAGTATAAATCTTTGTAACCTTATTGTCTAAAACATAATCCTAAATGTTTCCGAAAATTAAAAAAAAAGTATTTTGTAATTGTAAAATGTAGGTATGTTTTTCGGAGAATTTAATTGTTTTGTTTCAATGCGTGAACAACTTGTTCTTGATTCATATTCTGCGTATGAGTGTTAAGGAGATTGGAACGATTCGGTTGAGTCAAATGACGGTTTATTAATTTTTATTTCCAATCAACATTAAAAAAATGCATACGAGGTACAGATTTATTCTGTATATGGTATTTTTTAAATATATAATTGAAGGGCAAAATTATGCATTTTGATATTTTTATTATGTAAATTAGAAAAACTTTTGTGTTACTACCAACTTGAAAAAGTATGACATTAACGATGATTATTATTTTAAAAAACTACGATAACGAATGTTTTATACAATTCACAATGAAATTTTGACTAATTTATAATTATGCCTATTCTTATTTACGTCACGAGATTATTGGCCCATGGTTTACGATGGGCAAGATGAGGATTTTTTTTTCTGAATGTTTACAAAGGTTTAATTTGCGTTAATCCGTTGTTAGAAATGGTTAATATTGGTGCTAAATAAAAAAAAAATTACATAACCTTTAGTCTGAAAGTCTGGCCCGTCTACCCGCACGGTAAATTACACACATTAAACTAGTTTTTATCTGTGGTGTTTGGTGGTGAAAGAATTTCAAAAAATTCGAGAAGACTCAGTATAGTCTAAATAATAACATGTATTTTTTTAATTAAATTTAACCTTGGATTGTGGCTAACGTTCCAACTTCCTTAATGAAAGAAAAATCTTAGTTTGTTTCAGATTAATTCCACCGACGCTACGTGTCACGCCGTCTGACGGCAACTGGTGCAACCGGTTTAGAAGATCGTGCCAACCGTAACAGCCAAAAGTAGTAATAAAACATATCCTAAGTGTCAAAAATGGTGAAGAAATCTTTCCTTTCGAAAAAAAGTCATGAAATTCAGATATTTTTACCTCGCTTAAGGGTGTTTCCCCCCTTAATCTATTTTTGTAAGCGCCAATCACAGGAGTATTGACCTATTTTTAAAAAATGGCAATTATAGCGGGATTAACCTATTTTTAAATTAACGATTACAGTTCGATTATTTTATTTAAAACATCAATTTTCGAATTGCCAATTATAGTGGGTTTAATCCATTGTTTAAAATTGACTACTACAGTGGGTTTCAGGGCTTACGCCTAGTTGACATTTTTGAACATACCCATTTTTTTCGTTTTTGACGGGTTTTCAAAATATAACATTTTTAGAATATTTTCTAGAAATAGAAAAAATATTCTCTAGAAATTTTAATTCGATCCGTTAAAAGTTGAGGGCGTTACAGGTAGGTTCCGCGAACCGGCAAACCTCGAACTGGCGAACGTTAAAAAGGTCTTTCTCAAAGTGACTTTTTCGAAATCGGTGATCACGATATCGCAAAAATCACTGCCCCGATCAACTTCAAATTCAACAAGCTTATTTTACATTGAAAAAAAGCAGTTTTTGAAGGTAGGATTTTCTTTTGATACAGTTTTTTAATAAACGAAAATAGAGGGTTTTTCACCAAAAATCGATACTACCACTTTGGAAGGCGGCGATTTTTTCAAAAATCAATGTTTTTTAAACCATTTCATCTACCACATTTATAATTTTTCTTCGATACCAAAATTGCAATAGATATTAAAACCCACACACTTTGGTGTAAAAAATTGGAAACTTGCACCCGTTTACCCAAACAAAATCCTCTTTTTCCGGCTAGGAGCTAGGTGTAACCCGGTAATCAGGTTTTGAATTGCCCATTACAGTGGAATTGATCCACTTTTCAAATTGACGATTACCCTGAATTAAATCATTTTTTTAATTGCCACTAATAATGGGATTAATAATTTAATTGACGATGACACTCGAATTGAACGATTTTTAAAATGGTCAATTATACCGAAGGATTAATGTATTCTTTTAATAGTCAATTACCGTATGATTAATATATTTTTCAATTGTCAATTACCATAATATAAATCTATTTTATAATAGTCGATTACCGTAACGTTAATCAATTTTTTAAATTGCCCATTCCGGGGGGATTAATCTATTTTTTAAACTGACAATTACTGCACGATTGATCTATTTTTCGAATCGACAATTCCAGTCGTTCGATTTTTCAAATTAATTGTTATTTACAATCGGACTATCAGCTTCGACTCTCCATTATTCGACTGGATCGTTCTCGCCGAACGATCGAATGAGAATACACTCTCGCGGCTTTGTTCGAAGTGAAAAATACTTTACAATCCAAAGTCTGTACCGCTGAACACCTTAATTATTATGAAGCAACCCAAAAAAGTAACTAACACGGATATGTACGTAAACCGCTAGCCTTTTTCTCCCACAATGTATTAATTGTTGCTTGCCATCCAGCGACACCTGTCGCGGGACGCTTTGCCTCCATACGTCGTTCAAGGGCAACTTCCGCATCGGGAAAATCCAACAGGAAGGAAAAAAAAACGAAAAATCCTCGCAGTCGGTGCTGGCCAAACCCGGTTACCTACGTCTACGGAATACACACACACACACACACCCACATAATATAAGATTTGTGCGCGTGTGCGTGTGCGATTTGAGTGTATCAAGTCTTACGTGTACATATATCGAGGGGGGAAATTTATCGCTGGCGAGACGTCGCGCAGTTTTGACGAGACTCAACGATCATGTGATACAGCAGGATGGGACATCGAGATTTATTTGTAAATTTGTTTTTTTTTTAAATCTTCTTCCGATTTTTCAACAATCATGCAAAGCGCCTAACTCATCGTAAGTGCGAATACTTTGCACACCAGGGCACGAATCATAAGTCACTAGAAATTGGACACTCGAAAACTCACGAAAGCATTGAATTCAGACGGAAAAAAAACTTGTCTCAAAATTTGAACATTGGTCGACTCTGTTTTTTTTTTTCGTCAGACCGATTTCAAAGTCGTTTCCACTTTTTTTTAAATGGCGCCTCTACGTTTTCCAAAACGCGGCCAGTGAACTTGTGTGACCTTGGGACGACCTTGATGTAGCGAAAAAATGTTTTAACGTTAATCTTGTCGGCCAGCAAATAATGACTTTTTTATTGTTTTCGGGTAAGGTTCCCTTCCCCCCCCCCCCCTTTGAGCTGAAATTTTGCACAAACCTTCTTTTCAATATTTTAAGAGGACCCCTAAAGGGATTTTTGGCTACGCGCAATAATTTTCGAGATATTACAATTTGAAGTTTTTTTTTAAGGGGCTATGCCAGTGTGACACTTTCAAAAAATCGATTTTTTTTGCCTTTTTCCACAGTTTATACTTTCAAGAATATCATTATCATTTATATCATTTTATCTTGCAAAAATCGATCGTTAAATCTTTAAACGCGTTTTTCTTGAAATGAGATTTTTCAAGTTTGCTGACATTGTACCTCAAAGAGTAATTATCCGATTGACTTGAAATTTGAACTGAGTACGCTTGAATATATTTACTCTATAATGACGTAGGATATTTTTGATTGAATGAAAATTGACGATTTGGCATTGAAAAAAACGACCATTTTATAGGCAAGAGAACAGACTTTTTTCCATAACTACGCCATTTTGTTAGATTTTGATATTTTTCGAAAATCCTATGTCATTGTACAGGAAATACCTTCCAGTTTAATGACATTTTTTCCTTTTTCGGTTTCAGCTACTCAATCGGCCGGAATCATGTCAGCAGTGGAGGAACTTTTTTTTTGGCGCCTCTGAAGGCAGCGCATAAGTCGCTTGGATTTCAATATTTTTCTATGAAAAAATCATGTAATATAGGTCAAACATAGCCAAATATATTCTTAATTTTCCGAAACATTTAATTGAGTACTTTTTTCCAAAAAAATTCCCGAAAATCAATTAAAAAAATAATTTGAATTCAGTATCTCGAAAACTATTGGCCGTCACCAAAAATCCCTTTAGGGGTTGTCACAAAACATTAAAAGGAAGGTTTGTAAAAAATTTCAGCTCGTTCGGCGGAGGGGAGGGAGCTCGGAACCTCATTCTTATTTTCATTGACCTACACACGTTCGAAATGTTCCGTCCAATCAATTGGCCGATATTTTTTCAAACAATTACGAGATTCGATGTGTCGCGAAGCTTTTGCAACATCGTCGAGTGTCCAATTTCCCCCGACTCGGAGCGTCTACGTTCTCAATAATTTACTCATGGGATCGGCGGGTAAATTAGTGAATCAGAATATACGAATAGAACCAACGCGCATCTCAGAAGCGGAAAATCGATCCTCGGACACGCAGTTACTACTGGAGTATTAGAGAAACAAAAAAAGTAGCGCCCAAATATAAACTACAATGCGATTACTAAGGTACGATTACTCTAACAAGTAGCCGATGATACGAATAATTGAACATCGATCCTAGTCGAGCACAACGATGCAGAATTCAGAAGACGATACGTACTAAGCACATTTGTCACACATTTAACAACCACGAGCACATAGATCGACGTGAAAAGTAGAAGAAAAACGAAAATGAACCAACGAAAAATCCGGAAAGATGGTAAACCTCGTTTTTTTCGATCGCTTTCTCGCTCTTTTCTCTCTCACGACACAGAGGCACGTTGAATTAACGCAGCGGACGATCGCAGCCCTGTTCTCTGGTTTGTGAAATTGCCCCCCCCCCCCCCCCCCCCCGCCGTTAGGTTCATCGTCAACGATCGAGCATGGAAAAGAGAAAAAAGAAAGAAGAAAAAACAAAAACATTCGTATACGTTACCTTGCGAGCCCGCGAAATCATATGGGAATAAGACGTAGACAGTGCTCGGGACTCGGTGAGAGTGTAAGAGAGAAAGAGAGCAAGAGAGGGAGAGACAAAGAGAGAGACAGACGTTGAATTTCGACGCTTTTTTCGCGAGACATCGGCGCACCAGATGTTTGGTGGCAATTTGGACCCCCTGGAGAAGTTTCGTGTCGTGATTCGAAAAAGTGTGAAAATATATCGATGCAATTTTGTTTTTTATGCCGTCTACAAAGTTCGAGACATTGTTTTTTTTAGAGGGAGAGAGAGGATGAAATGACCGATTTCGTGATATTTGTTAAAAATTAATTGGTGGGAAATTAAGTAGCTTCGAATTAATGCCTTATTGAGGGGCCAGTCCACTTTGAAAATTTCGAAAAATCGTAAGCAAGCAAGACTTGAAGAAATCGACGATGATGAGCAATCGGAAGGGATTTTGTACGGTGCAGGAATTGCCGATTGAGTTTAGGTAAGAGTCTTTCACAGTATAAACTTCAAACGCGTTTTTCTCGAAACAACGCTTTCAAAATCTAGCTCCATCGTATCTCTAAAACTAATAAACCGATTCTCTTGAAATTTGAACCACATATTGTGAACATTATTCGCAACAAGATGACCCTCGATGGTTTTTAAATTTTGATTTTCACTCTTTTTTTGCGAAAAACTGCGACAAAAATCTCGTTTTATTTTACTTTTTTCTTTTTTCATCTGCTATTTTCTTATTTTTTGATAAAACTTTATATCCGAGGGTCATTTTGTAGCTGGTGTCATACTGAATCTAATGGACTTTGATTTTTTTATTTCAGACAAGCCGTTACCGAGTTGTGATGAAGCTACCCAGCCCACCCATTTTTGAGGCGTTACGTTAAACTAAGTTTTTGTACTTAAAAATGAATGAAAAATTAATTAAAAATTAAAAAAAAATGTATTTCAAGACTTTATTTATCAAGCCCAACAACTTTTATATTCATATTTTTTATAAAATCCTCAAAAAAAAATCTCGAAAACAGCCTTTTTTCGTAGCTCCAAAGTGGACTGGCCCCTTAATTGTTTGGCTAATAATGGAGTTCCAATTGATTAGCTTCAATTTAGGAACTGTAAATAAATTAGCTTTGGATTAAGCGCCACTTGGTTAATGAAGTTAACATTAAGCTTCGCATTAATCCCTTAAAAATTGTTTGGCTAGTAATCGAGTTCCAATTGATTAGCTTCAATTTAGGCACCGTAAATGTAAAATGTAAAATCCGTAAAAATAGGCTTTTTGGGAATTTTTTTCAGAAAAACTACAACATAAATCGCGATTGCAAAAAAGGGTGTTTATCATACATATCAGTGACTGTATACAATAATTTTTTTGTAGCGATTAATTTCAAAATGGCGGCTGTGCAGCGTTTATCTCAAAACTGCATTTTTTAAGTTGGCCGGAAACATTACTCAAACGATTTTCAACCGATTCACTTGAAATGTTGAATATATCTTGAAAAATACATTGTCTATGGAAGTACGTAGGATTTTTTTTATATTGCGTAGTTCATTTGTTATTAACAATTATCTGACGACTTTTTAGGCAAATTTTTCATTTGCCAAAAATTTGCCTAAAACATCGTTAATAACAAAGGAATTATGCAATATAAAAAAAATCCTACGTACTTCCATAGACAATGTATTTTTCAAGATAAATTCAACATTTCAAGTGAATCGGTTGAAAATTGTCTGAGTTATGTTTCCGGCCAACTTAAAAAAATGCAGTTTTGGGATAAACGCTGCACAGCCGCAATTTTGAAATTAATCGCTTCGAAAAAATTATTGTATACAGTCACTGATATGTATGATAAACACCCTCGTTGTAATCTCGATTTATTTTGTAGTTTTTCTGGAAAAAAACCCAAAAAAGCATATTTTTTCGGCCTCTAGAGTGGCCTAACCCCTTAAAACTTTCAATATCGTTGTTCTCGAACCAACTTTTCTCGACCTGGCCGGAATCATAACTCTAGCTATAGTTTTCCGATTTTCAATTTTAACAAACCTAAATTTTCGTAACTGCAGTAGCTATGTATGTACCCGTTTTTTTTAAATTTAGTATTTTTGAAGCCCCCGAAGATAAGTAAACATTTAGCCAAAATTACCCTTTTTTTAACACCCGTCAATTTAGGAGATTTTTTTTTTCGAAAACCAGCTATGTAGAACGAGAAGTACATTTATGTAGATTACAAAAAAAAAAATTTGTATTTTTTCAGACCAACCATTGTCAAGTTATCGATCCTACCGTTGGATCACATTTTTTATACAGACGCTCTATTATACCTCAACAACATTGTTCATTTAAATTTTTTTAAATAAAAATTTACTTATTTTTTAAATAAAAATATACACGTAAATTTTTTTAAATAAAAATTTACACGTATTAAGTTCAATGTATGCTAAATAACATACCTTTTTTACAAATCCTAAACAAATAATCTAGTAGACAAAAAAAATCGGAAAAAACGACGCTCTTGCGGCCCGTCACAGTGGTGTCCACCGTTAAGAAAAATGAGCTCGAAATACCCGAAGCCATTTCGAGTTAGAGATTCTCTCCAGGCGGAATAAATTTCTTTGTAGATCGTAATGTCTCCGCGTGCGAGAAGCGCGAAAATTGAATGATGAGGATAGAGCTTTGTTCGAAGCTGTCTTAAAGGGAGGTTGGAGCGGACCAGTTGAGTCAAATGACGACTCATACTTTTTTTCTCAATGAACATAAAAAAATATCTAGGAAGTATAGATTTATTCTGTAGATGCTAATTTTTCATGAAATATATAATAAGAGAGCAAAATTGTGTATTTTTTAAAATTATTATTGTGTGAATAAGAAAAACTTTTGTTTTACTACCAAATTGAAAAAGGAAAACATTATCGATGATTATTATGATAAAAACTGCATCAGTGAATATTTCACACAACTCACGAGGAACATCACTCAGGTGTCCGCCGTCGATTTTGTTGAAACTCATATATGTGTTTATGCATTGAAAACTATTAGACACGTATTTTTTTTATCTGCGGAAAAACGGTTTTAAGGGAGAATACCACCCCTCAAAGAAAGGCGTATCGAGGGGTAATTTTGCAGTTTCACCCATGAGCAGTTCACCGATCCGAATGAAACAAAAACCAAAATTCTTGTAATGTAAAGCGATGAAAAATCCACTGTAAAATAATTGAAAACGAATGAAATTAAGAGGTGACACACCTTTCTTTGAGGGATCGTTTCCCCCCTTAAAAACGTTTTTCCGCAGATAAAAAAAAATACGTGCCGTTTTCAATGCTTTATCACATATATGAGTTTCACCAAAATCGGAGGCGGGCAGTTAAGTGATGTTTCTTTTAAAATTGAATTTAAAGTCTTTTATTATTATGCCTATTTATATTTATGTCACGAGATTATTTATTATAACAATTGCTTAATATCAATTGTTGCCGAAATACGGCGATTTCGCGGACATTGAGGTTGGCAGCACTGCTCTTCATTCGCCAGCCAAAATTCCTAATTTTTCATCAAACTTTGATGGTTCAATATTGAATATATATGGTTAACGATGGGAAAGATGGATTAGTTTTCTAAATATTTACGAAGGTTAAGTTTGCATTAATTCGTTGTTAGAAATGGTTTATCTTTGTGCTAAATAGCCAAAAAATTACATCACCCATATGGTTTAGGGGTCTTCTCACTTTAAATGCTAAAAACAGGCTATTTTCATGAATTTCTTTGATAGGTTTATATTATAGATAATGGTATGAAAGTTGTTACACTTAATAAATACAATTTCGAAATACATTATTTAAAGATGATTTATTTATTTAAGTCACTATTTATAGACGAAAATGTTAGTTAAGAAAATGTCCTAAAAAATTGTAGGTCTGCGCTATTGATGAAATCTCGGAGATGGATCATCCGAAACAAAAAAATCAAACGGTTTTAGATTCAGTATGTTAATGGCCATAGCGCATATTGTAAGATTTTTCATATATGCAAAAATAACAAAATTGCGGACCATTTAAAAAAAAAACAAAAGAAAAACGTGTTTTTTCACCGTTTTCGGCAGAAAAAATAGTAAATATCAAAATTTTTAAAAATCCTGGATATGCGCTATATCTATATTTGTAAAGAATATGTGGTTGAAATTTAATAAAAATCGGTTCAGGCTTTGAAGATTTTATCAACAAGCCATCCAAAAACGTTGTTTCGAGAAAAACGCGTTAAAAGTTTGTTTGGGTTACATTAATACATAAACATTTGATTTAAATGTATTTCCCCGTGAAAAAATGGACAAATATAAACATAGATAGTTATTTATACTCATATATAACATTATATACAATTATATATGCCTTCACATGATATCATGAATGGATCATACATGTAGATGTATTACCATGTATAGTATTTTTTTTTTAGGTGTGGACCATATATGCCCATATATGATCATGTATGTTCAAAAGTTGCTACTCTGAACTCGTATATGAACATATGGTTGTATATATGTACTCATATATGATACAACATGTACTATATATTATCATATATAATTGTATATGAGACCATGTATATGAACCTATATATGATGTACAAACTATTTTGGTGTCATATATAATCATATATTGGGAGTACAACTTTGCAGTGACCGTTTTTTTTTCAAAAGTTTAAGGCTTTATTCTAAAAAAGTGGCTACATATTTTTTAATCAAAGTACTGCCCGTCGCTAGCTACGACCTCGGCCCATCTTTCAGGTAGCATTCGAATCCCGCGTCGATAAAAGTCTTGGTCCTTGGAGGCAATCCAGGAATCGACCCAATTTTTGACTTCTTCGTAAGTACCGAAGTGCTGGTCAGCCAAATCGTGTGCCATTGACCGGAACAAGTGATAGTCGGAAGGGGCAATGTCTGGAGAGTACGGCGGGTGGGATAAAACCTCCCATTTCAGCGTTTCCAAGTACTTTTTCACGACATTTGCAACATGGGGTCGGGCATTGTCATGCTGCAGTATCACCTTGTCATGTCTTTCGTTGAATTGTGGCCGTTTCTCTTTGAGTGCCTTACTCAAGCGCAGCAACTGACGTCGGTATAGTTCCCCTGTGATGGTTTCGGATGGTTTGAGCAGCTCATAGTACACAACGCCCAGCTGGTCCCACCAGATACACAGCATCACTTTGGATCCGTGAATATTCGGTTTGGGCGTCGATGACGGAATATGACCAGGCAGTCCCCATGATTTTCGGCGTTTAGGATTATCGTAGTAAACCCACTTTTCATCTTCAGTCACAATCCGGTGCAAAAATCCCTTCCTTTGTTGTCTTTGGAGCAGTTCCCGCAAATGCTGAGAATTTGGCTCGTAGGTTGCCATGTTTGAGTGCCAATAACTTTATAATGCATACACGTATCCGTTAGCTTTTTTAAATTGTTTACATTGGCAGAGCCTCTAGTTTAAAATGCCACTTTTTTATTGAGCTAGGGCCACTACTTCGGTCGCAGTGGCTCTATAAGTAAAACGGTCACTGCAAAGTTGTACTCCTAATATGTAATCGTAATTATCCGCAACAACCATATTTGAACGTATATAATAACGAAAACATATATGACCATGGATATTATTCCATATATAATACCACTACAGACTATCTTGATATCATATAGGATCATGTATACTGCGTGTCATTTTTCATATAATACTGCCTATAAGCAGCAAAATCAGCATGTGATGCTGATAATATTTTATTGTTTTATTATAAACGTACTAAAATGGTGATTTAAATAATTGTTAATATATATACTAATTATAAATATTTTTTTTCGGTATTATTTATTTACCAGCGTAATATCACAAATAGGTCAACACATATTGTACTTCTTCATATAATCATATTTTACATTTGTGTTATAAAAAAAAGGATTTGTACATTTGCATCTGTATACCCGTTTATATATGTCCATTTTTTCCCGGGTCGAAAGTGTATTTATTAAGTGTAACAACTTTTATAGCAATAGCTATGATATAAACCTATCAAAAAATAATGAAAATAGCCTTTTTTTAGTGTCTAAAGTGAGAAGACCCCTTAACGTCTTGTCCATCTAACCGCACGTATAAGTACATACATGGAACTATTTTTTATCTCTGATATTTTGTGGTGAAAAACATTCAAAAAATTCGTCAAGACTCACAATAGTGTAGACAAAAACATATATTTTTGATTCTTCTTAATTTTGGATTGTGGTTAACGCTCCAACCTCCTTAGGAGAGATATTTCTGTGCAGCCACAGCCACTGAGGGCGAGTGCATTAAAAACGTACAACTATCCCAATTTTCTGTTTTCCCTTCGTGCCCGTCCCGCGCCTCGTTAAAAAGCCTTTTCCTTCCTAATTGCGAACTCGAAAGTCTTCGTCGTCGTCGTTGTTGTTGTCGGTGCGTAATTACGACGCTTGGGGGCTCGGTTGAATTGTGCAGTGTATCCTGTACACGTCGTCAGCGAAGAAAAAAATCTGTGTCAGATGACTGCCCATTGCCGTAATACGGCTTGACAATCGTGCGGCAAAAACTAAATTGGCGTGAATATGGACCACCCGGTCGAACAGAGCGAACAAAGAATTTCCGCTGCGCCAAGATCAGATTCAAGACGAAGTTTCCCAACGAATATTTCGCTAAGTCAATTCAATTAATTCACAAAAAATCCCCATTATTAAAAAAAAAAATCATTTGGGAGAACTCCCCCCTTTTGGCCTCCGGCGAATTCCAGGGGTCCATATTCCTACCAACACAACGCGACACGTAAAAACTCGACAAAAAAAATCCAACCCAACCAGGGTCCGTCCAAATTCCCACCAATACCTGGAGCGTCTATTTTCTTACGCGCCAATGACACGTCTCTGTGTTTTTGTGCGTAAACTGATGATACGAGGATGATAACGACGTTACACATGAGCGATATGCGAGTCTATACGCTTCACGAATTATACCAATGAAGAGGACCAAGCGCGGGATGAAAGAGAGAAGCAGAAGAATAAAAAAAATGTACAACACTATATAGAAGAAAAAAAATGAAGATGAAAGAAACAAAAACAAAAACAAAATCGTTCGACGTGATAAGTACGTATCCTGTAAGGTACCTGAAAGACCGTCACGATAGCCCAGAGCAACGAGTCAAAGTTTTTTCTATCACACTCGACGTCGGAGCTGCCTTTCATCGTTTCACGGAATTTGCAACCAAACAGGTTCATCCCGAGAATACTACAACACAACGAAACGTGCGATATATATATATATATATATATATATATATATATATATATATATATATAGTATAGTATATACGTAGAAAATTGCAATTATTTCATACATATTTTTGATAAAATGCCATGAGAAGTTAATAAGAATAATTTAAAAAATAGCTTCTCATCCGTCTCGCATATTTCTTTTCTTTACTCGCAATGTTCACGCTTATTTTTGTAATCAAACGTCAAATGACGGTATTTGGGTCTGTGTGGGTTTATACGCGATAATATATACTTGAATTTTAATACCGTCACGGTTTGGGGAGGGGGAGAGGGTAGAAAAATGAGCGGAAATTGAATAGACGATAGCAAATATATATGTATATGAGAGTGGTTCTTAATTTCGTGATGTTGGAAATTATTTGGCACTGTTCCTCAAAAGTAATCAACACATGAAGAAAAAAAAGTTGGCCACAAGCGAAAATTTATCCAATAATTCTAACCTACCCCACCGAGCTGACGAATTTTTATATGAGACAATGCATGCTTTTAAAATTTCGTTAAGAAGATTGTTTATTATTTCAAAACTATACATGATGGAAAAATTTCACATGATGTTTTTGTAGGAAATTTAAGGCTCTACAAAAAAGGTAACTGGTAAAATTTTCATGGATTTAATATTTATCACGTAATTAGCGAAAAATTGTCATCGTTTATTCCAAAAATCGATCATTATGGTCAAAACAGAAGTTTGACGTCGAAAAACTGCAATTTATTTTTCGTATGCAATTAAAAATATGAAGAGATACGTAGCGCACTCAATAACACTGTTTAAACAATATCGAAATTTTCAATTTTATCATAAATTATGATAAATTAAAGCCATCCTGCCTTACCGACGAGTATCCTTTCGTCGGATGAGTTGCTTCCCATGCTTGCCGCAATCCTCGTTAACCTCGAAATAAATGTATGTCTACTATTTCCACGTGAGGCACATGTCTCGATTCAGCGCTGGACACATGTGCTCGACGACTTAAGTTTTAAAAAATCGCAATTACGTTCCATGACCGTAATTTACGTAAAAATATATTTTTAATTGGTGATGCTGATTCACAAATAATTGGAAGCAAATTGCCTTCAAAATTGCGGGTGTTGAAAGAACTTTTTTATAATACTCGGGTCCTAAAATTAATGATACATGAAAGTGCGACAATAACTGCCAAATAAGTGTTTGTGTTTTGGGATAAAGCCGGTATAACTTTGCCAGTGTTTTGGGATAATACCGGTACAAACTTCGCCAGAATGCATTTAAAAAATCAAAAAGTTACATGCACGCTGCAATCTATGGCGAAAACGTGCTGGAAAAAAATCATTTTCATATAAAAATTCGATAGGTCGGTGGGGTGGGTTAGAATTATTGGACAAACTTCCGCTTGCGGCCAATTTTTTTTCTATATATGTTGATTACTTTTGAAGAACAATACCAAAGAATTTACAACATCACCAAAATAAGAACCACCCTAATATATATATATATATATATATATATATATATATATGTGTGTGTGTATGTATATACACGTAGAAAATTGCAATTATTTCATACATATTTTTAATAAAATGCCATGAGAAGTTAATAAGAATAATTTTAAAAATTTCTTCTCATCCGTCTCGTTTGTTTCTTTTCTTTACTCGCAATATTCACGATTCATTTTGTAATCAAACGTCAAATTACGGTGTTTGGGTCTGTTTGGGTTTATACGCGATAATATATACTCGAATTTTAATGCCGTCACGGTTGGGGGGGGGGGGGGGGGGGTAAAAACGAGCGGAAATTGAATACACGATAGCAAACGTGTAGATATACTTTTTGGTGAGGAAGAATATTCGACCTTCGACGCGAATCGATCGAGTTACTGGTTTTTCCTCCAAAATTGTCGAACGATTGGAAAGAAAAAAAAAGAAAGAAAGAAACCGGAAACGAAAAATGCTTGTCTCTGAATATTTTTGGAGTATTTGTTTTATCTTTTTTAAGAATATTTTTCTCGTCATGTCATGATCTCAATTGTGTGCTCTCGTTCTTCTATAATGTCGGAGAGGACAACGGGTTTGCGAAAAGATAATAAAAAAAAAAAAACAAATATATTATAACGGTAGTCTCGCATTGGCGAATGAAAGATACGATGCGCTCGTAAACACAGTTGTTCTCTAGATCGTGGAAGAGTGGAAGAGATGCACTGGCAGGCTGTCTAATATCGGCACGACGGCGATCACGACGATTAAAAGAAGGAAGGAAAGAAAGACAGAGAAAGAAAAGAGGAAAATTTTGTCATAGCCACGACGGAGAGAATTGCAGTTGGAAAAAGTTACGATTAAAATTGTGTTTGTTCTTTTTAAATATTTTTCCTACGTATATCCAGGGTGGCCCGGGTAAAGATTTACGACTCGAAACGTAAGCATCGTGATGAGAAATGTTTTGAATTTATCTTAGGATGACACTCGTGGGTCTCACAGACACGACCAAGTGTGCAAAACTCGCGTTTCTTCTCGTTCGTAAAAATGTTTCATCTGCTCAAACAGCTTTCTTCGACAATATATGCAGCGAACATAGAATTTCTCTTCACTGGGGTTTTCTTAACAGTCTGCTGTTTCACTGAAAAAAAAAGTCATCTGAATAGATGGAATTTCAAGGAAACTACAGCATTCGAAGGTTGGCCAGGTCTCCAGACCCAGTGTGTATGATAGACTGCGAAAAAAACTCCCCGATTCAGGCTTTCACCTCTTGAAATATTACTATTAGAGGCCGAAAAAAGAGGCTTTTTTTCGAAGCGATTAATTTCAAAATGGCGGCTGTGCAGCGTTTATCTCAAAACTGCATTTTTTAAATTGGCCGGAAACATAACTCAGACAATTTTCAACCGATTCACTTGAAATGTTGAATATATCTTGAAAAGGGGCCGTCCATATATTACGTCATCGATTTTTGCTGATTTTCGACCCCCCCCCCCCTACGATCATCCTATCGTAATTTCCTAATGACCCCCCCGCCCTCGCAAAATTGACGTCATTACCAGTTTGGCAAAATTAAAACATTTGCGGATTTGAGAAAAATTGGGTAACATTAAAACATTTTGTTATAGAATCATCTTTTATTATTTTGTACTTTGGCAATGTTTATTAATATAATAATATTATTCTTCCCTATGCTTTAGTTTTCTTTGGATAGCTCCCACATTCTGTTATAGAATCATCTTTTATTATATTGTACTTTGGCAATTTTCATTAATATAATAATATTATTCTTCCCTATTCTTTAGTTTTCTTTGGATAGCTCCCACGGAGTTTTCACCCATTCTTGCAAATCCTGGATCACGGGTAATATCTCCGGATCCTCCCCATATTCATTTTGGCTCGATCGAACTATTTTCATAGGTACGCTGTTATTTGAAGTTCTCGAATATAATGTAGACAAACCTTATGTAATAAATAAATAAATAATGAGTTCAATAATTAATACCATTAGGTACTTGCAAAATATTTTTCATCACTCATGCGGGGAAACCACTCTAGTTGTACAATATACTATTGTACATTTTGAAGTAACTGGTATCACAAGAATGACGTCAATTTCGAACCCCCCCTCCCCCCCCCCCCCAAATTTAGAATGACGTAATATATGGACGGCCCCAAACTACATTGTCTATGGAAGTACGTAGGATTTATTGTTTATATTGCATAGTTCATTTGTTATTAACAATTATCTGACGATTTTTAGGCAAATTTTTCACTTTCCAAAAATTTGCCTAAAAAATCGTTAATAACAAATGAACTATGCAATACAAAAAAAATCCTACGTACTTCCATAGACAATGTATTTTTCAAGATAAATTCAACATTTCAATTGAATCGGTTGAAAATTGTCTGAGTTATGTTTCCGGCCAACATAAAAAATGCAGTTTTGAGCTAAACGCTGCACAGCCGCCATTTTGAAACTAATCGCTTCAAAAAAATTATTTCATACAGTCACTGATATGTATGATAAACATCCTTTTTTGTAATCTCGATATATTTTGTAGTTTTTCTGAAAAAAATCCCCATAATGCATATTTTTTCGGGCTCTAGAGTGGCCCAAGGCCTTAACGTTTCCTTTTCCAATGCAATGCATTTTCGACAGATACAATCAATGAGTGATCTGGACTATTCAGTGAGATTATTATATATAGTAAACGAATTTATAACCCCAAATTAAAGCCTTTGTAATCATGCATCCTTTCTTTTCAATCTTCGAAGCTTGTTGAACAAGATTGAAAAGAAAGGATTCATGATTACAAAGGCTTTAATTTGGGGTTGTAAATCCGTTTAATATATATCGACGCTGCTTAGGGGCCGTCCATAAATTACGTCATTTTAAAATAGGGGGGGGGGGTTCGTCTGCGGATGACGGTAAATGATGGTTGGGGGGGGGGGGGGGGCGTTTCGAAATTGACGTCATTCTTGTGATACCAGTTACTTCAAAATGTACAATAGTATATTGTACAACTAGAGTGGTTTCCCCGCATGAGTGATGAAAAATATTTTGCAAGTACCTAATGGTATTAATTATTGAACTCATTATTTATTTATTTATTACATAAGGTTTGTCTACATTATATTCGAGAACTTCAAATAACAGCGTACCTATGAAAATAGTTCGATCGAGCCAAAATGAATATGGGGAGGATACGGAGATATTACCCGTGATCCAGGATTTGCAAGAATGGGTGAAAACTCCGTGGGAGCTATCCAAAGAAAACTAAAGAATAGAGAAGAATAATATTATTATATTAATGAAAATTGCCAAAGTACAAAATAATAAAAGATGATTCTATAACAAAATGTTTTAATGTTACCCAATTTTTCTCAAATCCGCAAATGTTTTAATTTTGCCAAACTGGTAATGACGTCAATTTTGCGAGAGGGGGGGGGGGGTCATTAGGAAATGACGATAGGATGATTGTTGGGGGGGGGGTCGAAAATCAGCAAAAATCGATGACGTAATATATGGACGGCCCCTTACGAAAAGTAGCACGATTCAAAGTTCTTACAAAAAGTAACACTTTTTTCATTTCACCTCGAAAACTAGCATGATTATGCTTTCGCCATGAAAACTACCACGTTCCCATATTCACCGCGAAAGCCAGCATGTTTCGGCTTTCGCCGCGAAAACTAACATGTGTCGGCTGTCACCGCGAAAACCAGCTTGTTTCATTTTCACTGTAGAAACTAATGTAAACGGAGTCAATTTAAAACCTTAAGGATCTCATTGCTCGTACAATCTTAAGGGGTCAGTCCACTTTGAAGATTTCTAAAAATCGAAAGCAAGCAAGGCTTGAAGAAATAGACGATGATGAGCAATCAGAAAGGATTTTGTACGGTGCAGGAATTGCCGATCGAGTTTAGGTAAGAGTTTTTCATAATATAAACTTCAAACGCGTTTTTCTCGAAACAACGTTTTCAAAATCTAGCTCCGTCGTATATCTAAAACCAATAAACCGATTCTCTTGAAATTTGAACCACATATTGTTAACATAATTCACAACAAGATGACCCTCGATGGTTTTAAAACTGATTTTTAGTTTTTTTTTGCGAAAAACTGCGAAAAAACGGGTTTTTTTACTTTTTTCGTTTTTCATCTGCCACTTTTTTATTTTTCGATAAAACTTTATATCCGAGGATCATTTTGTAGCTGGTGTCATACTGAATCTAATGGACTTTGATTTTTTTGTTTCAGACAAGCCGTTGCCGAATTGTGATGGAACTACCTAGCCCACTTATTTTTGAGGCGTTACGTTAAACTATAGTTTTTGTACTTTCAAATGAATAAAAATGAATCAATTTAAAAAAAATGTATTTCAAGACTTTATTTATCAAGGCCAACAACTTTTACATTCATATCTTTTATAAAATCCTCAAAAAAATCGCGAAAATAGCTTTTTTCGTGGCTCCAAAGTGGATTGGCCCCTTAACCAAAAAGAGTTTTGGTGAGAATTCAAAGTCCTTCGTGCTGAGGTAAAAATCTGGTAAAATAACCCATTAATATTTTTAAAAAATATGACAATTTTTTGCTTAATGACATTTTTATTTTATACTCGTTGCTTTTATTAACATTTTGATAATAATTATCAATTAAAATTGATAATAGTACTTTTTATAAAAAAAAATAATAACGAAATTGTAGATATAATGAAATATTTATTGTGATTTTCTATGAAAAAAATTATGTTATTGAAAATATCATGCAACAAATGTACTGTAATCTTACAGATGGTTATCGTCTAATGTGCTTGAAAAATCTTGCTGATGTTCGATTGGAACGAAACCTCTGCCAAGCATGGCCTGTAAATTTTTTTTTTTGGTCCAAGAGGCAATTATTGATCTGACGTCTCTCTTAATTTGGAGATTCGAACATCATCCATCCGATTGTCAAAAAAGTTGTCATTGTCAACTGGGTACACCGGAATTGTTTTCGATATTTTTTTCTTCATTTTTTTGACCATACATTTTTTATCCCAAAGTGACGAGATATTTTCCGCTTGCCCTTTTATCATAAGTCCAGAAGATGAAAATTCAAACAATAAAATGTGTATTATATCCGAACAAAAAAATAAGACGGTACAACATGGCAAACAAAAAATACTTCGTTAATTTGGAGTAAGAAAGCTTGGTCAAAGGAATTGAGGTAAAAAAATAGACAAGGCGTAAAAGAAGTATGGAAAAAAAGTGAGAAACAATTCCAGTGTTACTGAAACATGCTAGTTTTCGCGGTGATATCAAACGTGCTTGTTTTCGTAAGAATTCTGAAACATGCTATTTTTCGTAAGCAGCATCGATATAATAATCCCACTGATTGGCCCAAACCAGATTGTATCGATGGAATTGACACCAGACATTGATTGTATCTCTCGAAAACGATTTGCATTGGAAAAGAAAATGTTCATTTATGACGTGCAAATCAAACGGAGAATGAAAAAACCTCATGAGTCACGATGTTAGAATTAACCTACAGGCTGCTCATTTCACGAGCCTCTTTGTTTCATTGTCGAGCAATATTTCAAGTGTCTAGTGTATAACTAACAACCAACATCACCTAAGTGTTCGCCTTCGATTTTGTTGAAACTCATGTATGTGATAAAGCATTGAAAATTATTAGCCACGTGTTTTTTTAATCTGAGGACAAACGGATTTAAGGGGGGAAACCACCCCTCAAAGGAAGGCCTGTCGAGGGGTGGTTTTGGAGTTTACCCACAAGCAGTCCACCGATCTGAAGGAAACAAAAACAAAAATTCTTCTAATGCAAAGTGATGAAAAATCCACTATAGAAGTATTGAAAAAATCTAAATTAAGAGTGACACGCGTTTCTTCTTTGGGGGTCGTTTCCTCCCATAAAACCGTTTTTCCGGCAATGAAAAAAGTGTCTAATAATCTTCAATGCTCAATCACATATGCGAGTTTCAACAAAATCGAAGGAGGACACTAAAGTGATGTTCGTTGTAAGTAGCGAAAAAATGAGTGTCATCCTAGTGTTAAAATTGTTCGGATCTCAGAGGGAAATGAAATAGGACTCTGAGTGCGAACTTTTAAATGAGAAGTTTCGTCGAACCTCACATATGTGGTGAAGCATTGAAAACTATTCAAAAGGTTTTTTTCAGTCGCGGAAACACTTTTTTCACAGTTTAATTGTCACAGTTTAATTTTTTTTCCAACATTTCTATAGTAGTACACTCGTGCTGTATTTTAGAATCGGAAAACATTATAAAAAGGCTAGTTTTTTGACAGGTGATTTTGTAGGTGCCGCGCGTGCTAAATCCAAGTTTGCCAAAAAATCGGGGTGTAGGGTTTTTTTAGGGGATGGGCGTGGATTAATGCCAAACTACAATCCCCACGAGATCAGCGCCAGGAGACACAATGTTCAGAAAAATCCGGGCTTTATTTTTGTCCGCAGCGCCGAAGTCGCAGAAGTTCATTGTGCGGGTGAAAAAGTGGGGTGAAATTTTGAAAAATCAGTTTTAATTCGATAACTCTGTAGGACAAATTCGTACAATTTTTGTTCAAATGGGAACGTTGTAGCCCTTGAAAAGACGCGTCGATCGAGTATTTGATCATCCCTATCCAATAATATCTTCACCCTCAAAGAAATGGTTAAAGTATCAAAAAAAAGTTGTTTGTTGAATAACTCAAAAGCAATCGATTTTTCGGGAATGGTTTAAATGTACGAAATGTAGAGAATAATTTTCTCTATATATTCGTTTCCATGGATCACCCTTGAATTTTCCTGTATCGAACCCTAAGCGGGGTCTGAAAATTCAGAATGATATTCAGGGAGAATTATTGACCGAAAATAAAGAGATACGAGTTTGGCGCTGTTGATCAAAATGTAGCTGAGGGTTCAAGCTATAAAATGTTCCACAGCGGCGAATTCGTACGGTCAATAGTTTTCCCAGAATTTCATTTTGAATTTCGAACTCCCGAGAGGGGGTGGAAAATCCAAATTCAAGGGTGGTCCATAGAAACGAAAACATAGAGAAAATTATTCTCTACATTTCGTACATTTAAACCATACCCGAAATATCGATTGTTTTTTTAGTTATTCAATAAACTATTTTCTTTTTTTTTTTGCATTTCAACCATTTTTTTGGGCGTGAAGATATTATCGGAGAGTGATGGTGAAATGCTCGTTCGACGCGTCTTTTCAAGGGCTACAATGTCCCCGTTTGAAAAAAAGGGTACAAATTTTTCCTAAAGAGTTATTGAATTAAAACTGATTTTTCAAAATTTCACCCCACTTTTTCACCCGCAAAATGAACTTCCACGACTTCGGCGCTGTGATTTTTCTGAACATTCTGTCTCACGACGCCGACCTCGTAGGGCTTGTAGTTTGGCATCAATCCACCCCCATCCCCTAAAAACAAAAAGCACCCCGATCCCCTTCATTACCTAAAAAAAACTTGCACCCCGATTTTTAGACAAACTTGGATTTAGCACCCGCGGCGCCTACACAATCACCTGTCAAAAAACTGGACTTCTTTTAATTTTCTCCGATTTACGGGGGTTTGCAACGACAGCATGATTGTACTATAGTCGATTTTTCATCGCTTCAGATTAGTAGAATTTTGGTCTTTGTTTCGTTCAGATCGGGGAACTGCTTGTGGGTGAAACTGCAAAATCAGCCCTTGACACACTTTTCTTTAAGGCGGGATATACATTTACAACGGTAAAAAAATCGATTTCTTTTTTTCTGTCTTTGAACGATAGAACTATACATGTAGAATATTTTTCCAGAGTTTCAAAGCGAAATTCGAAAAACTTCAAACGTTACAACCCGTCAACGCTGTGCCTCGCCGCTCGGATTCGAAGCGGGCGCGAACTTCAAACGCGTTTTTCTCAAAACTGCATTATCGAAATTGGCATGCAGAATTACTCAAAAACTATTAAGTTTTTGAGTAATAAACTTTTTTGAGTAATAAACAATAAAAAAAATATTGATAATATTGGTACCTTCTACTTGACGGGAATTATTTTTGAAAAATTGAAGAAAAAAAACTACTTTGTTAATCAACATTTTACAGAAATGTTACCTGAAATGTTGATTATTTTTGTAAATGCGTGCCATTTTCTTAAATTCTGCATTTTCTTCATTTTGATTACCGTCACATGGAAACTATACATGTTCTAACTGAAAAAATGTTTGAACTTTTTTGCGAATCAAAGTCTACGGGAAGCTAGACTGCACTGCGATTCGCAACTCCCCCGGCGACCTTGCTGTAACACTCTGCCACGCTCCGCCATTTTGATGATGAATCAATTTTAAAACATTCCCATGCAGAAATTTTGACCGGGATACCCTATGTCCGATCAAATCTCGATCAGGATTTGTCATGGATTCCCCAAAACCGGTATCCCGGTTAGAATCCAACTTGCATCAGTACCGGCATATGTACGACGACGATGGCATCATTTTGAAAATTTTGGCGTCACGTGTATTTTCTGTATTACTATGGAATTCCTATCTATAGATAGGAATTTCTGCCTATAGATTCCTATCTATAAAATTCCTATCTATAGATAGGAATTACATAGTAATACCGAAAATACACGTGATGCCAAAATTTTCAAAATTATGCCATCGTCGTCGTACATATTCCAATACTGATGCAAGTTGGATTCTAACCGGGATACCGGTTTTGGGGAATAAGTCTCTGTTTATACCCACCAAAATGTCGGTGGGTATAAACATGTATTTAAGACAAATTAAAATCAATCTCACAATGATTAGATTAAAATTTACACCAACCGTAAGTTCTTACGTATTTCGAGAGAAAACATTTCGTCGAGCCAAAGACATTTTTGCAAAAAAAGTTGTGAGTTTCAAATATTACATTATAAATATGAAAAAAAATCACAAAATGAGTTGTGAATTTCCTCAAGTTGAAGAAAATAAAAATCGAATTCACGACAGTTATATTAAGGGGTAAGGCCACTGTAAATTTTTTGAAAAATCGATTTTTTTTATTGGCTTAAAAAATAGTTTAAACCCTCTAGAATAAGAAAAAAAAGGTCCTGTGCGAAAAAAAATTTGTTGTCCTTAGGAAATGAAGGTCGCCGCCAAGCGTTTAAGCGCTAAGCGTACTTAAAACGCGTTTTTCTCGAAACATGGTTTTTCAAAATGGCACGCAGCATAACTCGAACAATTTTCATTTTTTTTACTTGAAATTTTAACCAGATGTGAACATTTACATTATCTTGAGAATGTCGATCGGAATTTTCAAGAACTTTATTTATTGATTTTTTATTAACAAAAAACTTGCCGTTTTTTTCGTCAAAAATCAATTTTTTTTTCAAACGCACGCCAAATCCACAAAAATTGATACTTTTTAAAATCCGATCGACATTCTCTAGCTATAGCCCTCTAGATTAATGGTTTTTTTTTGTTCTAGATTCAAAAGTGCACCAGTGGTGCTGCGTGCCGCGGAGCCCTGGAAGCAAAACATGTCCCGGGAAGATAGCTGTGGAACCGCCATTTTGTTTTTTTTTTACTGTAAAAAAATTTTATAATAAAGTTTAATGTATGCCCGATAACACCATTAAAAGTTTTTTTTCAAATACCTTCAATTTCGGGAGCAAAAAATTAGTGAAAAAACCTTTTTTTTTGGGCCGTTACAGTGGCCTTACCCCTTAAAATTTACACCAGTGTAAACGTATTTTGAGAGAAAACATTGTGTTGAGGCAAAGAAATGTTCGCACAAAAAGTTATGTGCAAAAATTTCTTTGCCTCGAGGCAATGTTTTCTCTCAAAATACGTACGAACTCACTTTTGGCGCAAATTTTAATCTAATCATTTTGAATTTGATTTTAATTTGTCTTAAATACGAAAAAATTCATAACTAATTTTGTGAATTTTTTTTAATTCACATCAAAATCTCGCGATGAGCGCGATCAGCCATTTGAATCTTTGGACAAATTTTTTTTACTGATAGTTTAATGCACCAAAACTTTATAAATGTTATTTATTTTTATAATAAATTTAACATGTCATAATTCCATTTTTGACATTTTATTTCTGCCTGTATTCACCCGTGATCCTTCCCAGATTCCTCAATGATTCCATGAGGAATCTATTTAGAGTCATTAAAGGATCCGGTTCTGGATCCCTAATGGAATCCAGTTTACGGATCTTACATTTAGTCTTCGAATCTGATCCGATATCAATTCTCTCCATTGATAGAAGAATAAAATACGCTGAAACCCAATATCAAAAGTATTTATTTTATATGAAAAATATTCTCGAAGTTCCCGTATTTTTCTTGCCTCTCGACTGTAACCTCCCGTTAAGGCGTGGTTTTCTCCCTTAAAAACATTTTTCCGCCGATACAAAAATACGTGTCTAATAGTTTTCATAGTTTTTAACGCTTCATCACATATATGAGTTTCAACAAAATCGAAAGCGGACACTTAAGTTACTCCTTTCGCGGAGGGCCGTATTTTGTGGGGACATAAGGGCCATTCCGAACGATTGGTAAATTACAGTGGCGCTAAATAAAAATAGGTCAAAATCAATTATTATACCCAACGATTAATTGGAATAAAAAAATTCGCGCGAATTTCGTAAATTTGAACATTTTTACATTATGTCTCAAAAGTCGCGGCTACGAAAATTCTTCTGCTAGACACATTTTTCTAAGTTTTATGATTTATATTTTTTTTTCAAACTGTCGGCGACTGCCCGTTTTTATTGTCCTTACGGAATCTTTAGAATACCCATCTCCATAAAGTGCCGCATAAATGAGACGATTTTTAGAGTCGTAATTTTTCGCTAAAAGTTCAATAACTTGGCTTAAAATTTTACGAGTTCACTGGTATGTATTTGTACTTGTTCATAAATGAAAATAAGTTACTTGTTAAATGTTCGGGCTCGTGAAAGGAATACCTTAAGGCAGGAGCCTGAATTAGGAGGTCCAAAAAAGCGTGTTTTCGGGAATTTTCTTTAGAAGGGAAAAACAATTGAGCCCAGTAAACATCGAGGTATTTTTTCATGTATATTCGAAATGTATAAAAATAATTTTCAACATAATTTTCAAGATGCAGCTCGTAATTCTCAACTGAACTAAAAAAACTAATAAAAAATTCAATCGCATATAATTTTCTTCTGGGTGAATTAAGGGGAGATATACACCTAGATGGTCGAAAAAATAAATTTAAAAGCTATAAACATTCCATGTAAGTTGACAAATTCCATGATTTATTCATTCCCAAATTTTCAAACGCGTTTTTCTCAATACCACGTTTTTTAAATCGGTACCCAAAATTTCTCAAAAACCAATGAACCGATTGCCTTGAGGTTTTTTGTGGTTATTCTATACACCATTGTACGTGTCATAGGATTTTTTTCCGTTACTTAGTTTTTGTTTGATAATCAAAATAATAACTAATTTTTTGCCCAAAAATCACTATTTATGTTCAAACGTCCGCCATTTTGTCATAAATCGATATTTTCAAAATCGGCTATGACAAGTACTAGATTATAGTATCTAATCTAATAATCTTTTTTGTTTATGTTCAGATGATTTTTGAAGAAACGCCAATGGGTACCGTATACGCAGATTTTTTTACGACGCTCCAAGGATCATACAATATCCTTGTATATTTTAGATATTTTCAAATAAAGAAAATTAAACATATTTTTGAATGTATATACTTTTAGATAATTAAAACCCCAATCCGAAATTTCAAATAGATTTCCTTGAAAAAATTCACAAAAATGACCTTTTTTCCGGCTCTTAGGTGTATAACTCCCCTTAAGGAAAGGCTGAAAATACCGTGAAATTATAACTTTTCTCAAATTTAAAAAACATGTGTTGAAAAACATTTTAACGTGCTATAAAAATTATTTAAAAAGACTTTTTCAACGACTCTTTTAATTCACTTCGAAGAGATTTTCATACTCAAGAAACTACACTTTGGTTTGATTCAATAAGTCGTTTAGTTTTTTTTTGTTATCGCGCCTGCCAATTTGTATAAATCGTGAAAATGAAAACTGGAGAAAACTCGCTTCAAAGTTTTCAACAGGAGGAAATATCAATATCAAATATCAATCGCTTCTCTTCTTTTGGCCGTGTATCTTCAAAAATATTTACAATTGGCCTCTGTAACTTTGTAAATATATTTTTGGTTAGTTTATTTATCGATTTAAGCCATTGAAAAAAAAAAAAAACGATTTTTCGCACCTTCTAATTCAGGCTCCAGCCTTAAGGCCTTAGGCCACTCCAGAGGCCGAAAAAATAATCTTTTTAGCGTTTTTTTAAAATAAAAACCACAAAATAAATCGAGATGACAAAAAATGTGTTTATCATACATATCAGTGACTGTATACAATCATTTTTTTGAAGCGATTAATTTCAAAATGGCGGCTGTGCAGCGTTTATCTCAAAACTGCATTTTTCAAGTTGGCCGGAAACATAACTCAGACAATTTTCAACCGATACTCTCGAAATGTTGAATGTATCTTGAAAAATACATTGTCTATGGAAGTACGTAGGCTTTTTTTTATATTGCATAGTTCATTTGTTATTAACGATTTTTTAGGCACATTTTTGGAAAGTGAAAAATTTGCCTACAAAATCATCAGATAATTGTTGAATAACAAATGAACTATGCAATATAAAAAAACCCTATGTACTTCCATAGACAATGTATTTTTCAAGATATATTCAACATTTCAAGTGAATCGGTTGAAAATTGTCTGAGTTATGATTCCGGCCAACGTAAAAAATGCAGTTTTGAGATAAACTCTGCACAGCCGCCATTTTGAAATTAATCGCTTCAAAAAAATTATTGTATACAGTCACTGATATATATGATAAACACCCTTTTTTGTAATCCCGATTTATTTTGTAGTTTTTCTGAAGAAAAAAAATCACCAAAAAGCCTATTTTTTCGGCCTCTAGAGTGGCCTGACCCCTTAAGTGATGTTTCTTGTCAGAATTCTAGCTTGTTCCACCCCCGCAACCGAATAACTTTCGTTCGAAACACTTTCTCATTGCAATGCGTACGTTGTGAGACGTCAGCTCGTGTTCCTTCAAACGGGCCACCCTTCATACAAATAACCGTGAGTACAAATGGAAGATAACATTCCGGCGCCTCCGAACCGCAATGTTTACATGGTATAGAATACAGCAGTAGTATTTATAGTATATATGTGTATATATATATAGAAACATTCAGCACCATTTAAGCACCATGCATACACAGTTATCGCATATCCAATCATGTATATTCATATATGTATAATTCGATGCCTCAAGCCATGTGAGGAGAGAGAGAGACAGAGAGAGAGAGAGTGAGAGAGAGTGAGAGAGAGCTACTACAGCACTCCTCGGACGTGCCAGTATCACAACATCATATCCATTAATCGCATGTAAAGTATATTTTTCGCATGTAAAGCAAAATCCCTGCGAATTTATTATCGCGACAAGTATCCCTCCCGCCTCGCCCTTGTCGCCCTATTGGCTCCGAAATTCCTATGACCCTTTGCACGTTTCGAAATAAATCTTCTCGTCTCGCCCGTGTCCCCACTTGCCTATCGCGATAAAAAAAAAACGTGTGTCCTCGTGTCGAAGGAAAATCAACAATGACGATCAAACGAAAAGCCAAAAAAAGTGTAACAACAACAAGAGGGAATCACCGTGAAAATTAGGCCTCTCTTCGAGTTCTTCCTTTTCCATTCTCTTTCTTTTCTTCCTTCGCTGAACTCGTTTCTTTATCTTTTTCTCTCGCGTTTCAAGGGCTCCGCTCGGTGAATCGCACTTTCCTTAATTCAATTACGCCGCGGGTATAAGCTCGGTGAGGATCTTTCTTACCTGAATATAAAGATGAATAGTACCAAGAGGGAAAAAAATACTGCCACGTTGTCCATTGTGCGTAGCATCACGAACAACTGACGGCGAAGATTCGGCATGAAGCGGACGAGCTTGAGAATTCGCAACAGTCGAAACGTACGTAGTACACTTAGGCCGGAACTACCGCCCCGATCCTCCGTCGCGAACGATTGGCAGAGCTCGATCGCGCTGAGATGAAAAAACATTGGCAAGTAAGGATAATAATGAATGATTATAATGATGCTACACATAACAAGAACAAAAACAGTACAGTTACTATAACACCGATACATTGATAACGATAATGATAATAGTAATTTTTTTATTATATTATAATTACAATTATTAGCATGATCATTATCATTACTATCAATGTTTACGATACTTCTTACAATGATACTTCTTACTTTACGATACTTTTTTCTATCAATGTTTACGATACAATAATAACAATAACAACATTAATGATCATAATAACACCAATAGAATAATGATTATCGTTAGTGGTATTACTATTTTATAATAATTACAATAATAATAATACTACAAAAACATTTATCGTTGTTATTATTATCATCCGATTTTATGGCTCCGGGCAACACACGAACGTGTGTTGACGATAAATTAATAATAATAGTAAATTATATAGCAATTGATTCGTAATATTGATCTATATTATTATTATTATATTACTAATACTATTATATTATTGGGAGTACAACTTTGCAGTGACCGTTTTTTTCAAAAGTTTAAGGCTTTATTATAAAAAAGTGGCTACATATTTTTTAATCAAAGTACTGCCCGTCGCTAGCTACGACCTCGGCCCATCTTTCAGGTAGCATTCGAATCCCGCGTCGATAAAAGTCTTGGTCCTTGGAGGCAATCCAGGAATCGACCCAATTTTTTACTTCTTCGTAAGTACCGAAGTGCTGGTCAGCCAAATCGTGTGCCATTGACCGGAACAAGTGATAGTCGGAAGGGGCAATGTCTGGAGAGTACGGCGGGTGGGATAAAACCTCCCATTTCAGCGTTTCCAGGTACTTTTTCACGACATTTGCAACATGGGGTCGGGCATTGTCATGCTGCAGTATCACCTTGAATCACCTTGTCTTTCGTTGAATTGTGGCCTCTTTGAGTGCCTTACTCAAGCGCATCAACTGACGTCGGTAGAGTTCTCCTGTGATGGTTTCGGATGGTTTGAGCAGCTCATAGTACACAACGCCCAGCTGGTCCCTCCAGATACACAGCATCACTTTGGATCCGTGAATATTCGGTTTGGGCGTCGATGACGGAATACGACCAGGCAGTCCCCATGATTTTCGGCGTTTAAGATTATCGTAGTCAACCCACTTTTCATCTCCAGTCACAATCCGGTGCAAAAATCCCTTCCTTTGTTGTCTTTGGAGCAGTTCCCGCAAATGCTGAGAATTCGGCTCGTAGGTTGCCATGTTTGAGTGCCAATAACTTTATAATGCATACACGTATCCGTTAGCTTTTTTAAATTGTTTACATTGGCAGAGCCTCTAGTTTAAAATGCCACTTTTTTATTGAGCTAGGGCGACTACTTCGGCCGCAGTGGCTCTCTAAGTAAAACGGCCACTGCAAAGTTGTACTCCTAATATTATTATCATTATAATATCATTACAACTATCATTATATTATTATATTATTAGATAGCCAAGAATAGCCATTAGCCATTTATGTTACAAGAAAAAGTCGCGAGGTGTCCCCCTCTAATTTCGATGAAATTTGGCGACTTTGTGGAATGGGTGCAAATAGACGTCAAGTACTTTTTCATGTCGGTGGAATCAGATTTTTAAGGGATGAAGGACACTCTCGAAAATGGGGATGTTTCTCGTTTTTCGGCGAAAAAAAAAATCTTAAAAATCGGGTTCCGCCGATATGAAAAAAATACGTGTCGCCTTTTTTATCCTTCCTGCAAACATGCCAAATTTAATTGAAATCGGAGGGGGACACCTCGCGACTTTTTTTAGGTCGTCTGGCCAGCATTAATTTTTTTTTAAATTTGTTATTATTATTTTTTAACCTTGAACTGTTAAGAATAATCGCTGATTGAAGGTAAGACTCACAAAAACCACACCGTCAGCCAAATAACCGCACGTTTACTTTCTTTTGCAATTATCTCGAAACTACATTTTTTTGAACTGGTACCAACGAAATCTCGTAACCTATCGGTCCGATTGCTTTCAAATGTTTACACAATACTTTTAGATAGAATATCTAAAATGTAGCGTAGGATTTTTGCGATAACTGATTGGTTTTTTTTTATTAATGTTTTTACTCGTTAAATTTCGGTGACAAATACAAATGTTTTTCTTCGGCAACGACATAATCTTTTTAATGGTAAAAAAAAAACGCTACGCTACAGTACAGCGACACTATTCACGAATAAGCTAATTTTTCTTTTCTTGTTTTCAGATGCTATATGACCGAGTAACGGGTGGAACAACGACCGCGCGAATGCTGTGGAGGGCCTCCGCGGAAATGTGCATACCGTCGCCATTTTTAAATATTTCCAAGGGACATTTATTTGTTATTCTTAAAGGCCTTTCTGACGTTGTTCAAAAAAATAACAATTTTGCGATTCATACTTTCGAGCTTATTATTGAAAAAAATATATATAAATATATATATTTATAAAAAATAAATAAATATAAAATTTTATATATATATAAAAATATATAATTTATATATATATATATAAATATATATATATATATATAAATATAAATATATATAAATATATTTTTCGAGCGGCCAGGGTGGCCAGACGCCTTAAGGGGCTATACCAGTGTGACGCTTTAACAAAATCGATTTTTTTGCCTTTTTCGACAGTCTATACTTTCATGAATATCATTATCATTTATGTCATTTATATCAATATCATTTTACCTTGCAAAAATCGATACTTAAATCTTTAAACGCGTTTTTCTCGAAATGAGATTTTTCAAATTTGCTGACATAGTAAGGCAATGATCCGATTGCAATGATAAGCAATGATCCGATAAGCAATGATCCGATTGACTTGAAATTTGAACTGAGTACTCTTCAATATATTTACTCTACAATGACGTAGAATATTTTTTATTGGATCAAAATTGACGATTTGGCATTGAAAAAAACGACCTTTTTATGGGCAAGAAAACAGACTTTTTTTTCATAACTACGCCATTTTGTTAGATTTTAATATTTTTCGAAAATCCTACGTCATTGTACAGGAAATACCTTTCAGTTTAATGACATTTTTTCCTTTTTCGGTTTCAGCTACTCAATCGGCCGGAATCATGTCCGCAGTGGAGGAACTTTTTTTTTGCGCCTCCGAAGGCAGCATATAAGGGGCCGTCCATAAATTACGTCATTTTGAAATAGGGAAGGGGGGTCCGGTTGTTGGATGACGGTAGCGATAATTGGATTATGATGATAGGAAGGATAGGATGATTTCAGGGGGGGGGGTGTCCAAAATCAGCAAAAATCGATAACGTAATATATGTACGGCCCCTAAGTCGCTTGGATCTCAATATTTTTCTATGGAAAAATTATGTAATATAGGTCAAATATAGCCAAATATATTTTTAATTTTCCGAAACATTTAATTGAGTACTTTGCTTCCAAAAAATTCCCGAAAATCACCCAAATTTTCAGCGATCACACTGGTATAGCCCCTTAAGTGAAAAAATAAGGAACTGGGCAAATGGAAACCCTTTCTAGTGGGGTCGAGAAATGGAAAATCCGTTAAGACAAGTAGGAGATGGATAGTCGATGATATTAATAGAAATAGCTATGGAGATTTAAGTTGGCTAAAAGCTAAGCTATAAACTAAATGTGAAATACTGAATGACCAAAGGATGCAGAGAGGCTGGGGCAGAATCGAAGCTTCGAAATACTGCATGAAATCTAAATATCGGATAAGCAATTTAACGGGAGATATATACCTAGATGGTCGAGGTCAAGGATTTAGAAGCTATGAACATTCCGTCGACCGTAGAAGACCTACACTATGGGCCTGGTATCGATGATTCCATGTAAGTTGACAAAGTTCATGATTTATTCATTCCCAAATTTTCAAACGCGTTTTTCTCAAAACCACGTTTTTCAAATCGGTACCCAAAATTTCTCGAAAACCAATGAACCGATTGCCTTGAGGTTTTTTGTGGTTATTCTATACACCATTATCTAGGACTTGTCATATGATTTTTTTTCCATTACTTAGTTTTTGTTTTATAGGCAAAATAATAATTAATTTTTGGCCCAAAAATCACTATTTATGTTCAAACGTCCGCCATTTTGTCATCAATCGATATTTTCAAAATCGGATATGACAAATACTAGATTATGGTATCTAATTTAATGATCTTTTTGGTTTTTTTTCAGACAATTTTTGAAGAAACGCCAGTGGGTACCGTATACGCAGATTTTTTTACGACGTTCCAATGATTATACAACATCCTTCTATATTTTTGATATTTTTAAATAAAGAACATTGAACATATTTTTGAATGTATATACTTTTAGATAATTAAAACCAAAATCCGAAATTTCAAATAGTTTTCCTTGAAAAAATTCACAAAATTGACCTTTTTCCAGCTCCTAGGTTTATATCTCCCTTTAAGGACGCAAAAATATGGGGATCAGGAAAGAATAAAAGGAGAAGATAAAGAACAGTGGACCATAATGAGGTGTGACAGGATTGGGAGGAAGGAAATAAAGCGTTCAAGAAAGAGTAGTGCAGACTGTGCAGGAACGGAAATGAGAATTTAGAACATGTAAGGCATGTGAGAAATTTATAAACATGACAAGTAGCGACGTGAGGGTGAACGCGAATGACCTCTTTATAGAAACGAAGGAACGGATAGTATGAAATGAGCTGCTAAATGGAGAAATTAGGCCCGTGCTATATGAGTACGTGAGAATGTTCGAGGAAAATGTGCGGACTGGAGAAAACAAGAAGTAAAAAGGCTATAGGATGATAATCTATAATGGAAATGTAGTAATAGGGAAAAAGAGATTTATGTGAACGAAAAACAAGATTGTATGTAGACTAAAAGTAGTATAAAGAGAACTATGTGACCGCTGTGATTGGATGTAAGCTGTGATTGGATGTAAGACTCAAGCCCAAGAGGCAAGAATGGCTAACTAAATATATCTATTATTATTATTATTATTACTATTGCTATTGTTATTATATTATATAACTATTACTGTTATTACTATGATTATTACTATGATCTTGGAAACTTATAAATCATAATGCTAATAATATTGAGAAAAATTCTGCCGTAAAAAGATCACATTCCTCTACGATACTTCGGAAATTCTGTTTTTTTTTCGGTTATGTCGCTTCATCTCAAAAAATTCAATAGAGGAGGAAAAACATGTGGATTTTGTCGTATATTATTAAAGCGCTAACAAAAAAATGTACGATATTTCAATACCTGAGTACAACGACCACACCGTCGAAAACGTTGAACCCGTTGCCTATATAACCGAATGGCCCTTCTGCGATAATCTTGAGCAGCATCTCCACTGCGAATACCGCCGAGAACACGAAGTTGCTGATTTCCACGATGACGGTCAATTCTTCGGGCTGTTTGGTGGAACGGAGCATACGAAATATATATGTTAGACATTTTTTATCCAAAACTTCGATGAATATTGTTAGGACTTTTAATTATTATTAGGACTTTTAAAAGTTCTCGCTGTTAGGACTATTTTTAGGAACATTGTTAGGACTATTGTTAGGAATATTGTTAGGACTATTGTTAGGAATATTGTTAGGACTTTTAAAAGTTCTCGCCGTTTTTCAACAGATGGCGTGACCAGATCTGTGTGCGCGTAGTTAAAGGTAGTACGAGCGCGCAATCTTGATTTCTATAGATTTAGTTCAAAATTTGACCAGACATTGTTCATATTCTATATCATTATGCATGTTTGAGTGAAATTTCAGAACAGGGGACTATTTATATTGGGAGATAATGGGTTTTAAAATTGCATCATTCAACACTGCAGGGTCTGCATCGAAATTTAAACAGAATAATTGTCCGTAAAAAATATTTGTCCCCTATAATAAGAAGACATATGGCAACACCGCGGAACAGTATTATTCAATATTTCGAGAAAAAAATAATTATCGTGTTCCTAAAGTTAAAAATTTTGTCATAAAAAAATATTTGCATCATAAATATTAATATTTTATATTATTTATGTTATCTTCATTAACAAATAAAAGTGTTGGTTCATTCATAACTATTCGAAAACTTTGTTCGATTAAAAATTACTTCCAAATAAAAATTTGTGTTGCAGTATATTTTCAATATGCCGCGCAAACTCTCGTCGATACGTAGCACGATGCGGTGTTGTCATATGTCTTCTCATTTTAGGAGACAAATATTTTTTACGGTAAATTATTCTGTCTAAATTCCAATGTAGACCCTGCAGTGTTCAAAGTTGCAATTTTGAAACCCATTATCTGTCAATCTGAATAGTCGACTGTTATGTAATTGCACTCAAACATGCATAATGATATGAACAATGTCTGGTTAAAATTTGAACAAAATCTTTAGAAATCAAGATTGCGCGCTTGTACTACATTAAGGGACAACAGCACTGTGACGGCTTCAAAAAATCGATTTTTTGAAAACCATCTAGAAAAATCTAAAATACATTTAAGATTAAGATGCCGTTGGACCCAGGTCGAAAGAATAATTATTTTCGGAGATATTGAATATTTTGTGGAGCGGTGCAGCGCTCCGTGACGCTCGGGGTCCCGCGCAGCTGCGCGCCTCAGGGTCGGCAGGTATACCGGGCCTTTCCCAGGTCCTGCGGGTCTTTCCCAGGTATTCTTTTGTCTCCCTTCACAAAAACCGGTTATTGTTATAAATATAGTTTCGAAAAAAAGCCATAGGTGGCGATAATTGAAAAATTTTCAAGTCGTCAATCGCCAATCGTCGATATTGCAGCTGATATCGCGGTATTATTATTCAATGATGGCCTGAGAAGCCTCATGAAAGTTTTGGAGACGTTGGGGATAAATATCGGCCCAAATTGTTTCCATTTTTGCGTTGAAACCGACGCAGCGCGGATCGAGCTGGCGGAGCGCTCGCTCACAGACGCTGCAAAAGAGGCAAGAAAGCCTCTACAAGTTTGAGAAAAGATGCTAGGGACAATGATTTGCTTCTTGAAGGCCAGCTATATGGTGCCGGCATCGCTGATTGAAGGTAAACATTTTTTTTTCCAATTTATCGCATAAATTAACAAACCTAAAACTTTGAACGCGTTTTTCTCAAAATCACTTTTTTGAGTGCGGCACGCAGCAGAACTCGAGCAATTTTTATCCGATCGAATTCAAATTTGGGCTGCATCAATAAAACTAGATTATCTAAAGAAGTACATAGGATTTTTTCGATATCTCAATAATAAAAAAGTTATAGACTATTTTCGACGAGAAATTTTGCTCGAAAATCGTCTTTTAATTTCAAAAGAGTGCCTATTTTTTCAATATCAAAGAATCAATATTTTTTCAAATCCCTATGTACTTCTCTTCAAAATATCATATTATTAACGAAAACACTCGGTATTTTTTTTCAGATCGACTTTGAAGAGAGTTCTGCTGCGTGCCGCGAACCACTGCAGAGGCAACAGTACCTGAGGCGGGAACTTCCCCAGCGTCACCATGGGGCGTGAAAAATTTGAATTTTTTTTTTTATGTATCTTCAATAAACAACGAACAAAACAAAAAATTTTTTTTCGAATATCTCTTTTTTTCCCACAAACAAAAATTCTTGAAAAATGGCAAAAAAAACAGGGGGTCACAGTGGTGTTGTACCTTAAGATGGTATCGCATCTGTAAAGAAGTACTATAAGCAAGCTTGAAATTCAGTGTGTTATTTCGCCGAAGTGTAAACAACTTTTTTTTTCATAGTGATAGGGCAGTTCTGTAGGCACATGTATGAGCCAAAAGTTTCGGTCGAAGCGTATAGTAACATCCAATATCTATACGATGCCGTTGGTTGTAAATTTTTGACAGAGCTTGTGCCCCCTATATGTCCCACACATTCGCACCTCATGCTTAGATAGGTCTCGTACTCGTATAGAGAGCGGCGCTGTAATCGTCGCAACGCGCGATTTTCCTGCAGTCATAGCGTTGAGCTTCCTACGATCCGTATTTCGCAAAATACTTTATATAAATAAAAAAAAGCGTGAAAATGTCAACCCAAATGCGATACAAAGGAAAGTTTACAAGAAAAAAAGGCGCTTGGTAAAAGACTAAAAGCTGTGGCAGCCATGTGTCAAGCAAATGCGGCTAAACGCGATGAGAATAACCATAAGCTCAACGATCAGCAACAAAAATTCGCTGTCGAAGGACGTCGGATTGTGGATTTGCAATATCTTGCCGACAGTTTAAATTGTATTCGCTGTAACAAAGACGAATACATGCATAAATACATGCATAAATTGAACAAATTAAATTTGTTTGCAGAATAAATTTATTTCACATCCGTCTCAGAATTACTAGAACTCGGGGGAAAAAAACACGCTTCGAGTTCCCAGACCACGCGCCGATCAGCTGGCTGCAGCTACACTGTTGCCATTCCGTTACAGATGATTGGGCTCGAGTTCGGTGTGGAATAAAATTATCACTTTTCATAGGTCGATATCTCCGAAACTAAACGGTCAAAGTTTGTTATTTTTTTTGTTTAAATCAATCCCACAATAGTACTGCGTTCACGTATGTTTTTATTTTGAAATCCTAAGATCCGTTTAGAACCTATATCGAGAAATGCGAGCAAACTCCTATTGGTTTACGTGTTAGGTATAGGGATCGCATACAAAAATACCCATATTCAATTGCAATTATCTCATGAACTAAACGGTGAATCGAATTGAATTTTTCGGCATCAGTCCGTGAAGGTCATATCTACACCATACTTAGATTTCAGCCAATTCCTAAGATTTTACCAAAACTGAAGAACTACCTTAAACAAATGTTGTATCAAAAAAGAGAATTTGCGGGGGAGTACTGCACTACTTTATTTTTTAAAAATCTGCAGCTGAAGCACACTTAAGGGCGGGGTAAAGTATTGAAATTTTTTTCTTCATTTTTTAAAATGTTTTAAATGAATGCATAATATATCAAGAATATTGTGTTAAAATTTCAAGTCGATCGGAGTAAAATTGACGAAGTTATGAGTATTTGAGCGTCTATTGCTCCATGCCGTTCTCTTCTCTTCTGCGTTTTTCAAACCGTTTTTCTGAGACTTGTCATAATTGAAGTCCGTGTGCACGATAACTCAAAATCTACTGGACCAATCGCTTTGAAATTTTGCACAGTACTTCTTCACATAATTCACCAGGTATTGTCGAGAGCTTTTTTGTTTTTTTTAAATAATTACTAATTTTTCAACAACAAATTAGCCGATTTTTTTAGCGAAAATCGGGTTTTTGGCTCCCAAGTGCTACGAAAAATCGAAAAATCGAAAGAAAAAAAAATCCTCCCGTTATTACCTCGAGAAACATCTACTTTAACAAATGCATTTTGATTTTTTTGTTTCAAATGATTCTGTTGCGAGTTATGGCGCACACCGCATACCAACTTTTTTTCGAGGCGCCTCCGGGGTTTAATTTTCACTCGCTCAATTTTGAATATTTTGCAATGCAAATTTAGGAGAATGTTTCTCAAATGTTACTTTATTATATGTAAATTTTTCAATAAACGAACACTATTCGTTACGCCAAAAAAAAATCTTAAAAACATGCCTTTTTTCGCCGAATTAACTCTACCCCGCCGATAATTCTTGTTGAGACTTACAGCGACCATGCTATGTCGGAAACGACATGCAGAGATTGGTTTAGACGCTTCAAAAATAATGATTTTGATATGTTGAAATGGAGGCATTACTTCATGATTTTTTAAAATAAAGCATTGATTTCTACAACAAAAAAACAGCGAGAACTTATTCATCATCACAATTATTTTATAGGACGTCACGGGTCGCGTTGAGGAGGGTCTTCGTGAAGAGGAGGATTTTCCGCATCAGCTTAACGGTAGCGAGCACTAAACGGGAACGAACCTGATTATGATATTCAATTCCCATGCTGAGAGTATTGATGAGTATAGCTAGCAGTATACCCTGCTGGAAATACTTGTGCTCGACGAGTTTTTTAATCCACCGTTGAACGCAGCGTACGCCGCTAATGCAACAATTGCCGGAGGCGCGGAAGTATTTTCGCGTGCGGGACGTTCGCCACTTGCCGTCATGATGATTGTCGACGCTGTCGCCGGGCCATTGCGAGGCGACCGAGGCGCCACCGACGATCGGCACTTGGCAGCAACAGGGACAGTTTATCTGCGCCGATTGGCCGCCCGCGCTTTCGGTGTTCGTCCACTCGGCGACCGATCTCTCTTGCTGCTGCTGCTGCTGCTGTTGCTGTTGCTGTTGAAGCGGACCGATATTGCCACGATCGGTTATGCCTTTGGCGAGGGAATTGAGAAACGTGTCACGGGCCAGCTGGCCGGTTGGCAATGCCGCGCCGAGCGCGCCGCTCAACGCCAATAGCTCCTGGCACGTCATCGCCTCGTTCTTCCCGAGATCGGGCTGCCGATCGAACAAAGAGCAACGAATTAATGCCGATTTTGGAGCGGACTTTGGGTTGAGATGGACCAAAGCAAACCCAAACCTTGGTTTGTTTGAGCTGCCGATCGAACAAACCCAGATAGAACACTAACGTATGATATACATACACTACCGTGCCAAAATTTGGAAATTCTCGCCCCGGTTCCGAGCCACACATGAAGTTTCATCGCTCTTTTATATTAGGTGTACAAATAAGTTTTAGGACACTTCGATTTTGTATCATAACAGCTATTCTAAATTAATTCAAAGGTCCCGCTCACTTATGGCGCTTGATATGTAGTATCGAAACGTAAAGGAGTCATAAACATAACTTATAAATTCTGTAAATTAAACATGCAGACCGATAAGCTATTTATTAGACACTGCATTCGCTATGAATTCCATCAAGGAAAAAGTGTTAGGAAAGCGTGTGAATCGATATGTTCTGTTCTTGGAGACAACATTGTATCTAAAAGTACATGTGAATATTGGTATAAGCGATTCAAAGAAGGTGATTTCGACGTTAGTGACCGTGAACGCACCGGGCCTCCTGTAAAGGTGGACGATCAGGAACTGCAAGCGTTGCTGGATGAAAACTCTTGTCAGACGGAGAAACAACTTTCGGAACAGCTTGGAGTAACTCAAAAAACTGTTTCTTATCGTTTAGAAGCAATGGGTAAGATTCGAAAAGGAACAAAGTGGGTACCACACTTTCTGACTCAAGAAAATAAAAACAGCCGTCTTAACATTTGTGTGAGTCTTTACAACAAGCAACATAGAAAGTCTTTCTTGTGGAAAATTGTGACCGGCGATGAAAAGTGGATTTATTTTGATAATCCGAAACGCAAATATCATTGGGATGACCCCGGCAAGCCGACAACATCCACGCCAAAGCGCAATGTTCATTGTGACAAAGTAATGCTGTGCATATGGTGGGATATGAAAAGCGTACTGTATTATGAACTTCTCAAACCTGGTCAAACAGTTACTACCGATCGCTATTGCCATCAATTGATGCAAGTGAATCAAGAAATTGAGAAGAAACGTCCATTTTCTGGTAAAGGAAAACGTCCAGTAAAACTGCTCCATGACAACGCGCGGCCTCATGTGGGTAAACCGGTCAAGGATACGTTACTAGCGCTTGGATGGGAAGCTGTACCACAACCGGCGTATTCACCAGACTTAGCCCCATCCGATTATCATTTATTCCGGAAAATGCAGAACTATTTGTCTGACGTGCGATTCAAAACATTTGAAGAAGTGGAAAAATGGGTCGCTAAATTTCTCACCTCGCAAGACGAAAGTTTCTTTGCGAAAGGCATCCGCGAGTTACCTGAAAGATGGCTGAAGGTCATTCAGTGCGATGGAGATTACTTCGATGAATAACTGTGTTTTACGTATTTTTTAATAAATCTTGAATTTTTTGAAAACTGTCCTAAAACTTATTTGTACACCTAATAAATGACGATATCTTAATTTACCGAGCGGCGTTTTCAAAGGGACATATTCAGCTTCATTTAAATAAAAAAAAAAATTACGATTTTTTTAAAACCCGGTACACAGTTTGAAAGATAGTCGTTGTTTGGCTTTTTTTGAGGGGTTGCAATTTTGGCGCACGACTCGTGAAAAAAAAAATTTCTTTGTTTACCCAATGCAAAACTTAAAGCGGGGAGTACAAGCTTCAATTTCGTTTTTTAAGGTTCGTACGATTTTTTTCGCATAAATATTAATCTTTTTGCAAAAAAGACCATATTTATAAAATGTAGCCTAACTCTGAGACTATTGGGTTTTCGTAAAACTACTAACAGGATAAAAAGTTACATAAAATCATTTTGGATTTACGAAAATATTATGAGAATAAAAAAAATTTGATGAAAAAAAATATTTCAAAAATTTGAAAAAAACATTTAATTTGAAGAAAAAAAATTCAACATTTTTTCTTGAGTCAACGACATATTTCTTTATCTACAAAAATCGGGTCTCTTATCTCAACTACACGGCTTTTTCATCCAAAAATAAGAAATTTCGACTCATCTGTCTATAGTACATTTCGCCATTGCTGAATCGTCCAACCTCGATGTCCGTCCGGGTCACTGAAAACGCTTTTGTCAAAAAAATTTGAAATTTTTTTTGAAATTTTTGAAATTTTTTTTATTCTGCATCGTTTTTGGTAAATCCAAACTGATTGTATGTAACTTCCTCTTAGTAGTTTTACGAAAACCCAGTAGTTTCAGGGTTAGGCTACATTTTATAAACATGGTCGTTTTTTGCAAAAAGTTGAATATTTATGCGAAAAAAATCGTACGAAACTTTAAAAAAACGAAATTGAAGCTTGTACTCTTTGCTTTAAGTTTTTCACGGGAAAAACGGTTAACATTTTTTTTCACGGGTCGTGCGCTAAAATTTCAACTCCCAAAAAATAGCTAAAAAACGACCATCTTTTAAAGTGTGTACCGGGTTAAAAAAAATCGTAATTTAAAAAAACCCAAATGAAGCTGAATATGTCCCTTTTGAAACGCCGCTTGGTAAATTAAGATATGGTCACTTCCAAAAGGGCGATGAATTTTCTTGTGTGGCTCGGAACCGGGGCGAGTGTTTCCAAACTTTTGGACGGTAGTGTATATACGACGTCTCCATCGACGTCTGTAAGACGTATTTAGTACGTATACTATAGAGCTAAATTTCCGGCTAATATCCGTATAATGTATGTATATTCTACGTTTATTAAACGGTATATTTTACGTATATAAGATGTCGAAAATACGTCAAATATATTGTTTAACCAGCGTAGAACATATGCACATATACGGATATTAGCCGAACATTTAAGGGGCCAGTCCACGTTGCCAATTAAAAAAAATCGAAAGCAAGCAAGACTTGAAGAAATCGACGATGATGAGCAATCAGAAGGGATTTTTTACGGTGCAGGAATTGTCGATTGAGTTTAGGTAAGAGTTTTTCATAGTATAAACTTCAAACGCGTTTTTCTCGAAACAACGTTTTCAAAATCTAGCTCCATCGTATCTCTAAAACTAATAAACCGATTCTCTTGAAATTTGAACCACATATTGTAAACATGATTCGCAACAAGATAAACCTCGATAGTTTTAAACTTTTGATTTTTATTCTTTTTTGCGAAAAACTGCGAAAAAAACGCGTTTTTAAAAAGTTTTTTCGTTTTTCATTTGCCATTTTTTTATTTTTTGATAAAACGTTATATCCGAAGATCATTTTGTAGCTGGTGTCATACTGAATCTAAAGGACTTCGATTTTTTTGTTTTAGACCAGCCGTTGCCAAGTTGTGATGGAGCTACCTAGCCCATCTATTTTTGAGGCGTTACGTTAAACTACAATTTTTATACTTAAAAGTGAATAAAAATGAATTAATTTTTTTTAAATGTAGTTTAAGACTTTATTTATCGAACCCAACAACTTTTACATTCATATCTTTTATAAAATCCTCAAAAAAAAATCGCAAAAATAACCTTTTTTCGTGGCTCCAAAGTGGACTGGCCCCTTAACTGATAATAGTGAAAGAATTTCATATATGTATATTTTACGTACATTATACAATAAGCATTTGACATCGAATTATATACGTATATAAGGAACTTATATATGTATACGTATAAGGAACAATATACAGGATGTCCCATTTTAATCTTACACCTGAATTTTCTCGAAAAATATTGCTCGGACGAAATATTGTGTGGAACAAAACTTCTAGGGATTGAAGGGGGACGTTTGAAAAAAATTTATTTGAGGAGCCAAAATTCAAAATGGCGGCGTTACAAAGGCTGACATGTTTGTTTCAAACGGAAACATAACTTTTTTTTATTGCCAAAAAATTTGTCAGCTGAAAACTGAAAACTTTTGTTGGAAATTTTTTTTGATAAAGTTCATAGTTTTCAAGTAAGAACATCATTTTCAATTATTTCAGATGTATCCAGGATTTGTGTGTGTGTGTGTGTGTGTGTGTGTGTGTGTGTGTGTGTGTTTTTCTACCCATCGTGATCAAAGTTCGTCAAGGATTTAAAGAAACACGTTTTTGGGCCTGAAAATGGCACAAACGCCATTAAAATGGAAAAAAACGATTTTTCATCGATTTTCCTCCAAAATTTTCTCATGAAATATCGTCCAAATTTGAAAACAAAAAAAAAACAAAAATTTTCAACAAAGAAATTTGATTCTTTTTTTGTTCAACTGGTCATACATTCGAAAATACAACATTGAGCGGCTTGCCGTGAGACATTTAGTCCAATTGTCCCTACCACCGGCATTTGCGTTAGCCAAAGCGTAAGAGGTTGCATGCCTGGATACATCTAAAATAATTGAAAATGATGTTCTCACTTGAAAACTATGAACTTTATCAAAAAATTTTTTCAACAAAAGTTTTTAGTTTTCAGCTGACCAATTTTTTGGCAATAAAAAAAAGTTATGTTTCCGTTTGAAAAAAACATGTCAGCCATTGTAACGCCGCCATTTTGAATTTGAGCTCCTCAAATAAATTTTTTTCAAACGTCCTCCTTCAATCCCGAGAAGTTTTGTTCCACACAATAGTTCGTCCGAGCAATATTTTTCGAGAAAATTCAGGTGTAAGATTAAAATGGGACACCCTGTATATATATATATATATAACATCTAGTCGATGATAAAAATGACTCCACATGCATTGCTGTCAATATCAAGTAACATATACGTACATCGGAAGTGTTTTTTTTTTCAACATTATCTCCGTGGAATTTTGTACATTTCATATACATATAATAGTCGTTCATTATCCTACGATTGTGATTCCTGGATCTGAAGCTATTTAATGAACGTATAATATACATATATCCAACATCAAAGATTCAACGAAAGAAGAACGGACAGAATCCAATAATGGAATCACAATCGTAATATAATGAACGAATATTATACGTACATGAGATGCACAAAATTTCATGGAGATAATTTTGAAAAAAAAACACGTCCAATGTATGTATATAATACGTGATATTGATAGCAATGCAGTTGAATTATTTTTTATTGTTGAGTAGATGTTCCTTATACATATAATATATGTATATAATTCGATGTTCAATACTTACTGTATAATATACGTAAAATATACGTATGTGAAATTCTTTCACTATCATCAGAGCAATAGCTCCACAATATACGTTCAATATACGTATAATACAGATTTATCATAAACGTATACATATCGTATACATATATACATATAACATATGTTTATTAGACCTTCCTGTTCTATCTGGGAAAAGTAACGAATTAATGCCGATTTTGGGTTACGATGAACCCAAACAAACGCAAACAAACCCATACCCAAACGTTGGTTTGTTTGGATTTGCTTGGTCTCGTGACGAACCTGTGGATTGTTGGATCGTCGCGTGGACCACACGTTTCCGTCGCTCGTCTGCGTGGTCTTCTCGCTCAAGCAGATGTTACGCTCGCCCAGGGGTATGATACTGGTCGCGACGGGTATAGACGCGACCAGGAGATTGTTGTTGGGTGTCGCTACCTGCGGAGAGCCTCCCAGGCCCGGCGAATTGGGCAGCGCATTGTTGACGCCGCCAGCAGCTCCGTGGAGCAACACCACGTCGCTGAACATGACGCTGCTCCTGCGGCGATTGTGACTGCAGGGCGGACTCAGCAGAGCTAGATTGTTTTGACCCTGGAGAATGAATTTTTCGATTAGATGTGATGAAGATTCGTTACTTCGGAGTTCTTTAGTCCCGATGAGGTTAACGGGTTATGCGCACTTAGAAATTAAAAAAAAAATATCTTTTTTATTGCATTTTCAGAATGTACAAATATGTAAGTATATTCCCTGAAAATTTCAAAGCGATCCAGCGAATATTCTCGGAAATACACACATATTTGTAAGGACGCTCGGAGCGCTACGGAGTAAGCGCGCCAAACTTCAAACGTGTTTTTCTCAAAACGGCGTTTTCAAAGTCGGTGAGCTCGAATTCTCAAAAACGGCTCAACCGATCGGTCTGCAATTTTAACACAACCTTGTCAGATATAATCTTCAGGTATTGATCGACGGAATAAGATTTCCGATAATTATTTCTATTTTTTTTCAACGATTTAACGAAAAAAATTTGGTCAGAAATCGAAATTGTTTCTTTCCGGAGCCACCATTTTGTCAAAAATTAAAATTTCGACTATTCCTTCGAACAATACCTGGATTAATCTATCCCCTAGAAGAATCTTTTTGGTTTTTTCATTTTAGATCATCCAAACCGGAGATACTTTGCTCACCGCCGGACACTTTATTTTCGGGGACCTCCAGGAGACTTCCGACAGGAGCAATGTTAACAAATATTTTTGAAAATAACAAATGCCAATCTAAAGCTAAAAGATGTCACTACACTGCCTAATACTTTTCGTTTTGCCCAAATGAAATCCTTTTCTAGAAAAAATTCGTGAAAAAACGACTTTTTTTTACTTCGCAACTGCGTATAACGCCCTAAGGCGTGATATACGTTTACAACAATTAAAAAAACCATTTATTTTCGTTTTCTTTAAACGATATAACTATATGTGTGGAATATTTTCCCCAAAGTTTCAAAGCGATATTCGAAAAACTTCAAACGTTTCAGCCCGTCATCGCTGTGCCTCACTGCTCGGATTTGGAGAGCGCGCCGCCGGTAAAAGCGAGAGCGCGGAGGTGTGGGCGGAGATATGCAAAAAGTAATTAAATTAACAACTGACAATTACAATTACTACTGTAATTGATAATTTTATTACTTTGTAACACATTACTAAAGTAATAAGTTACCAGAAGTGCCTAGTGCAATTTAATTCGAATTCTATCCCTGACAGATCGCAACACCCAAGCGATGGGTGTCAAATTAACATTTGACACCCAACAAAACGGTGTCGACACTATTTTGGGTGTCGATAAAAAAAAACGGTGTTGACACTGATCTGGACGCACGCTGTTTTGGATGCCGACACCAAAAGAAAGGTGTCAACACTGATTTGGGTGTCGACACAAAAAAACGGTGTTGACACTGATCTGGACCTACGCTGTTTTGGATGTCAACACCCATAAAAAAATATGTCAACACTAATTTGGGTGTCGATACCCAAAAAAAAAAAAAACACCCAAGAAGACGGTGTCGACACTGATTTGGGTGTCGACAATAAAAAAAAACGGTGTTGACACTAATTTGGGTGTCAACACCAAAAAAAAAACGGTTTTAACATTGATCTGGACCGAGGCTGTTTTGGGTGTCGACACCTAAATAATTTAGCGTTGACAACATATTCGTGCACGTGCATGAATATGGTGTCATTATGGCTTTTTTGAGTCCTTATGTCCTTATGGCTTTTTTGAGTGTCCACACCGAAATTCGGCAAAAAATACAGTGCACACTCCTTCCTCCATACAATGAATACAAGCATATGTATGCCCAACTTATTTTTCAGTTAATTAATTCACTGAAAGATAAGTTCATAAATGAACTGAAAAATAAGTTGGACATACATATGCTTGTATTCATTGTATGTAGGAAGGAGTGTGCACTGTAATTTTTCAGAATTTTGGTGTTGACACTTAAAAAAGCCATAACGACACGGAATACATGCACGTGCACGAATATGGTGTCAATACTAAATTATTTAGGTGTCGACACCGAAAACAGCCTCTGTCTAGATCAGTGTCAACACCGTTTTTTGGGTGTCAACACTCAAACCAGTGTCGACACCGTTTTTTTGGGGGTGTCAAGACCCAAAACAGCCTCGTTCAGATAGGTGTCGACACCAAATTTTTTCCGTGTTAAAATTGTAATTTGACACCCAACACGTGACACTCAACACCGAAGAATTACGGTGTCACGATCTGTCAGGTATAACTGCATTTTCGAAATTGGCGTGCAGGGTTACTCAAAGTTGGTAAAAATATTGATAATATTGCTACCGTCCACTCGACGAAAATTGTTTTTGGAAAATTAGACAAAAAAAACACTTTTTTCATCTTAATTTTACAGATATTTTGCGTGAAGTGTTGATTTTTTTGTAAATGTAAATTCTTTACTTCAATTACTATCAAATGGAAACTATACATGTTCTAACTGAAAAAATGTTGGAATTTTTTTGCAAATCAAAGTCTACGGGAAGCTAGACTGGACGTCGATTCGCAACTCCCGCTGGACCCTCGCTGTTACAGCTCCACAGCTCCGCCATTTTGATAATAAATTTATTTTAACAATTGTTTCGTACGCTCAAAGATCCTATTAAAGTATACCGACAGTTTAATAAATGTAGAATCATTATTTGTTAGTTTAAAAAATTCCTCAAATCGGTTCTATTTTTTTTCGTCGAATTGTATATTCCGCCTTGAATTATGAAAGGTCCTCTCAACGTTTTTACTTATTGTTCGTGGGGATAATAAATCGGTAACCTATTTATTAGATTTATTTATTTAATCTTAATTTATTTGATGATTAGAACCTATTTATTTACTAGAAACAGTCCCGAATGAGTTGAAACTTGATAAATTGCTTCAAACATTTTAATTCATTGTTCGTAATAAATAATAAAGAAGATCGAAGATCGCAAGAAAACGTAAGTCTTCTTGACTATGAGTCTCGTGACTCGTCGTTAGTTTTTCGTGTGTTTAGGATTGCTCGTTCAGCAGTACCAGTTGCCACGTTGCTTCGATTGATTATTTAAATATTGTTGTTAGCGTTACTATTGATATTGTTATTATAATTACTTAATGGGGAAAAGACTTTTTAAAAGTATCAAGGGAATGTGAAATTGAGGAAATAATAGATATGATAAAAGAGGGAAAAGAAATAACAATAATAGAGAGTTTTGATAGACAAGGGATTGAATAACTTAAAAAGAAAGACATTACTAATGAGAGAGAGACATTTCTAATAGAGAGAGAAAAAGAACAGATTAAAAAATCGACAACTAATAGGTTATATAATGCGATAGTAGGAAACAACGAAGCTTCATGGAAATATTGGGTGGCAAAAGATGTTAAAAGAAAGGATAGAGAAACATGAGCGCGGATAAGGTGTAGAAATATAAGAAGGGATGGAAAAAAGGGGGAAGTGAAATAGACTTGTAGGATATGCAAACGAGAAAGAGAAACAGTGGAGCGTGTGAAAAGGAAGAGGGGTAATATCTAAAGAAGCGAAAACACAGATAGAGGAGTGCGTAGAGAGGAAACGGAATGAGAGGGGACTAGAAGATACATTAATAGGGTTGCTGAGAGGGGAGATAGATGTAAATATGTGCACATTTTTTAGGTAAATAGAAAGAGAGTGTAAGAAAAGAGAAACGGTGTTAATGGAGAGGGAGAGAACGAAGAGTGTGATGAAAATTAAAAATAATAAAACAGAAAAGATATAAGTTAGATTGTAAGAAAGCGATGTTAAACGGTGTAACAGCATTGTAAAAAGCCGAAAAGGCGATGCAAATTAAACTTCTCACTACTACTATAATTACTTGTTCAATTATTTGTTTTGATCGGATCGTTGAATATTTAATCACGAAAATGTAAGCATATTATACGTAGAGTTACAAATGGTCATGTTGTTCGAATAGAACTGAGTGCACTCGTAGAGTTATCGCCATTGAAGGTCCGATCTTCCCTTGGAAACAAAACATTTTATACTTTCGACAAGTGTGGGATACATTGGTTTATTGCTCCATAAGTTTTTCTCTTGAACAATGATTTTCGTGAAGAATCTATTGAATTCACTTGTGGATAATTTTTTACCGGTTCTATCGGGATGTTGAATAAGTTCTCCCTGTGTTTGCGTGAAAATTAATGCTTTATTTTTTTAAATAATCCCTAATGTTTTCAAACGTTTCGAAATTGTCGTGTGATCAACTCCTGATGATTCTGCAATTTCAGCTAGCATCTAACATGAGTCTTCATGAAGTAATGCCACCAATTCAACACATCAAAATCATTATTTTTGAAGCACCTAAACCCATCTCTGCATGTTGTTTCCGATAGAGCATGGTCGCCGTAAGTCTCAACAAAAATTCTGTGTTCTTCAGCTGCCGACTTTTCAAAAAACAAAGAAGTGCAGTAAAATTCCCCGCAGATACCCTTTTTTGGCATGAAATTTTGACATGTTTAAAACTATGAAAAGAAAAGTTGTTTACACTTGAGCGAAAAGAAATACACTGCGTTTCCAGCTGGCTTATAGTATTGGGAGTACAAATAAGTCTCGGCCGTTTTTTAAAATTTTTTTTAATTGGGTATTTATTGTGAAAGAATGGTACTGTATATTTTATTCAAAGTATTGTCCATCGCTAGACACTACTTTTTGCCTTCTTTCTGGCAGCATATGGATGCCACATTGGAAGAATGCTTCATCTTTTGAGGCTATCCACAAATCGACCCAATTTTAGTTATTTTCATATGATGTGAAGTGCTGCTCAGACAAGCCGTGTGTTTTCGATCGAAATAAATGATAGTCAGAAGGAGCAATGTCTGGTGAATACAGCGGGTAGGGTAAAACTTGCCAATTGAGTGTTTCCAAGTAGTTTTTGACCTATACCTGGTAACCAGCATTTCACATGTGCAAAATCGGCGTTCAACGTTTCTCGGCTTCAGTTCCTATAGAACGCAATTTCCTTGCTTTTAAATCATTCCCAACGATTTTAAACGATGTGAAATTGCTTGTTGAGTAACTCCTAATATAAGGACAAGTTCTTCTTGCGTTGGAACGAATCTCCCCTTCAATGATGCTTCCAATTTCGCATCTTCGTACACTTTCGGCCGTCCGCTACGTTCTTTGTCTTCGACGTCAAACTCACCGTTCTTAAACTCTTTAAACCACTCACGACAACTTCTCTCACTTAAAGCAGCCTCACCGTATGCTTCTACGAGCAATCGATGCGCCTCAACTGCAAATTTCTTCAAATTAAAGAAGTAAATCGAAAGTTCCCGCAAATGACGCTTATTCGGCTCAAAACTCGACATTTTCGAACGAAAAATAATTATGTGATGCTGATACAAAATCACTAATATTTCGAGGTTATGATCTTGCCAGATGTCCAACCTTACGATATGACGTTTTACACATGACAATTTCAACCATAACCTCCCGGTGGGGCCATCTTTTGTCAGACGGCAGAGACTTATTTGTACTACCAAACTTCCTTATAGATGCGTTACCAACTCAGCCGCCTGACACTGGTAGTTAAATGCTGTTCGCATAATGTCCTTGCCACACTGTGGCGCTAGTAGTCGTGTGACAGGCATGCATATATATGTATCTTGCGCCGATGTTTCGAATATCTTACATGAATCAAAGTCTATTGATATATTTGGAATGATTTTCCCTTCTAATGATTTTCCATTTGAACACAATAAATAATGTCGCCATAACGATAACAGGTGAAAGCCACGAAAGTATCGAATCGTTCAGCTCATCGGAGTATTTAGAGCCAAAGGCTGTCACACAACAGCCAACGCTAGGTAGTGGCGATTTCAAGAACTAAAATGCCTTATATACGCGATTTCGCCGATTTTCGAAGGTACTTTTCTAAACGCGGTTGAAAAAAATGACGCATATATTGACAACATTTTTTTTACGGATCATTTATGCACATGGTTAAGTATATGTAAAAAAAATCAGAAATATTAACAAATGGTGGAGATATAGCATAATAAAGCAATGTAGTTTTTTGCACGCGCGTTGATGGTGAAAGTTCTCGCCATCGATGTGGGTATTTAAAAAAAATAAACATATAAGGCATTCCACGTCACTTCAGCCAGTAAAAAAAATCCACTAATAATTTTAAAAAATCGACTTACTTTATTGATAAATATTCACCGAGTGTCGAAATTTAAAAAAAAATTCTGTCGTATTTTCTCGTTGATTACCATTTTTTAACATTTTTCCATTCAAATGTCTGCATCTTTGGCAGGTCTGCATCTTTGGACATTCGTAAAAAACGAAAATGTGCGTCTTTTTCTTGCCTTCCAGAAAAAAATTGATTTAGATTTTATTGAACAAGTCGAACGTCCGTTTCAAGGCAAATTATGCAAAAATATTTTTTTTCTCAAGGAAAGACCCTTTTTATTTTATTTTTCAGAATTTCCCCGAATTGTGAATACGAAAAACGGATTTTTGGTGTTTTTATATTATGGGCTTCCTAAACACCGTGAAGTAACAGCTATTTTAATTTTTTTATTTTTTAAATTAATATTCGATTGACGAGTGTGGAGCACTCGCTGTATGTTTACCAGGTTTTTGAAATACATATGACATATATGTCATATGTATTGGAGCCTTGGAGTGCATCACACTCTTCAATCGAGTATTAATTAAAAAAAATGTTTTAATAAAAATAGCTGTTACTTCACGATGTTTAGGAATCCCACAATATAAAAAATACCAAAAATCCGTTTTTCGTATTCACAATTCGTGGAAATACTTAAAAATAAAATAACCAGTGTCTTTCCTAGAGAAAAAAAATGTCTTTGCATATTTTGCTCTGAAACGGACGTTCGACTTGCTCAATAAAATCTAAATTAATTTTTTTCTGGAAGGCTAGAAAAAGACGCATATTTACGAAAACGTCAAATCCTGCCAAAGACACCGCCATTTGAATGGAAAAATATTAAGAAATGGTAATAAACGAGAAAAAAACGTCAGAAATTAAAAAAAAATATCGACACTCGGTGAATATTTTTCAATAAAGTAACTCGATTTTTCAAAATTATTTGTGGATTTTTTTGACTCGCTGAAGTGACGAGGAATGCCCCATGTTTATAACTGCATTATGAATGTATCTTCAGTATGAACCAACAATATTATTTTTATAAAATTATTATAATAAAAATTCGATACATATCATTTTTTTACTCAATTTTCTGTCAGTAATTATTTTTTTATATTTTTTTTTTGTGTCACTGCAATTATTGTTTCTGTGGTTTACACGATGGGTGACGATACTAAGAATATGGTGTAAACATTTCAAAACGATCTGAACTTACGTTCAAGAGTTAGAACTTTCACAAGGTTCAAAAAAGTGAATCGTGGAAATATGTTATATCTCTGCCATTTGTTAATATTTCTGATTCTTTACTTATACTTAACCATGTGCATAAATGATCTATAAAAAAATGTTGTCACTATATGCGTAATTTTTTCTAACCGCGTCTAGAAAACAACCTTCGAACATCGGCGAAATCGCGTATATAAGGCCTTAAACTACCTGCGCGCAGTTCTGGTAACGCCATCTGTTGGCAAACAGCGAGAACTTATTCAACGTCCTAATATTGTGCTGAGATTGAATTTGTTTCAGTTACCACCAACCTCAGTTCGATTTCACCAGCTGAACTTCAATTTCCCTTTGCTTCGATTTATTCCGAGTATAATTTACCTGGAGTTTAATTTATTTCGGGTCCATTTCAACTGAGCTTCGCTCTGCTTGAGTGACAATCAGCGCGAGCTTAATTTTTTCCACCAATCAGCTTGGGGCCAATTTGAATTAATCGGTAGCCAACCCACCTCGCCGTTCTGATGTGAACAGACGCGAACGTTGTCATTGGCCACAAGGCCGTTCGAGTGCACCGAGGTCGTGCGATGGATGTCGTCGCAGGTGCTCGTCATCCGGGCGTTCATCTGGTTGCACTGATCGCTCTCGGACAACTCGGGGCTGGCGACCGCATTGGGATCGACGTGGACCGTGCTGCCGACTTGTTGTTGCTGCTCGCCACTCTCCAGGCCTGCCAACAAATCCAAGCAGGCGTCACGATTTCCGGCTCGCCCTCCGCAAGTACCCCGCAGCCCGACGACGTTCGTGCGGACGTTGCAAATCCTGGTGCACGGGAGATTTTTCTCGCGCGCTTGTTCCCGCCTGTACAGGTAGAGGCGATACTTCTTCGCCAATCTTCGCTTGCCTCGACGCCAGAGATGGCCGATATACCTGGAGGAACACATCGTCAAGCAGTTGAACAAAAACAACGAGACGAAGAATCGTCACGTCTCCAGGTAGCATAAATGTCCAATTGACACCGATACGTTACCGCTTTCAGGTTATCTTTAAGGGGGGATTGTCTTTTTTTTCGCAAAATTTACCGCTTTTTGGGAAATTTTTTGTGAAGAAAGTATACAACGGAAAACTTGTGAAACTTGGCATATAGTTTTATTGATCTGTTTACTACATACAAAAATTTTTTTAAACAATTTCATCAAAAAATCCGCCTCCCACCCCCCCTCGACGCGCGATGGTCCTTTTTTGATGGTGTGCACGATTTCTCAAAAACTATTCAACCGATTGCCTTCAAATTTGGACAGAATGCTCAGCTGACATCCTTTTATCGTTTGATGAAGCAAAAAAGCAATACGTTTAATAGTTTTTTATTTATAACAAAAAATCGATCAATTTTTTTCGAAAAATCGATACTTTAAGTTCAAAACGTCACCAAATCGTCAATTTTTTTTCCCTTCATCGAACGATAGCTATATGTGTCTAAAGTAAAATGCTTTTTGGGTTTTTGTTGCAGGATGAACGTGAAGGCTGTAATCGTGCACACCATCAAAAAAGGACCATCGCGCGTCGAGGGGGGTGGGAGGCGGATTTTTTTATGAAATTGTTTAAAAAATTTTTTGTATGTAGTAAACAGATCAATAAAACTATATGCCAAGTTTCACAAGTTTTCCGTTGTATACTTTCTTCACAAAAAAATTCCCAAAAAGCGGTAAATTTTGCGAAAAAAAAAGACAATCCCCCCTTAAGGTGCTATACCAGTGTGACACCTTCAAAAAATCGATTTTTTTGCCTTTTTCGACAGTTTATCCTTTCAAGAATATCCTGTAAAAATTTAAAGGCCGTATCTCTATCATTTTATCTTACAAAAATCGATAGTCAAATCTTTAAAAGCGTTTTTCTCGAAATGAGATTTTTCAAATTTGCTGATATTGTAACTCAAAGAGCAATTATCCGATTGACTTGAAATTTGAACTGAGTACTCTTGAATACATTTACTCTACAATGACGTGGGATATTTTTGATTGGATGAAAATTGACGATTTGGCATTAAAAAAAACGACCATTTTATAGGCAAGAAAACAGACTTTTTTCATAACTACGCCATTTTGTTAGATTTTGATATTTTCCGAAAATCCTACGTCATTGTACAGGAAATACCTTCCAGTTTAACGACATTTTTTCCGTTTTCGGTTTCAGGTACTCAATCGGCCGGAATCATGTCAGCAGTGGAGGAACTTTTTTTTGGCGCCTCCGAAAGCAGCGCATAAGTCGCTTGGATCTCAATATTTTTGTATGAAAAATTATGTATTAAGTGTACAAGTTAGTTCGGTCCGTTTTCAAAAGATGGCTCTAGGTGCTATAAATGGTTGACGGCAGCAGCTGATTTGTGCTGTATCGTGAAGTATCAACATCTCTCAACCAAATATCGTTTACAGATCTTTGAGTTATGCGCATCAAGTCTAATTTGTTACTGCGGTGAAAATGTTGAATTTCGTCCCAAATAAGCACCATTTTCGGGAAGTGTTGATTTTCTGTTTTAATTGGAAGAAAAGTGCAGCTGAAGCTTATCGAATGCTAGTCAAACCATCACGGGAGACTTCTACAGGCAACAATTCATCCGTTTAAAGCGAGCTATAGCCGAAAAACGTCCAGAACATGCGACCAGACACGAGTCCATAATCTTTCAACACGACAACGCTCGGCCTCACGTTGCTATTGTGGTTCAAAACTATCTGGAAAATAGCGAGTGGAAAATTCTGGCTCACCCGCCTTATAGGACCTTGCCCCTTCCTACTACCATTTGTTTCGATCGATGCAGAACGCTTTGACTGGAATACGCTTCACGTCCCAACAGGGTATCAAAAATTGGCTCGATTCATTCTTGGCTTCAAAAGATGAACGCTTCTTCCGCGACGGAATTAATAAATTACCAGAAAGATGGGGAAAAGTAGTGGCTAACGATGGACAATATTTTGATTAATGTATTAATTCATTTTATCATTCAAATAAGTGCGTATTTTAAGCAAAAAAAACGGACCGAATTAAGTTGTACACCCAATAATATAGGTCAAATATAGCCGAATATATTCTCAATTTTCCGAAACATTTAATTGAGTACTTTTCTTCCAAAAAATTCCCGAAAATCACCCAAATTTTCAGAGTTCACACTGGTATAGCCCCTTAAGAGGATATCTTTCGGATATATCGTTTTGACAACTTTGAGCTAACGTACCGAAGACCGTTAAAAGTTTGCTTCTGGTTGTCAATTTGTCAACCATTAAATGTTACCGTATAGTTAATAACTAATTGGATACAAATAAGTTATCCACGAAACGGCCATTAGTAATACTATTTGGAATTAGAAAGGGCATCGTTTTGGACAACCAAAAAGTCATCCATATCCGTTTCGGGATCTCTTTCGGATACCATACAGATAACATTTTGCTACCAGGGTCGCTGCAAAAGTCAAATATAAGCTCAAAACGTGCGAAAAGAGAATAACTTATGAACTATAATGATATATAATTATTTCAATCAATCGTCACGTTTCTACTGACTTGACGATCTCGGCGTAACAGGTCGTTGGCTCGGACGTGTTCGTCGAGGACGCGAGTGTGCTGGTCGAATGAAACCTTGCCCGCTCCAGTCTCATCCTCTCCATCTCTCGTTTCTTCGTCTCCGAGAATTGAGTCGCTATCACGACCAGGCACAGGTTTATCATAAAAAACGATCCGATCTGTCGAGAATTCGTGCAAAATCGCGTTAATACCGAACGTTTCTTCTTTTTTTTCCTTCGTTGCTCTTTTTCGTTGATTTGTTTTCTTTTTGTCAGTCGCGAATCTCGATAAATGCGAATAATTGGTGGTTACGAACCACGATCAGGAGTACGAAGTAGATCCAGTCCCAAAACGAGTGGGCGTCTTGGACGTAATACATTATGTCCGTCCATCCTTCCAAGCTGATCACCTGAAAACGCAAACGCCGAAATGTATCGCTTGTACGCACATGTTTGGAATGTTATATTCACTCGGAATATTCTCACATGCAGAATTAAACATTAATCACCATCGTTAAAGATACAAATTATTTCCTTAATAATAATCCAATAATAATGTAATCATTATTATTATTGTTATTATTATTATTAGTTGCCTGAAGCAATAAAAACTTATTTAAAAAATGTTAACAGTTCTAAGGAAAAACATTCTTACGGAATATTTCAGAATTTTTTAATTCTTTTGTTTGCGATTATCAAACGAATTGTTATTATTTTTATTATTATTATTGTAGCGATTGTTTTTATTCTTATCTTCATTGTAGAATAGTAATGAATATTATTGTATATCATTACAGTTTGTAATTTATTCTCTTCTCGCACATTTTGAGTTCATATTAAATTTTTGAATTTTTTTTTCGTAAGATACAGTGGCATGCAAAAGTGTACGGCCAAAGATAATTTAATGACGGAGTAACGTTTAAAGAATGCAAAATGGAAATAGAAAGAGATCATCGTAAAGTTCTTTTGTTATGCAATCGAAACGTGTTATTGAAAAATTATATATAACTATTCATTATTATTTATAACCAAAATAACAATTTTTGCTTTTTCATAACTATTCGGCCAAGTACGAATTACACACTATATACAAAGAAAAAATATAGTGAATCATGAAAGAAAATTGAATACGGTAATAAATGTAAGATTTTCATCAATACTTGGTAGCCATGCCCTTCGAAGCTATCACGGCAGCACATCGGTGAGGCATCGATTCAATAAGTTTGATGATTCTATCTTGAGAGACATTTTTCCGCTCTTCTTGAACTTTTCCCCACAAGGCAGCTTTATTGGAACAATGTTCAGTTCCTACTCTTAGTTTTAACTCTTGCCATAAATGTTCTATGGGGTTCAAGTCCGGAGATTGGCTTGGCCACACTAAAACTCGAATATTTTTCGTGCTAAAAACCTGCTGAATGAGCTGTGATCGATATTTTGGATCATTATCTTGTTGAAAAGTCCATCCTCGTGGCATATTCTGATGAGCATAAGGCAGCATATCTTTTGATATAATATCTCTACACATGGCAGAGTTCATAGTGCCTTCAATTTTAAAGATTGGACCGACGCCTTTCCAAGAGAACGCACCCCATAGCATAATGCTACCTCCACCGTGTTTGACAGTTGATGTTTGATATGGCGAATCATTTCTAGTTCCTTTTGGTCGTCGAATGTACCTTCTCCCATCATTTCCAAACAAATTAATTTTAGTTTCGTCTGAGAACAGCACTTTTTTCCAATCTTCAACAGTCCAGCTCCGGTATTTTTTCGCGAATTCTAATCTGGTCTTATTTTTTTTTTACTGACGAGCGGTTTTTTAACTCCAACACGTCAAAAAAGTCCCTCTTTTGTCAGTCTACGTGAAACAGTACTTTGGCTAATGTCAGCCAAATTTTCTTCGCGCAATTCCCGTGCGATGATTGCAGCATTCTTGTTTACGTTTGCGACAGACTTTCTTTTGATCACTTTATCGATACGATTAGTTGTTTTCCTAGGTCTCCTAGGACAGTATTTATCTTCCAGAGTACCTGTAGTCTTGAATTTGTTTGTTATATCGTTAACAGTCGATTTTCCAATCGCCAAAATTTTAGCTATTTCACGTGAAACTTTTCCTTCGTTGTGCAACTTGATAACCACTTTACGTATATCTAAAGCCGTGCGTTTCGACATCTTGACTGAGTTTTACTGATCGTACGATGCATAAGGAACAGAGCTCTCAATGTTTACATGATTTCGCGACTGATAACGTAAACAAAGCGAAGTGAATTATATCTTCGTGGAATTTGGCCGGAAATTTATGAAGCAGCAAAACGTGTTAATTTTCTTACAAATAATTGTTAATCTTTATGAACAATTTTTGAATTAAATATTTTGATTGCATAATAAAAGAACTTTACGATGATATATTTGTGTTTCCATTTAGCATCCTTTAAACGTTACTTAATCATAAAATTATCTTTGGCCGGACACTTTTGCATGCAACTGTATATCCATATATTGTAGAGAACAGACTTTATAGCTCCGAATCTTCTACTTAAAATGATTAATATTATTAAAATTATTGTCGTTGCTACGTTATTACCATTTTTTATGTTATATTACTTTTATTATTACAAAAATTGTTATAGAGTATTTTCAATTCGCATGTTTCGAGCTGATAACTAATTTTATAATTTTCGTTTTCGGATTAAAAAAAACATTTGTCCACACAGACGCTGAGGAAAAAAAAGAAATATGTTGAATGTTAAATATAAAAATGTGAACTCACGAGGAATATCGCGACCCATGCGAGGCCGATATTGTCGAAGGATATTGTGCCCTGAAAGGGATTGTTACCCTGTCCTTTGCACTCGGTGTAATAATAATGCCAGTTGACGCATGTCTCGTTGCTGATGAACGTGATGTTGCTGTTGGGCAATGCGGTACTGTTGCATACTATGTTGCCTGTTGGAACAAATCGGAAACGAGATCAATGTTTTTCTCGGCGTTGCTTCGAGCTCAAATCTACTGAATCGAGGGTGTTGATTTTTTGTTTGTTTAAACAGCATTGATATATTGAGATTTATGTATAATTTACCAAATTTAAGCGGAGGCAAATTGTTGCACGTGTGCATTCCGCTGTCGTCCGGACGGGAACATATGTAATCCTGGCCCTGATACTCGAAATATTTATCGAGATCGCTGCAATTGCAATGAATAAAGAGAGGAAAAAAACATCCATCAGGAAAGACACGATGCTCCGTAGAAGTGTGTGTGTATATATATATCATATCATATCATATCTAGACATATCGTATGCACATATACACAGGATGCTCGGTTTGAACCGATACGAGCTGACGTCTCAAAACGTACGCACTGTAATAAGAAAATGTTTCGAAGTGAAAAAATGGATTTCACTAAAGGCGGTCATCCCAGGTGACAGGTTAAAAAAATCGATTTTTTTGCACAAGTTGCAAAAAATGCATGCGTGTTATATGAACCCGGCATAGCAGACTAATGGTGAGTCAACATTTTCCTTGTGTATATCGTACTTTAACTTTTAATCGCCTCTTTTTCAAAACTGATTTTTTTAAATTGTCTTCCATGATATCACAAAAACTATTGAACGGTTTTCGTCCAAATTTTCATGGTGTAGTCAGCACATCTATGGTTTTCACCCGAACTAGAATATTTCTGATATTTGTGGAAGTTTTTTTTTTCAAGCTGAAAAAGTCGAAAAAAATGATGAAACGTGGAACTAAAATTTAAAAACCGTGACAAAAATTAAATTTTCGATATTTTTACTTTACTCTGGTTCCGGCGATAACTTGAAGTCTACAAATTAAAATGTCGTTTCATTTTTTTTTCGGATGAGCAAAACCACCGGAATCATGGCAGCCGTTAACCAACTTTTTTTACACGAGTGTCTTCCGAACGGTGTAAAGTTGATTCAACTCGTTATTTTCGTTTGATAAAATTCTGAGGGACTGTAAAAAGGTTACTAAATGTTTGGTAAAAATCCAAAGATAGTGTGTTTTAACGATTGATAAAAGAAAATCGCATACAAAGCGAAAAAAAATAGCTGTCACATGGGATGACCCCGTTAAGGAGTTTCGGGACAATAGACTATATGTTACCATTTGATTTAAATGTATATATTAAATTCTTTGTCATATACTGAATGCACCCTACGGATTTTAAATCGATCGTCTACACCGTTTTTATAGAATTTACAATCGAAGAAACACTTTTGAACATAGGGAGATGGATAGCTGAATAATTTGACGGTTTTTCACTCAGTACATTCGGATAATTACGTCATCAGTGCCATAATGTCCTGACAATGGGAGGACGCCAATCGGGACCCACCGACTTCGTCCAAACTCCGTGGGTGGAAGGAGGTGGGTCTCCACTTAACGTTCTTCAAATACTTCGCCTGAGTGGGCCATAGGACAGGGTGAAACGCTCTCCAAAGATTTTCGAGTAAAACTTGAGGGATATTTTTCAACCATTTCGAAGTGCGCGGCGTAGCGCAGTAGTCGAGCGCATCGCCTGCCACCCCGATGGTTTGGGTTCAATTCTTGCTGCTACCGTTGTTTTTTTGTTATTTCTCGCAACGTTCAACTATTTATTGTAGAGTTTAAATATATTCAAGCAGTTAATTTATATAATTAGGTGAAGTTTCTAGTGAACATAAATATTCCGACAATTCTTCCAATTAATTATGTATGCTGCTTTTTATTCATTATCCCGTGCAGAAAATTGATAGGGCATCCCTCATAAAAATAAGGGCCGTTAAGGGCTTATTTGAGGCTTTCCCTATCATGGAAGCCTCAAATCAGCCTTTGAAGGCCCTTATATGGCAATCCCGACAGGGGTTGGCATAATAAGGGCCTTTGCGGGTCCTATTATGGCAATCCCGACAGGGATTGTCACAAGAGGGCCAGGTTTGGACATTATGGGAAACGGACCAGTATACATAGCTTGGACTAAATCGTTTGTGGTATTTTAATTACTACACTCAATTGTTCGATAATAGGTAAAAATAGGATAAAAACATGAGGGCATTAAAAATTATTATATATTACATTTACAAAACCTTCAAAAAATTACATATTATTCTTATTGCCTTATTCACTCATGGAGTGATGCCAGCGCGTATGTTTGAACAATCCCATTCGGTTTTTTTTTTTTACATTTTTATAGTGGCTATTTTCGCCGAATACTTTCCATATAAAACATTATTTCTCGTTATGATAGTTAATATCACAATGATATTGACTAATTGATATTGTTTATGTGATACAGCAAATAATTATAGGAATTAATTTGGTCTCTTATGCCATATCTGCAACGAAGATGTTACAAGCACTCGGTAGCATAGGGGCAGCGTGCGTAGCTATGAGTAAGTAGGTACTAGGTGCCAATACCGATATAGGTGAAATATTTTCTTCGAAAAAAAATCATTCCGAAAGGCCAGGGCATGACGAATTACGATACAAAATCGTTGTGGTAAACTCTCAGTTAAGTGCTTAATTTCATTTTGGATTTATGAAATATTTTATGCACATAGTACACTCAGATTTACAGTGTACATTGTAAGCAAACAAAGATTTATTTGAATCGAATCTTTATTTCTTCGATTTGAATATATTTGATATTTAAAAAGAACAGCTGAAACGAATGAAAAGATATCTTTGAAACGAATAAGATCGTAGTAGGCCGTAAGACGAGGAAAAAACCTATGTCATTTAAATAAATCCTATTTAAATAAACTTAAAATATTTGGCAGTGTATCGTGACCTTATATTAACGGAGAGATATACGCAGAAATACATACGTCGACACACACGTGAGCCTATCCATTGACAGGGATAACTTATGGGCACACCATGGTTTACATGAGGCGTCGATCAGGCATCCTTGAAGGCCCTCATTGTTCTGCCTTTAATGGCCCTTAGTAGCAAAGTGTGACCGGCCACTGAGGGCCCATGTGGGACTACCCGATTAGGGCCCTATTAAAGTTAGGGAAATTCTATATGGGCCCGACCAAAGCCCTAGTTCAATTTCTGCACGGGATCAGAAATAAATTTACCATTTTCAGAGTGATATTCATCGTAGAAACATTTGAAACATACATATTTTTCACACCAGACACATTCTATAAAAGCTTCGTTTGAGCAGTTACATTTTTCCAAAACATGCTTCATTGGGAAGCATACTTCATTCAAGTTTTGAAACGAAGGTTTGTCCTGTGCCAATTTGGATGCAAACCAAGCGTACTGGATCATAGGGGTGAAGAAAGAATTGATGCTGCACGATCGAATGTATTTTAATTGCATCTTCTCTTGACGATAATTCTCGCTGTTGTTGGAGCAATTCAGGGGCACTTTGTGGTCTTTTAATAAGATTGTTGACTTTGCGATAGAAATATACATCACACGGTTGAACCAGCGGAGTACATTTGGGTGGAATTACCTTTATAGTGCACGTTTTCATGCACTTATTTTTCGTGCACGAAATTTATTGTTTGCGACGTATGGCTTCAATGTTGTTTACAAGAATTTTGCATAAAGTTCTTTCGTTAGTTACGAGAAATTAAAAAAAAAATAACGAAATAAACGGTAGCAGCGAGAATCGAAGTCATCGGGGTGACAGGCAATGCGCTTGACCACTGCGCTACGCCGCTGACTTGGAAATGGTTGAAAAAATATCACCCTAGCTCTACTCGGCAATCTTTGGAAAGCGTTATACCCTTTCCTATGGCCCACTCAAGCGAAGTATTTTAGGTTAAGTGGGAATCCACCTCCCTCGTGAGTGATTTGACAGTTTTGCAAAATATTTTCAACATTTTTGCGCACTATTTCGTGCATAAAATTGCCATTCAGCGATGAGCGTGTGGGCATCTCCATATGTTGAAGAGTGTTTCTTCAGTTGTAAATTTTATAGAAAAGGTGTAGACGATCGATTAAAAAATTTCGGGGTGCATTTAGTATACGACGAAGACTTTACTCTATAAATTTGAATCAAATGGTAACATATCGTCAATTGTCCCAACACTCCTTAAGGCGTTACATCTAAGTAGAAAAAACACGTTTCGTTTTCTGCTTGGCTTAATTGACGTATGAACATCACAAGAATGATAAACAAAAGGAATTATGCGCGGAAGAATAAAACAAAATTTAGCTCTCATTTTCCGAAGTGCACGAAACAGCCTAGACGGTAAAAGTGGCAATTTGAAGTCGTTGAGTTCAGTATTTGTGCAGAAAACATGCAACGACCTAATAACTGAAGAGTTTTTCTCGAAACCACGTTTTTGAAATCGGGGGCACGCATAATTCCGGCAGTTTTCATCCGATTAACTTGAAATTCTAACTGTAGCCCCTTAGAAAGATTCCTTCAAGAAGCAGACACGATTTTTACGATTCATCAACAAGTCTCGTTTTTATGAACAAAGTAGTATTTGTTAGTGAAAAAATTAAAATTAATTGAAATTCGTGCCGTTTGGCGAACAAAAATATATATATTTTTTTAATTGTGTTTACTGTAGCAAAACTAATATGAATGGCGATTAGTTTTTTCGTTCTCGGTACTGATCCGTAAATGTTCTGTGTCCTCCCGCAGACCGCCTTAAAAATCGCTCTTAGTGGAGCTACAACTGCGCCGCGATTTTGTATTTTTTTTTTCACCATTTTTTTAAATTCTATACTTCGACACACCTAGAATAAAACCTCTAAAGCTCATTTTAATTGCTATTTTAGTTTTGTCAAAAAAACGTCTCATTTTTCGGTGAGCTACATAGATGGTAGCTCACCATCTACCATCTATGTAGCTGGTGTGGCGTTGAAATTTGAAATTTTGGCGTTGACATTTGTTACAATGCGTACGTTTTGAGATATCAGATTGTAACCCTTTGAAGGGACTATCCTGTATACATGTCCATGTATATATTCATATATATATATATATATATATATATATATATATATATATATATATATATATATATATATTAGACTGATTCAAAAAAAAAATTTCCTTCTGGATTCTCGTGCTATTGTTGGGCACTGATAAAACAAAATTTCTCTAAAAAGATGGGCGCGGTCACTCAATTTTTAGAGGTGGCTATCTCGACTTTTTTGTATTTGAATTTTTTTTAACGAACGTATTGCATTTAAGCATATTCATGGCTTCGGATTACGGATAAAAATCACATCCAGCAGCTTTTTCGTAAAAAAAATGAACTCTAACAATTTGAAAAGGGTGCAATATTCACAATTCAAATTCAGGTAGATCAATAATGGCGTCTATACTACTCTCGTTATTCATGTAGATTTATTTATACGCATTAACATGTCGCTCTTTTTACGAAAAATTAAATTATAAGCTTTTATTCGTAAATCGTATATTTACATTTTCAAAATGCTACGCTTATATTATCTTCAAACTCATTTACATTTCTTCCCAGCCATTCTCGAGTTCGTTAACATTTTGGGCAGAACGAAAATGTGCAACGTTGAACAGTTTGTCCAAATCTCTCTTAAATTTACGCTCCTTCGATATTTGTGACGGCAAATTCTTTTTAACTCGATTTTTTTAAAGTTGTTTCCAGACTAGATGGAGTTTTATTGATTTCAAGATTGCGTTATTCAATCGACGCGTTGGAATATCAACACATTTCCATTGTTCGAAAATTTCTTTCATCGTTTCGTGTGCACTTCGACGTATGGTCAGTTTTTCTCTGTTATGTTTCTAAAAGAACAAACTCAAAACTTTGCCGATTTTTATCCGTAATCCGAAGCCATGACTATGCTTAAATGCAATACGTTCGTTAAAAAAAATTCAAATACAAAAAAGTCGAGATAGCCACCTCTAAAAATTGAGTGACCGCGCCCATCTTTTTAGAGAAATTTTGTTTTATCAGTGCCCAACAATAGCACGAGAATCCAGAAGAAATTTTTTTTTTTTAATCAGTCTAATATATATATATATATATATATATATATATGGGTCATTCCATGTCAAATCGACAAATTTTTTACCTGACCCCCTTTGATTTCGCTGAAAATTTTCTATCTTTTTCTACCCCCCGAAAGTTATTTTTCAGAATTTTTTCAAATTTTTTTTCCCGACTCAAAAAAAGTTATGAATTTTTGAAAAAAACCGCTCTTTTATTTTTAAATTGCCAGAACTTTTTCAAAAATTGACCGTTTGGGAACTTTTTTTTTTCAAAATTTTTGTTTTTAAATGTAGTTTTCGAAAAAAAATATGAAAAAATTTTCAGAATCCCAGATATATGAAATATTTTAGTTTTTTTGAAAAAACCGTAATTTTCTCAAAGTCCGACCGTTTTTTTTTTGTTTTTTTTTTGCTCTAAAAATACTTCAACTAATTCTGCAATGATCCCCGTTAATCAAAAGATGTGACGACAATCGCTTCTAATTTTTTTTCTTGATTATAAAAAAAATTTTGTTGAATTTTTGCTGATTTTATATAACTTTGTTATGAAATTTTTTTTATTTCCTCGTGAAACCTCAAAAGTTGAAAAATAAAATTTTATTGGAGAATTTCAAGTGATTATCGTCCAAGAAATTGTTATTTTAAAAAAAAAATAATTTTTTTCTCTCATTGACGTTATTTTTTTACTCTTATGGACGTTTTTTTTTGGTACTGAAATATGACAACTTCAAAAATACAATGGGTTTAAAAGTTACCTCCAGTTGATACAATGTGATAATTTAAGAGCTATCGATTGTCGGTAAAAAAGATATCATCTACATTTCATTTAAATAATATGGAGGTTATGTTTTCAGAATAATTACATTGTCGTTGTGTTCATCGTGTCACGTAGACTTACTATTGCTAAATAAAGTACCTATTATTTATCATAAAGTGCTGTTAATTTATATTTTGTTAACGAGTGATTACAATGCCGAAGTTTTTTGATCGATGTTGCAATCCATTTAATTTGGAGAAGCATAGAAAAAAAATATCCCTGCGAAATTTACCGGAGCATTTAGCAATTCGATACAATTTGTCGACTGATGAGCGAATATGTAGTTCATGTTATAAAAAAATGCTTCAGCCCTCTGTTGACAATACTTCTGATGAAAGTTAAATAAAAGATAATATAATTTGAACACATACAAAAAAATGTTTTTAATTTATTTAAAGATGTTAAGAGACGGTGAATTTATTTAAGAGTAAGAAAAGTCCTTTTTTTTTACTTTTTTGAAAAAAAATAACAATTTCTTGGACGATAATCACTTGAAATTCTCCAATAAAATTTTATTTTTCAACTTTTGAGGTTTCACGAGGAAATAAAAAAAATTTCATAACAAAGTTATATAAAATCAGCAAAAATTCAACAAAAATTTTTTTATAATCAAGAAAAAAAATTAGAAGCGATTGTCGTCACATCTTTTGATTAACGGGGATCATTGCAGAATTAGTTGAAGTATTTTTAGAGCAAAAAAAAAACAAAAAAAAAACGGTCGGACTTTGAGAAAATTACGGTTTTTTCAAAAAAACTAAAATATTTCATATATCTGGGATTCTGAAAATTTTTTCATATTTTTTTTCGAAAACTACATTTAAAAACAAAAATTTTGAAAAAAAAAAGTTCCCAAACGGTCAATTTTTGAAAAAGTTCTGGCAATTTAAAAATAAAAGAGCGGTTTTTTTCAAAAATTCATAACTTTTTTTGAGTCGGGAAAAAAAATTTGAAAAAATTCTGAAAAATAACTTTCGGGGGGTAGAAAAAGATAGAAAATTTTCAGCGAAATCAAAGGGGGTCAGGTAAAAAATTTGTCGATTTGACATGGAATGACCCATATATTAGTGACAATAGATATGAAGTGATATCGATAGAACAGGGTGTGTACACACACACACACACACATATATATATGCCTCTATGCTATTTAGAATCTTTATAAATAATAGGTATAACATGGTACTATATGCAGGGTGTCCCTCTTACCTCTGCCACCCGAAATAACTCGGTAATTATCGACGTCACAAAAAAATGTTCCAGACAAAAGTTGTACGGTGTGAAGGGGGCCATCAAATGCGACCAATTTTCTTTTATTCCGGTGGAGGTGCTGACGCACAGTGAAGGTCACCTCCACTTTTTTAAATGGAATGGTACATTTTTTTAACCACCTTGTGGAGCACCTCAAGCCGCATAAAAAACATTCAGGGGGTCAAGGTCGTTCAGGATCATTCAAGATCAGTATCGATGATACAAATCGAAATATCTCGGATCACTACCAAATATTTGGTAGCGAACCGAGATACTTCGATTTGTATTTCATTTTAATAGGTGACCTTGAATGACCTTGAACGACTTTGACCCCCTGTTCTTTTGCGGTTTGAAATGGTCAGCGCCTTCACCGAAAAAAAAAATGGTCGCATTTGATGCGACCGTACAACTTCACACCGTCGATAATTGCCGAGCTATTTCGGGTGGCAGAGATAAGAGGGACACCCTGTATATGTATATATATATAGTCAATCGATGCATTTTATTCATGCTATATAGTTTATGCATGATGCCGAGAACTTTGAGACAGCGTTGAAAGGGGCAAATAAAATAATGGATATATATCAGTATGTGTGTATTTTTATGTATGCGTGAATATACTACAGTGTGTATATATATATATATATTTGTTCGTGTATGGTGTAAAATGCACATTAGGAATAAAAAATAATCGGGAAAAATCAGTGCAGCGTATCCTCATTCTCATTTTAATTGTTTATTCATCTCCAAGATGGAATTTCTCTTTGTTTTCAGGGTGTATAAAAACAATGACTTTTCTATTTTTTTTCCTTGCACGCAGAACAATGATTTTGGTTAAATGATAGGTAATTACAGGTTAAAGTGAAGAGAGAAATAGGTTCGATCGTCGCTTGTGGGTCGTCCGCCATCTTTATTCGGGAATACGCGCAAATGTGATTTTGTTTGGGTCCAACGTGAACTAACGCGCTAATTCGTTTCTAGCGAATGTGCGACCTAATGCGGCATGTTCTAACGTTCCGATGTGGCTCACATCGCACCAGTTTTATGTACAGGTGTGTGCCGTGCGGAATGCCGCTACGTACCTTCGATTTTGGCACAAATGCCCCCCCCCCCCCCCCCCCCCCAAAGTACGTATAGCATACGCACAAGGACACAGGGAAAGTTCGGAAACCCGGTAACGATGTAAAAATAGACGAATGATGTTTCTTGATTTGAATGAACGAAGAGTATATATCGGCACATAATCATCACGAATGTAGCCATCCCCCTCCTCGATCGATAAGTGGTTCCCACCCCGGTATATGTATATTTATGTTTGCGGAAGATACGGGCCGCAAGCGAATTACATCGTTGACGTCGTGAGAACGAGGATAAAGAGTATGGGGTGGAGGAGGATCGAAGGAGAGCAGTCTTTGCGGGTATGTAATAATGTCGGAAAAGATGGACAATTTGAGAGAAACGGAGAGGAACAGGGGGGAGAGAGAAAGAGAGAGAGAGATAGAGAGAGAATATGTGCAGACGATGACGACGACCAAGAAGAAGACGACGACGACGATTATTAATGCGACGATCATCAACAACACCGGAGCTCACACACAAGAGCACATACGCAGCAGTACAACAGGCAGTCCCGGCATACGCATACACTAAGGAAAAGAACAAATAATCGTTCCACCAAATAAACACTCCGAATGAGAACACTACCAAAAAAAAAAACACTTTTCTAGTCGGATCCATAGTCCCGAAAAAAGCAGAGAGATGCCAACGTCGTCGCGACTCGCCGTCGGCCATTTTGAGCTGTGTGAATGAGAACTCTCAAAATGGCGACCTGTGAGAGTGAGAACTCTCAAAATGGCGTCCAGCCTGGCTGTTTCCAAGTAGCTTGTGGGATCCCAAGATGGCGGCTGGGACGAAGTTGGCGTTTCTCTGGTCTCAGGGACTCTCGGAACAACGAGGTTTTTCATCTCTGGCTCGCTTGGGTCTGGCCGCGGACTAAAACCATTCGTTGCTCCGATACGCTCCGCGTGCATTGGGTGGGGGCGGGAGCATCGAGCAGCGCGCGCGTCGGGCGGTTTCGGTATTAGACGAGAACAGATCCGGAGTAGGTTATGTTCGAGTGTCTAATTTTTTTCTGTGGCATGAGATGCGATTTGAAACTCTGCTTCAATCGCGGATTGCAAAGCTGTTCGATGGTACACGTAAAGTTACACCGTAACGCGTTTTTTTTCGATTTAGGGCCGCAAGCAAATTACGTAACGCAATTGGGGGGAAGGGGGGGTTAGGGTTTGCGTTACGTCATGATTTAAAAACTGCCAGAAATAGCAAAATTTCTGCATGTTCAAGTTTTTTAACCTCGAGTGCAATTTTACCGCGGACAGTGACTTTTACAGCTTTCTATACACAATGTCAGTTAAGGGGGAAAGTCCCTGTACAAGAACTTGCACAGTAGCTTTCCCACATTCCCCAAGCAAAGTTTGAAGGATTTTTTTTTTATAATTCTTGAAAGTACATGTATTGAAGAATATGTTGGCAACATTTTTATTCACAAGTCCAAAAATTGACGGAGTTATAGTCACTTTAGTGAGAACAGGTAGCGCGACCGGATAATACCCTCATTCCCTACAGGTGTGGCATCATTTACAATAGATAAAGTACAAGCTCTTATTATTTTGTGAACTATCATGAAGATGAAGAACCGTCATATCGCCCGCGACTAGATACTTCAATATAAGTATCAATATTCTAGAAAAAATATAACTTTATATCAAGAAACACGGAACGAAAAATTTGAACGCGATTTTCTCGAAACTAGTTTTTTCATCCTTGTCCGAGCGAATACTTAAAAACTTATCAACCGTTTTTCAATTGTTTTAAAAATATTTCTGTCATCGCAGTGACTAAGGTTGTACGTATCCGCGTTTTTAACATTTGATAATGACCGTTTTTAAAGACTGCATGAATACAGAAAAAGGGCCTTGAAAATAGAAAAAAATGTCCAAACTGTCAGCATTTTGTGAAAAAAAAACCAAACTTAAAAAACGGCTACGCATAACGATAGCTACATTTGTATAGATATCGATAAAATGTCGACTTTTAATTTACAGATAACCTTTCACAAAGATATCGATGGGACAGTAGAGAGACATTTTTTTCGTCGTCAAATCAAGTCATATATCTCGATTAAGTTTCAAGATTTTGTCATAAAAATTGGTATAAAACTAGATGAATATATACTTCATAAAATGAGTTTAAACTCGATCCTTTCATAATCAGTTGTCTCTATGAAAAAATCGCGAGTATTGATGACAAAGCACCCGATACGTGAAGGAATAGGGGGAGGGGTTCTGGCCAAGCGTTACGGTCCCGTTACGCAGGGGGGGGGGGATGGGAAATTTTGCGTTACGTAATTTGTGTACGCCTCCTTTCGAGATAGGGCTAACTTCGAAACATACTTTTGACCCTCAATCCCCCTGAAATGATGATGATGAAAGATTACTTCCGTTAGAGTCTAGGACTCTTCACATCAGCCACAGTTGAACGATTATTCTTCAATTTTCCCTCAGTGTACACTCGCGAAATAAACCCCCACCCCCCTCCCCCACCGGCTCGAGGTTCCACTGTTTGCTTTTTTTCTTCACTGGGCGATCGCGTCTGCAATACTGAAATGTTACTTCCCGAGGTCCGCGCCGATTATTGATGATGTTCCATCGTAACACGGTTTTTTCTTTCCTTCCGTTTTTGGCACATGATACACCACGAGTGTACGGAGAAGAAGGTTGGGTTACGTGAATACGTAAATGTGTGCAAGGACGTGATGTATATATCAGAACAAGTGCAATGTGGTATATATATATATTTATTCTATGTGGATGCGATATACCCCCCGCATCACGCCCGTCTAATCACGGGGTATCTAATGAACATTCGCATGGGAAACCCTATGTATATGTGTGGATATATATGGGACAGTCCACGTCATTTCACTTAGCCCGTGACCTCGACCATTTTTCGTTTTCCTATTTTTTTGGAAAATTGTACTACATCATAGGAATATCTACACCAGTTTATAGATTTCATCTCTTTTCTTTCAGGAGTTATAATTTTCCAAAAAATCTCGATTTCGGAAGTTTTGGAAATGTTTAATCGCTGATAACTCTTGAACTAATTGAGATATCGATAAATGTCACTATTTATCTTTTTTATTTTTTGAAGCATACTGTCGTTAAAAAATTTGAAAAAGTTATCAATTAACAATGACAAAGTTTTTTTTGCTTTGAAGTGAAAACTATTTTTTTTTAAAGACGATTACCTTTTTTTATTGTTTTCAAAAAATAGAGTGACCCATTCTATAATTTTTAAGACATCGTGGGCCAATTTTTCCTGCTGTTTTTTTCGAATTAATCATATATAAAGAAAACGATTTTTATCATTTTAATCTCCAATAATGCTATTAATGATTTTGTGATTTCCCATTCGGCTTTGACAGGCCTGGAACGGTTTGTTTTTAATTTGTGCTAAATTTAACGAAAAAAAAAACTTATGTTGAATATAGGATTTTTCGTTAAATTCAGCGCAAATGAAAAATAAACCGTTTCAAGCCTGTCAAAGCCGAATCGGAATTCACAAAATCATTAATAGCATTATTGGAGATGAAAAATATGATTAATTCGAAAGAACATAGAAGGAAAAATGGGCCCACGATGAGACTAGTCTTAAAAATGATAAAATGGATCACTCTGTTTTAGAGAATTTTTTGAAAAAAATGGCAATCACCTTTGAAAAAAATAGTTTTTACTCGAGAAGCATAAAAACGTTGACATTGATAATTGATAATTTCTTCATATTTTGTAACGAATGTATTCATCAAAATGAAAAAATTATATGGTGACATTTGTCGATATCTCAATTAGTTCAGGAGTTATCAGCGTTTAAACGTTTCCAAAACTTCCGATATCGACATTTTTTGGAAAATTATAACTCCTAAAAGATAAGAGATTAAAATCTAAAAATTGGTGTAGATATTTATTTCATGGGGTACAATTTTACAAAAAATATCAGGGAAACCAAAATTGTCGGGGTCACGGGCTAGGTGAAACAGCGTGGAATGCCCCATATGTATACACTCAAATATATAATAATCTCTGAAAAATGTGGGGTGCGCTGAGGTCGAGACTAGAACCCGGGACCTTTCGATTGCTAGTCGAGTGCTTCAGCCACTGAGCTATGCCAGGCCACGTACCACATTCTTTCAAATCACCCTCATATTCTTTTCCGCCCGGAATATCTTCGAAACAGTTGAAACTAAAAACTGTTTTAGGCAAAAATTCGCATGCCTTCAGGACACATCAACAAAAATCACTCACTTAGCCATCTATGTGCTATCTTTTGGAGTTTTCGAGAAACAATGCATTATTTATTTTCCCCTTTTGAGTACAGTCAACTCTCATCTATTTTGCCGCCAGCTATTTTGCGCCACCGGTTTTTTGGGGGCCGGGTTGAAATTCCAAACTTTAAATGATCAGAACGCTCAAAACTCCGAAAGAGTTTTACACGAAAGACCAAAACTCCGAAAATCTTAACACCGTCAAAATAATTCGGCTATGGAAGTTTTAAAAGTTTCAAAATTTTCAATAAATCAACGAATTTTTTCAAGAATTTTTATTTATCAAGAAGCGATTTTACGTCAATTTTGAAATTTGTCTAGACAATGTTATACGTTCTACATAATTTACAGTCAGCTGTCTAGACTATCGCTGGCATGATCTTGACGAAACTTGTAATTTCGGAACATTAAAATTAGGAATTTTAATCCGTCGGAGCATTTAAAGTTCGGAATTTCAACCCGGCCCCGTTTTTTGCGAAGTTTCCCCTAACCCCCACTCTATGATCGTCGCTATGCTTGTAGCTATAACCTCACTCACCATCCTAACCTTTTTTGCGGCAGCATCCATCGAAAGAATAGACACTGCTTTTATGACGGTTTATGCGAGTGCTTTAGTTTATTTGTCACCGCAGATTCCAAAAAAATCAATAATAAAGTGATAAACCAAAACTCAAGGGTTTTTTTTCAAATAAAATAAGATTCGTTTATTATCACAAGACTTTGTCTGAACTTATTTTTCAATTAATCTGTGCATTTAGAAACAAGTTAAAACATTTACTACATTTCAACGTTTTTCACAACATTTAGTGAGTTTTGTAAAAATACGATAAGATTGGTTTAAGGAGCCAGTCCACTTTGAAAATTTAAAAAGATCGAAAGCAAGCAAGACTTGAAGAAATCGACGATGATGAGCAATCAGAAGGGATTTTGTACGGTGCAGGAATTGCCGATTAAGTTTAGGTAAAAGTTTTTCATGGTATAAACTTCAAACGCGTTTTGTTCGAAACAACGTTTTCAAAATCTAGCTCCATCGTATCTCTAAAACTAATAAACCGATTCTCTTGAAATTTGAACCACATATTGTGAACATGATTCGCAGCAAGATGACCCTCGATAGTTTAAAAATTTTGATTTTTACTCTTTTTTTGCGAAAAACTGCGAAAAAACGCGTTTTTTAAATCTTTTTTCGATTTTTATCTGCCATTTTTAATTTTTTTATGAAACTTTACATCCGAGAGTCATTTTGTAGCTGGTGTCATACTGAATCTAATGGACTTTGATTTTTTTGTTTCAGACAAGCCGTTGCCTAGTTGTGATGGAGCTACGTAGTCCACCTATTTTTGAGGCATTACGTTAAAGTATAGTTTTTGTACTTAAAAATGAATAACAATGAATAAAATTTTGTTTAATGTATTTCTAGACTTTATTTATCAAGCCCAACAATTTTTATATTCATATATTTTATAAAATCGTCAAAAAATCGCGAAAATAGCCTTTTTTCGTGGCTCCAAAGCGGATTGACCCGTTAAGGTAATACTAGCGGATTGTCTAGTCAACAGAAAATCTATAAATTATCGAATCTGAAAAAAAAAAATATAATGTATTTGGGTATAATAATAAACATGATACAGAAAATAATTATTTGAGAAATACACGTAATAACTGTTTGTATTATAGTTTGGTAAGTGAAGTAAAATCGCAATCAGATTTGACTTGAGTTGTCACAGGCCGCCATTTCATAATTCTGGCAATATCCCTGGCAACGCTGTATTCAGGTCACGGTCTTACATACAGGTCTGGAAACGAAGCCAGATTTCAATAGAGCCGTGAGGCAGCGTTACGAGCTTCACTTTTCATTCCGCTCGCGGTCACCGCCGTCGCTACTATCGGCGAGTACCTCCCACCCACGATTTTCTGTGATCTCTCCCTTCGCCCCTTGCGTTACCTTAAACCGTGCCCCGTGCCATTTATTACTCCATTTTTATTACAACGTTCTCGATAACCTCTGTTCGCGTCAACGAGCATTTGTAGTTTGAAAAATAATCATAAAGCTGGCGAAGGTGGACCGTTATTTCAGGGCTTTCTAAACTGACGAACCAATAAAGGTATTTGTATATTCAACATTCCATGTGTTGCGTATTTTTTTTCCTTTCGTCATCGAAAGAAACTCGGAATAAAATTCGAATAAAAATCCATTTCACTCGAAAAAGGTAAGTATTTTTATTTATTTTTTAAATTTTATATTGGTCTTCTTCCAGCCATACACGATCTTCCCCTTTTTACAAGCCCCACTTCTATTCTCTTCCACAATCTCCCGTCCTTATTCCACAATTCTTTCTCATCTACCTCTATTCCCCCTTCGCCCCCCACGAAAAAGGTAATGTGCATTTCGGATCATCGAGAAGAGTGAGAGAGACGGACGGAAACTGTTCTGTCCTTGTCGCACACGTACACGCCGATAGCAATGCCACGTAGTGGCGAAAATTGGAAACAAACGTGGGTTCGTTAACAGTGCCTACCCCCACCACGATCGTTTCCAGACCCGTATGTAAGACCGTGATTCAGGTGCTTTCGATACATGTCAAGCATGTGCTTGTTTACCGTATGTATAATCGTGTGTTGTAGTGTATGTGTAATGTGCGTATTGTAACAAGAGAGATGGCAGACGATTGAATCGATGATATCTGCTCGAAATGTTCCGTAACCTATATTTTTTATGGAACATACGTGACCGCGACATTTTCCTTGTTATTCGTCGCTTTTCGCAAAGCTCTGATCTAATCGGGAACTATTATTATTTCCGTTCCAAAGTTCGATCCGCACGGATTCCCCATATGGTGCGGGTTAAATACATTGATTTCGTGGATTACTATTGTATTTAGCCGGTAAGGCTTGCAGAGTTTTCGCGGACGTCATTTTTCACGTCTCTACTACAGCATACAAAAAAATCAATTTTTTTCTGATGAGGAGGTTCGTGCACGTACTACCTTAATATTACGTACAAAAAGAATTCGAAAATGAATGAACCCCTTATTACTTTTCCACGTGAACTGTCAGTTTGTGTCAGTCGGCACAATGTATATGTATATGTGTATAATCCCTAGCAATCGTCCCGATAGTGGGGCGGCTCTCACGTCGCAAAATAAACGACGGCCGTCGGTCAGGGCTCGGCAAAAGAGGTGAGAGTTGAGTGTATGTATTTTCCTCGCGATTTTTCTTCACTTGTTTTATCGTTGCGAAATACACTGTTAACCCTTTGCACTCGAGACCTTTTTTGCTCAGACAATAAGTGGTGAGCGAGAGTCATCTCTCGAGAACAAAGAGTTGAGCGACAAATAAATGACCAACCGAACACTAACGTTGATGCCTTAGATTTTGACGAAAAGTTGGAAAAATATATTTGAAAGGCTCAGATACTAAGGTTCAGATGATAAAAAAAAATACTTGTACCAGTCCAAATGACTCTCAATTGCTTTTAACAAATTCTAAGAAGAAAATATATGCACAAAAGCGAATAAATAAAAACCTAGGTTGCGGAAAAACTCAAGAAAAATTGTAAATGCTTTGTTTCTCGAAAAATAAAGGGAAATAAAGATTTTCCCTTTGGACGTCACTTTTCGCGTCACCTCGTAAGTATACAAGGTGGAGCATTTAACGTGACCACCCCAAATATCTCCGTTGCCTTTAGAGTGACGAAAAAAATGTCAGGAGGTAATTTGATTGATTCCAAAGGGCTGATACAGTGGTGAAAAATGCATTTATGTCAAGGTCATAGTTTTTGCGTTCTCAAGGTCATCAATGGTTTTTCAATTAGGAACAAGTTTTTTTTAAATTGAAGCGGTGTAGCTGATATTCAGACGAATCCAACGACCTATGATATTATGACCATGAAATGATTTTTCTGGTATTGATGGTATTGACAATAATAATATCCGAATAGTGTAATTGATTTTTTTGTGCAAACATCAATTGTAACAAATGTTCGAAGTGACGGCCATTAACCTCGACACATTATTGAAGACGTTGGATGAATGATTCTTTTGACCTTTGGATAGTTTCTGGTGTGATAACGGCGCAGGTTATCCAACGGATAACGGATCAATAGTTTTTCAAATGGGAACTTGTTTTTTTTTTATTAAGACATTGTGGCTGATATTCAAACGAATCCATCGACCTATGATCTCAAGGTCATTATATCATAGGTCGTTGGATTCTTCTGAATATCAGCTACGTCTGAATAAAAAAAAAACATGTTCCCATTTGAGAAACCATTGATAACCTTGAGAACGCAAAAACTACGACCTTGACAAAAATTAATTTTTCACCGTTGTATCAGAACTTCGAAATCAATCAAATTACCTCGTGACATTTTTTTCGTCACTCTAAAAGCAACGGAGATATTTGGGGTGGTCACGTTAAGTGGTCCACCCTGTATACGTATACAGGGTATCCCTCTTATCTCTGCCACCCGAAATAACTCGGTAATTATCGACGTAACAAAAAAATATTCTAAACAAAAGTTGTACGGTGTGAAGGGGACCATCAAATGCGACCAATTTTTTTTTTATTTCGGTGAAGGCCACGTCCACTTTTTTAAATGGTATGGTACATTTCTTTTCAACCATCTTGTGGAGCACCCCAAACCAAAAAAACATTAAGGAGTCAAAGTCATTCAAGGTCGTTTCGAACACCTATTAGAATGAAATACAAATCCAAATATATCGGATCACTACGAAATATTTGGTAGTGATCCGAGATATTTAGATTTGTATCATCGATACTGACCTTGAATGACCTTGAACGACTTTGACCCCTAATGTTTTTATGCGGCGTGAGGTGCTCCACAAGATGGTTGAAAAAAATGTACGATTCCGTTTAAAAAAGTGGAGGTGATCTTCACTGTGCGTAAGCGCCTCGACCGCAATAAAAAAAAATGGTTGCATTTGATGGCCCCCTTCACACCGTTCAACTTTTGTCTGGAACATTTTTTTGTGACGTCGATAATTACCGAGTTATATCGGGTGGCAGAGATAAGAAGGACACCCTGTATACAGGGTGGATCAATAACTATTAGCACCTTGGATATCTTCGAAACTATAAAGTTCACAGAAATATTTGCTGAAATAAAATTGCACAGTACGAAAGGGACCATCCGATAGCGATAATAGTTTTTTTGCAGGTGGAGGTACTTCGGACATTTGAAGGTCAACTCCATTTTTTAAAATGGTTCGGTATGTTTTTTTTCTGTATCATGAAATAGGAGCTTAAAACGAGTTCAACAACCTATAACATAAGGTCATTGAAGGTCACAGAAAATACAGAAAGGCGATAATACTTACAGTTTCGGTAGTAAATAAAATGACTACGTTTATAGTGAGTGTTCAAAATGTCGACCATCAGTATCAATGCAATATTGGATTCTTTTTTCGATTGACTAACTTGCAAGTTTTACAGCGCCAGACCTTATTGATGCACAGGCTGTAATAATTCTTTGTTGCATGTCGTCAAGTGTAGTTGGTACTTTGTACACTTTATCTTTCCATGTTCCCCATAGAAAGAAGTCTAAAGGTGTTAGGTCTGGGGAATGAGCTGGCCACGATATTGGACCGCCGCGTCCAATCCTAAGATTTCGAAAATTTTCGTCGAGTTGCCTTCGTGCAATCAATGAATAATATGCTGGACATCCTTCATGTTCATACCACATGGTTTGTCGTGTAAGTAAAGGTAACTCTTCGACCAAAAGACCCAATGTATCTTTGATAAAATTACTGTAGATGTTGCAATTCAAATTTCCATTGATAAAAAAAGGACCAATAATCTTAGCACCTATGATTCCGCACCATACATTCACTGACCATTGTCTCTGGTGTTCAACCTGCCGCAGCCAATGTGGATTTTCCGTTTCCCATAAATGCATGTTATGCAAATTAACGTTCCCATGATTTGTTTGGGTTTATAGTAATTTTATTTACTACTGAAACTGTAAGTATTATCGCCTTTCTGTACTTTCTATGACCTTCAATGGCCTTACGTTATAGGTCGTTGAACTTGTTTTAAGCTCCTCTTTCATGATACAGAAAAAAACATATCGATTTGTTTTAAAAAATTAAGCTGACCTTCAAATGTCCGAAGTAACTCCACCTGCAAAAAAAGTTGTATCGCTATCGGATGATCCCTTTCGTACTGTGCAATTTCATTTCAGCAAATATTTCTGTGAACCTTTCACAGAACTATTCACAGTTTCGAAGATATTCGAGATGCTAATACTTGTTGATCCACCCTGTATACAGGGTGAGGCACATAAAGTGTTGTTACAGAGCAATATCATTTAAACTATTGATCATATCCAAAAATGTTTCAGACAAAAGTTTCAGTATTCGAGAAGGCCGTCATACTGGACCACCCTATTTTTTTTATCGGTGGAGGCGCTGGAGCTACGTCAAGGTCAACTCCACGTTTTAAAATGGAATGGTACATTTTTTTCAACCATCTTGTGGAGCACTTCAAGCCGCATAAAAATTATTCGGGAGTCAAAGTCGTTCAAGATCATTCAAGGTCACCTATTTAGATTTGTATCATGGATACTGATATATAGCACCTCACCACGCATTTTTTCCCTCAGCGCACGCACAAACGCACACCCACGCGCATATTAACGATTTATGAAGAGTACGAACCCCTTAAAGGTTCAATCAAGCCGACTAATCGGGCATCCTCGTTTCGTTCTATATCCGCGTACATCACAGACTCACGTACATCAACCGAGCTTCGTGACACGGCCCTATGGCTATTCATCCCCTGTACACGGCATGCAACGGGAACGCAACAGAAAATAAAAACAACATACACGCACACTCTGACACGCCTTTGTCTTTCATCTCGCGCGAACGTATGCAAATGTACAGAATATATATATATCTATATATAGACGTATCGTAATTTATATTTATATATTTATATATAAGGAGAGAGATAGAGTTATAGATTATGTATATATGCACAGAGCACAATCGGTCATCTCTACGAGCAGGGCTTACTAAATGCGTGAGCGAATCGAGTACTCGTCCGAGAGTAACCTGCAACAGCGAAACAACAGCCTCTTGTCACTATCCCACGCTTCATTTGTGGCCCCGAAATTCTTCGATTTTTCATCGATCAAATCACTCGCACTGTCAATAAACTCGATCTTCTCTTTTCTTTTTTCGTTTTTTTTTTCTTAAGCATAATTCTCGCATGTTCGTTTTGTGCTTGCCTCTTCTCATTTTTGCGGTTGGACCGTAGACGATCGTAGCGTCGCGGAATCGCGAGAAGATAAACGAGTGCGAGAGTGAGGGGGAGGGATTTTAATGTTTGGTGTGTGTAAAAAATTGCGTTGGTTCATGTTGGCTTGTATGTATGTCCGCACAGGGTGTTCCGTAAATACCACGTAAGCTGGCTCTTTTAGAGAACAGTCGGGTTTTCGAAGTTTTCTAGGCTTTCAAAAAATCTGATGAAGATCAGGATTACTTTTCGAAGCGTCCACATTGCTTGAAAATGGGCAAAGTCGAAAATGCAAAACCGTTGTCGATAAAAATTGAAATACAGCAAAAAATGCGGACAAAGGGGTGAGTGAAATTTCCGCTGTTCCTTTAAAGCCCCAGTGTACACAGGCAGATTTAAAGAGGTGCCAGGTGACATCGTGACCTAGTAGAGCCGCCATCCTCAAAGTGGGCTCCGCAAGGTCTCTGCTAGGGATCCGCCGAAAAAAAAAAAACAACTTCATACCTCCCCATAAATGGAAACAATTTCATCAATTTACAGTGGAATTAAGGCGGGATATACATTAAGACAGGAAAAAAATTAGCAATAGTGACGGATTTTTTAAGGGGCCAGTCCACATTGAAAATTTCGAAAATCGAAAGAAAGCAAGACTTGAAGAAATCGACGATGATGAGCAATCAGAAGGGACTTTGTACGGTGCAGGAATTGCCGATTGAGTTTAGGTAAGAGTTTTTCATAGTATAAACTTCAAACGCGTTTTTTCTCGAAACAACGTTTTCAAAATCTAGCTCCATCGTATCTCTAAAACTAATAAACCGATTCTCTTGAAATTCGAACCACATATTGTAAACATGATTCGCAACGAGATGACCCTTAATAGTTTAAAAATTTTTATTTTTACTCTTTTTTTGCGAAAAACTGCGAAAAAAACGTGCTTTTTTTTTACTTTTTTCGTTTTTCATCTGCCATTTTTTTATTTTTTGATAAAACTTTACATCCGTGGGTCATTTTGTAGCTGGTGTCATACTGAATCTAATGGACTTTGATTTTTTTGTTTCAGACAAGCCGTTGCCGAGTTGTGATGGAGCTACCTAGCCCACCTATTTTTGAGGCGTTACGTTAAACTATAGTTTTTGTACTCAAAAAAGAATTAAAAGTAATACAATTTTTTTAAAAATGTGTTTCAAGACTATTTATCAAGCCCAACAACTTTTATATACATATCTTTTGTAAAATCCTCGAAAAAAATTCGCAAAAATAGCCTTTTTCGTGGCTCCAAAGTGGACTGGCCCCTTAAACTAAGAAATCATCATTGTACAATTATCAAAATTTAGGTTTACTTTAAAAGTATATTTAAGTATACAATTTTTTTTTTAATTAAGCCTTCATCAGAATGACGGAGGTGTGGCAGAATGTTACAGCAAGGTCTCTGCGGGAGTTGCGAATCGGCATGCAGTCTAGCTTTCCGTAGACTTTGATTTGCAAAAAAAGTTCAAACATTTTTTCAGTTAGAACATGTATAGTTTCCATGTGACGGTAATCAAAATGAAGAAAATGCAAATTTAAGAAAATGGCACGCGTTTACAAAAAAAAAAAAAATCAACATTTCACGCAACATTTCTGTAAAATGTGAATTTTAAAGGTAGTTTTTTTTTTCAATTTTTCAAAAACAATTTTTGTCAAGTAGAAGGTACCAATATTATCAATATTTCTACCAAGTTTCGACTCAATCGGCTTAATAGTTTTCGAGTAATACTGCACGCCAATTTCGATAATGCAGTTTTGAGAAAAACGCGTTTGAAGTTTACACCCGCTCCGAATCCGAGCGGTGAGGGACAGCGTTGACGGGCTGTTACGTTTGAAGTTTTTCGAATTTCGCTTTGAAACTTTAGGAAAATATCCTACATTTATAGTTTTATCGTTTAAAGAAAGAAAAAAAAAGAAATCGTTTTTTTTATCGTTGTAAATGTATATCCCGCCGAAATATATCGTTATGTAATGTACCTATTTTTGTATGATTTTCATTTAAAAATAAACATTGAACCAGGTTTTGCTTATTTTAGGGTTCTGTAAAATATTTAGTGTTTCAAAAGGGTTCCGTCGCCAAAAAGTTTGAGAACCGCTGTAGACGAGTATCAAAAGACACCCTAACAAGGAACATCACTTTAGTGTCCGCCTTCGACTGATGTTGAAACTGGTATACGTGATAAAGTATTGAAAACTTAGGCACGTTTTTTTTATCGGCGGAAGAACAGTTTTAAGGGGAGAAACCACCCCTCGAATCAGGCGTCACACCCCTTAATTCCTTTTCGCTTCTTCTATAATGGTTTTTCATCACTTTACATTTGGAGAATTTTGGTTGTTCTTTCATTCAGGTCGGTGGACTGCTTGTGAGTGTAACTACAAAATCACCCCTCGACATGCCTCTCTTTGAGGATTGGTTTCCTCTCTTAAAGCAGTCTTTCCACCGATAAAAAAAAACGTGTCTAATATTTTTCAATGGCTCATCACATATTGGGATGTTGAATAAGTTCTCGCTGTTTTTTTCGTGAAAATTAACGCTTTATTTTAAAAAATCATTCCCGATGCTTTCAAACGGTTCGAAACTGTTGTGTGATCAACTCCTAATGATTCTGCAAGTTCAGCTAGCCTCTGACATGAGTCTTCATGAAGTATTGCCTCCAACGCAACACGTCAAAATAATTATTTTCGAAGCGTCTAAACCAATCTCTGCATGTTATTTCCGACACTGTCGTCGCTGTAAGTCTCAATAAGAATTCTGTGCCCTTAGGCTACAGATTTGTTTTTGATAAAGTAGTGCACTAAAATTCCCCGCAAATACTCTTTGTTAGCACGAAATTTGACATGTTTGACACTATGAAACAGAAAGTTGTTTACACTCCGGCGAAATGACATACACTGAATTTCAAGCTTGCTTATAGTGCTTCTCTATAGATGCGTTATCATCTTAAGGGGCTATACTAGTGTGACACTTTAAAAAAATCGATTTTTTTGCCTTTTTCGACTATTTATACTTTCAAGAATATCCTGTAAAAATTTCAAGGCCGTATCTCTAATCATTTTATCTTGAAAAAGTCGATAGTTCAATCTTTAAACGCGTTTTTCTCGAAATGAGATTTTTCAAATTTGCTGACATTGTAACTCAAAAAGCAATTATCCGATTGACTTGAAATTTTTCACTGAGTACTCTTGAATATATTTACTCTACAATGACGTAGGATATTTTTGATTGGATGAAAATTGACGATTTGGCATTGAAAAAAAATGACCATTTTATAGGCAAGAAAACAGACTTTTTCATAACTACGCCATTTTGTTAGATTTTGATATTTTTCGAAAATCCTACGTCATTGTACACGAAATACCTTCCAGTTTAACGACATGTTTTCCTTTTTCGGTTTCAGCTACACAATCGGCCGGAATCATGTCAGAAGTGGAGGAACTTTTTTTTTTGGCGCCTCCGAAGACAGTGCATAAGTCGCTTGGATGTCAATATTTTTCTACGAAAAAATTAGGTAATGTAGGTCAAATATAGCCACGTATATTCTTAATTTTCCGAAACATGTAATTGAGTACTTTTCTTCCAAAAAATTTTCCGAAAATCACCCAAATTTTCAGCGTTCACACTGGTATAGCCCCTTAAACTACACGCGGGCAGTTCTGGTTACGCCATCTGTTGGAAAACCGCGAGAACTTATTCAACGTCCCAATATGAGTTTCGACAAAATCGAAGCCGGACAAAGGTTCTTTATACTTCATTAAAATTTCGTAAAATCTCCTGCATGATCCTTTTGCTGCGTTTTTGACAAATTCGCTTTTTCGTAATACTTTCCAGTATTAAAATAGTCTTAAATGGCCAGTTTGTCTATTGCACACGATACGGTTCAAAAAAATTCTATGGGTACGCCAAAAAAAAATTTTGTTAGTCAATGAAAATCAAAATAATGTCTTTAGAAAACTCAAAACTGTTAAAAAACTCAATGAAAATAATGTCCTCAAGGTTTCCCTAGGAGAAGCAATTATTCGAGGCCCTTTTGATACTAAAAAAGAATTTCAAAAAGGTTAACTTGTCAAAAAACGCAGCAAAAAAATGATGCGAGATGAAGGATTTTCCGAAATAAAAAAAAAGTCCAAAAATCGCCAAAACGGTGGTTTGTTTTCGCTCAGGGCAAATTTAGATATTCTGGTAGGTCATGATCAAACCTAGCACCCCCTCAAGACTGACGTACTATTTACGGGACACCCTTTACATATGTATAGACGCACACGCGTAAAATTGTTCGCGAGTTTTTTTTTCAAAGTCACTTCTACACCATCTCCCACATTATTCCACCTCCCACTCTCCTCCGAGCCCCCCCCCCCCGCCCTCTTTTAATTCGAACTTGCGAAGGCCGAAGGAAGGTCGGCGGCTCAACGCGAAATGTCCTCGCTGTGTGCGTATGTATGTTATTAAAAAGCATGTATGCGTGTATCTTGTGTTTGGGTTTGTACGTAACGAGAAGCAAAGCAAAAATTCTCCGTGACAAAACCGTAGTGCGAAAAAATGACGCGAGGGTGCGGACACTCGGTCACGTAGCTCAAGTATGCGCCGAGGCTCGTCGTTACAAAGATACGAGAGAAGCAGAGCGCGCGTAATAACGGATAGGGGCGGCGGGGGTTGACGATGATGAGGGTCGAGCTTTAACCGCGATGAATGTATGCGCACTGAGAAAAAAAATCAATTAAATCAAAAAAATATATTGGTTGATCCAAATAAATGTGCTGATGCAGAGTGCTACCGATATATGAGATTGTTTCAATACTATAAAATATTGGAAAATGTGATTGATTTAAATAACATATTATTTTATTTGGAAAAGCTCTTCTGTTCTCTGAATATCTACATTATCCTTCAAATAAAATTATATTCTATTGAAATCATTCTATATACAATTCGTAGATGTATTGGATGAAATAATTAAGCGATTGCTAAAAACATTTTTTATATCGTACAAAAATATAATCAATAGAATTAATTATTTCTTTACTACATCGAAACGAATATGCCATGGGACGTAAGTTTTTCAATTTGTTTTAAATCTTAAATAAAAAGTGAGCATTAGAATGATCATTCACGATAATAGTGAAGAGAATATCAGATATCCAATGGAATATCCATGGAGAGAACATCAGATATTCAACTGATTAGAACAGATACTAGATTTTGCTCTTAGCCGCAGGCCAAAAAGCGATACTCTTTAGAGTTTCTCCAGCGTTCAAGGGGTTACCCCTACTTGCGATTTTGAAAAAATCGATTTTTTTTATTGCATTTTTTTTTTGAAGTATAAGTATCTGAGAATATGTCCTGGAAATTTCAAGTCGATCCGAACAAAATTGACTGAGATATGAGCGTTGAAAGAGAAGAATCCGTTGTGTAAACGCCCGGAAATTGAAACTTTAAACGCGTTTTTCTCAAAATGGCATTTCTGAAGTCGGTGACCAAGATTACTCGAGCACTAATGAACCGATCTTCTTGAAATTTTGCAGGCTTATTTAATACATAAAAATGTAGTCTTTAATCATTCGATTTTTTTTTCGAAAAAAAAATTGCCGTTTTATAGCCAAAAAACGGCCGTTTTTTTCGTTAAAATCGAACCATTAACTTTGACTGTCCGCCATTTTGTGAAAAATGAATGTTTTTTAAAATCCTGCGATGAAAGACTAGTTTATACTTATATTTGACTAAATCCATCCGCATTTTTTTTTCAGATGATCCACTTCGCCGCAATGTTGGTCACCGCAAACCGTGTATATAAAAACATTATTTCATTGACGGCCATTTGCCACTAAACAATGTAATATTTTTCAATAAAAAATTACTGAAAGTTCTCCAAGATGTGTTCTTTAAGATGGTAATATTGATCGATTAAAAAAGTTTTGCAGTTTTCTTTAAAAAAATTCATGAAAAAGGCCTTTTTTGCGCTACAAGTGGGGGTAACGCCTTAAGTAGATTTTCGGTTCGCGCTACGCTTACGAGAAACGAGCGCGCGTGCGGCCTCTAGCGGTTACTCCGAGAACTACGGGTTTCCTCACACCTATAATTTCGGTGGCGCTCGGCCATGATTTGGTTGAATTTTTTCAACCAAATGTACAAGAAACAAATTTTACTTTCGCATAATTTTTTAACCAATTCAGACATTTGCTTGATATTTTTCCATCATAATAAAATATTAATATTTTAACGAATAATGTACTTAAATTTAATATCGGATATGGTGAATACAATAAAATAACATATTGACTCAATAGAAATTTTATTTGAATCAAACGAGCGAAATTCAATTTTTCTCGTGTACTCGAATCAACAATATTAATGTTCCGAATTGAAACGCTTTTTTCGTTCGTTGCAGAAATTTCATTCAAAACTATATAATTTGTTCGCGATAATTTTTTAGATAGTTTCAATAATATATTGTTCTCGGCTAACAATATATCTTTTGAATGAAAAAAAGCTTTCAATTTTATCATGTCATTGAAGTCAATAGTGTTTTGTTTCGACTAATAAATCCGATTAGTTGTACCAATAATTTTACAATTGAATCAACGAAATTTCATTCAATCAATGATTTTTTTTCTCAGTGCGGACATTATCAATTGAGAAACAAAATGAGCAGCCTCCAAAGCGCAAAAATTCATTAGATGGCGATTTTTCGTTTGAGGTTTTATCTTTTTCATACTTACTCGGGGTATTTGACGTTCGGAAGAGCCTTGCGGAAGCAACGCTGCCGGAGAATTCCCTCCCAGAGTTGGACTCCAACGATCCCGAAGATGAAGAAAACGAAGAAGCAGAGGAGGAGAACGTTTCCCAACATTGGAAGTGTGTCGAGCAACAGCATCACCAAGATTCTCATACCTATGTACGAATAAGGGCCAAAGGATAAAGTAAAGATTGCACGGCATGGGTGCAACCACGCGGTATGGGTGTCAGGCTACAGAAAGTAAAACTCCGAAGCGTCTGCAAAATTGGGAATGTCCCAGGTAGCAATATCCAAATGTAGAGGGTCTCATAATGACCTGACATTTTGATTTATTAATAAAACGTGTTATTTATTTGAAAAGTACGAATGTTTTTATTTTAATATAAGGTAAAAACATGGAGGTTATGTGTGGAACACAATATCCGATAAACGACCGCCACGTCCCTGCTTGCAAACACTGTCGTGGAATATCCGTAAGTAAGTATATAGTAGAAATAAGCGCCAGAAGTGGCAGGTGGTAGAGGAAAAGTGAGTATTGAAGTACCCGGGGAAAAATGGACATATATAAACATAAATAATCATGTATGGTTTTGTCATAAATGATCATAAACGAAATTTGTCTCTATATAATCATATATAGTAATATATAGCCACATATGATCACATATAACCATATATGATTATATATACATACATATATTATTACATGTGATCATATATGGCCATATATTGCTATACATGATTATATAGACAAATTTTGTTCATGATTATTTATGTTTATATATGTCCATTTTTCCCAGGTATACAGATACAGATATACAAATACTTTTTTTTATAATACAAGTGTAAAATATGATTATATGAAGAAGTACAATATGTGTTGATCTATTTGTGATATTATGCTGGTAAATAAATAATACCGAAAAAAAATATTTATAATTTGTATATATATTAACAATTATTTAAATCACCATTTTCGTACGTTTATAATAAAACAATAAAATATTATCAGCGTCACATGCTGATTTCGCTGCTCATAGACAGTATTATATGAAAAATGACACGCAGTATACATGATCCTATATGATATCAAAATAGTCTGTAGTGGTATTAAATATGAAATAATATCCATGGTCATATATGTTTTCGTTATTATATACGTTTCAAATATGGTTGTTGCGGATAATTACGATTACATATATGATTATATATGACACCAAAATAGTTTGTACATCATATATAGGTTCATATACATGGTCTCATATACAATTATATACGCTTATATATGGGTTTTGGGGGGCAAATGCAATTATATTTGATAATATATAGTACATGTTGTATCGTATATGAGTACATGTATACAACCATATGTTCATATACGAGTTTAGAGTACCAACTTTTGAACATACATGATCATATATGGGCATATATGGTCCACACTTAGAAAAAATAAATACCATACATGGTAATATATCTACATATATGATCATTCATGATGTCATGTTAAGGCATATATAATTGTATATAATGTTATATATGAGTATAAATAATTATATATGTTTATATATGTCCATTTTTTCACGGGTATAGAGTCGAAATGAGCGCCAGAAATGGCGGAAGAGTGAAAAGACAAAGAAAGATGAGCATTATAAGACATTTTTTATCAAGAGAATGCTCGGTAAAGATTCAAGTTTGTTTGGGTTATATACTATACTCACTTATGGATATCCGTACTTATGGAAATTCGACTTATGGATATTCTATACCCCAATCGTTTGCAAACGTTTACTCTTTCGACGAAATTCTCAATAATATTTTGACATAATTGCGGATTAATTTCATTAATGGCGCGTGAAATTGCTTCCTTGAGCTCCGGAATGGTCTGTGGATCATTGGCAGACACTTTCCTTTTCAGAAAACCCCTAAGAAAAAAGTCCAATGGCGTCAAATCGCACGATCTTGGTAGCCAACTCACATCGCCGCGTCGCGGAATAACACAACCATGAAACTTCGTCTACAATAACTGCATTGTTTCGCCCGAAGTGTGGCAGCCTGCGCCATCTTGTTGAAAGAATATGTCTTCCAAGTCCATGCCGTTTATGCCATTTATCGGATATAGTGTTCCACACATAACCTGCATGTTTGTACCTTATATTAAAATAAAAATAGCCGTACTTTTCGAATGAATAATACGTTTTGTTAATAAATTAAAATATCAGGTCATTTTGAGACACCTTCTAGTTGGATAAATGAATACCAAACCCCCGCTTGGAAATTCACGTATAAGTTATCGCATGTTCAACGGTTACCTTTTTGGATGGTAACAACCATTCAAATTAAAAAATTTATCCAAAATTCGGCTAAACTCGCACTAAACGTCCGCCCGCAGGTTACCTTCAAGTTGACAACATTGAAGCTAACCATCGAGTAGACATTTGGTACCCATTTAGCCGACTTTTGGACAACTTTTCGAAAATTGCTACTTGGGGTATGTCGCACTGGAGCGACGACACCGTAGATCACCGCCGATATGTTATAGGCCTCCGAAGTAACTTTCGTGGTAGCGCCCCGTAACGGCTGCCGGTGGCAAAACTTGGATTGGCGCGTGGAAAGAGCTAGGCTTGAGCATCATCGATTGGACACCTGATTTAAATGGCGACCGGCATACTGCACTAGCAGACGAAAACCAATCCAAGTTTTGCCAAAACTCGCCGCAAGGGTGCGCCACAAGAGTTACTTCGGAGGCCTATACGTATATGTTATTTTGACCGGGGCCATCACCTTAAGGTAGTCCTATCGCCAGGCTTCAATCCATAGGATTTTCATAATTTTTTTTTAAGCTTCACTCAATATTTTAGTAATCGTCTCTGTAAAATTTCAGGGTCGTTTATCGACCTAATTACAGAGAAAAGAAATATTAAAATTGCGTATTTTTGTGAAGGAATTCCGAGACGACGTGCAAAGAATTAATTTCCGGTTGCTACAAAAGTGTATATAATAGTGCAAATCCGTCAAATTCTTAAAAATAATCAGATATACATACTTAACACTTGTAGTAATCCGGTGCTCTCAGAAAAAAATAACGCTTATTGACCTCTTTTTTATGTAATATCAAGTTTAATTTGAACTTCCGGTATTGGATTTATTACCACTTGCTACGATAAAGAGACGTGACCACGGTCTTACATACTGGTCTGGAAACTCGATGAAATTCGGGCGGTGAGGGTGGTTCCACTATTGAAACAGAAATCATGGTGTCGCTAGTATCGAGGAGTCAGTTTTGACAGCGAACACATTACCTGAATATGGTCGTCGAGTAACCGCGAAGTAATGCCGAAGTCCTGCGTAGTACCGGAGTTAAGGCTTACAGAAGCCTAAAAGTGAAACTATCAATGTTTTGCAGCTATATAAACTGCTGTCAGTATATAGCGTGATTAAGCCTCCAAAATATGGTAATTGTACCATTACAGAACGACCTGAGCCGCAGATTTTGATATCGCTAAGCGATCTGAAAGCTTTGAGTGGCGAAAAATCGGAACCCAAAATAGTCAAGTATCGTGACGAAGTTCGACGAAAATTCGACGCCGTTTCAGATAAAGGAGAATGGGAGACCGACGATGTCATCGAGTACCCTGTCGATCACGATTATACCCTTGCTCTGGCGACAGACTGTATAGTTTATTACGCGACAGGTTTTTTTTATTTCAACTAGTTTTTCATAAAGCAGGCTTCTTATTAACCCAACGTAGGTAGCCGTAGAATAAACTAACAACTCTCATAGCACGATGGTAGAATCGTCGAAATCATCATCCCAGTACAAAGAATTGTTTTTAATTCTTTCGCTACTATTAGTTACAGGTGATAACTTAAATAATATATATTTATATAACATCATCGGTTTTATGTCTATCACGTTTGATGCGTTCCTTTTTACTGGGACGTAAGTTAAATTTAAATAGAATCTTAGATTTGAATGCAATTCTTTGCACTTCGCAGTGTTTATGTTCTGTGTTTGTCAATAAATTAATAAAACCATAACGTGCATACTTTCAGGGTACTTATGCAAGCAAGTTCTGAAGAGATATGATGTTTGTGTCATCTGTCGCGAAGGGGTCTGCTTGAGTTGTAATAGCTCACCTGCTCTTTCTAAATTGGTGGATATGAAATCTCGTGGCGAGTTTAATTCTTTAATCTAATACACTACGTTGAAACGTGTTTTGCGAAGCATTCCTCAAAGGTTAACGTGTTTGATTTAATACTCGAAGATGTATTAACGGGATCAAGTTTTCCTTTCCATGTGAAAAACATGGAAAGGATATCTTATTATACGCGATTATTTATTACATTACGTTACGCATGAGGCAAAACGTCTTTCAAGAAAATATGAAGAAAAAAAGTGTCTTAATTAACAAACCAATGAACGAACGATCAACAAAAAGTAAATAAAGGTTTGGTTTTTTCGTTATTTCGTACATTCCACCCCCCCCCCCCTGCAGAACGATAACGACTGAAAATCTTCCTTATTGCCATTATAAGACGCCATTATTTGAATTCCAAGGGATAAATAATTGTTATTATATGATTGATAAACGCGAAATTATATTGGCGCTGTAATATAAAATGCTATCTCCATATATAGTGTTAGGAAAAACAACAGATGATGAACACGTATACGTAGAAATATTTGCAGTAGTAACTCCGATAAGTACTGCTTGCAAGCATTGGTGAGTGAGAGTGAGTATTGTTGTCTCTCTCGCACACTGACTCCTCGATTATAGCGCCTCTCGCGGCGAACTTCAGCAAAGGAACCATGTGAACTAATGGAGTTTCCAGACCTATGTGTAAGACCGTGGACGTGACAGCAAGGCAACAGCTGACTGTATACCTAACCTCCTCTCACTCATTCGAATTTCCACACATATTTCATTTTTAACCGACATATTTCGCCGATCCAAATTTTCCACGCTTTTTACCACTCGTGGCCCGAATACAATGTTTTATATTTCCCGCACCTAACAGTGTTTTGACAGATCGACGTTGAAAAGCATGGAGGCTAAACTCGCCTGGCTGAGTAAAAAGAGACGGAGATAGAACCAATTTTTCCAAATATCAAATCTAGAAATACTGCGCGAATCGTTGGAATAACTATTTTTTTCATTTTTCTAATTAAATGTGTTCATTCAACAGTTTACACATGGAAAATTTTAGTTAGTACACATTATTTTTTTGCATATGTTAAAAATATAAATTGTACAAGACTCAAGTACGATCAGTGGTATGACTAGTGTGAAGCGATAGGATTACCTTAAATTATGAAAAAAAAAATATCTGTGCAAAATTTCACCCGAATCGGAACTAACGTCTATTCTGAAGCCTTTGCTTTTTTAGGGTTAGGCTGGAAATAGACGTCCGATTTTTTCTTTCCGACAATCCGATCCGACAGTCGGATCCGACTGTCGGAAGGCACTCGTACCATACATTTGTTTGAGCATGCAATACACATCCGATCCGACTATCGGAACTCGGATCCGACTATCGAATCGGATGTGTATTGCATGCTCAAACAAATGTATGGTACGAGTGCCTTCCGACAGTCGGATCCGACTGTCGGATCGGATTGTCGGAAAGAAAAAATCGGACGTCTATTTCCAGCCTTAATCGCCGGGTTGCGGTCGTGTCCACTCAGTGCTCTCACTGTTACTATATCGCTCGGTCACTCGTTATGCGAGCGACCCTAGCGGTGATAGTTTGTACCGCAACTTTCAACATTTTCACGTACGCTTTCTACAGCACGTACTCCCTATGGACTTTGGACTGTACACTAACCTCCATACACTACTTCAACGAGGTTTCCGATAGGAGCATTATTCGTGTTTAATCTATATGGAGCACTCACTAGGAATTCGATTGATCGCCCGGAGAGGCCTTAGCACCCTTATCGTGCGTATCGCCGATAAATTCATGTTCTCCACGTTGAGGCAATATTCGAGAGCTCTGAAAATAACAATAAACGAAGCGTAACATATGTTCATATATACACACACATTTGCCGTTTAAACGAACGGAAGTGGCATCGCGGCCCGGCGCAAATCAATAACGATAATAATGTGTGTTCCTACCCGGCGATTACTATAAAACAATCGAGTCTGTTCCACGTATCGGCGAGATAAGTCCCCCGACCGTATATGCCCATGGCGACCATTTTGATCGTCATCTCGAGGGCGAAGAACGTGAATATTACGTCGTCGAACATCTGCAAAGTGCGATAAGATGCGAGCTCCTTGATTATTGGCGATCGAATGACATAGGAAGCGGGAAATTTTGAAGTGAGGAAACGCGCGATGTGTTCGTTACTTACCTGCAATATTTGGCAGCGTCTCGTCACGCACTTGTCGTCCACGCAGGGTTGATACATCCCGAGGGTGATGCAATTCAGCAGGATTACCATCATGCTCACCCTCTCGAACCACGTGTGGAGGAAAAATCGTTAAGAAAAATGGATACATTTTTTGGCGATTTTCTGAGAATTTTATAGATCTTTGCTATTTTTCAGAATTTTATGGTACGGAGGTGGTACGCCATCTTGCGGGGACCGTGAGAGTTGCGCGGGCTTGTTGCGGGCGAAGGCCCAAGCTCGGCAGACAGTCGGATGCGCGCCTCTAGCGGCCCAACGCCGAAACTCAGCAGTCGGTCGCGAGCCGGCGCCACGACCGCTCGCGTAGCTCTACCGAGCCATCCCCGAAGTACACCATCGTTCGTTTCCGTTACAACTTTTCGTTAATCTCTCGAGTTTCCGCTACGACCGGTAGCTCTTGTTTAACCTGCCATGAGACTCACACGAACCCAAACAAACATCGCCGATCGATTCATTTCAATTAAGGAACGCCCTAGTCTCGTCATACCAAACTGAGTACCTTCGCTCGTGTACCAATCAAAGGCAATCGAAAAAAAGAGTAAAGCAAACAAAATAAATGGCCAACAAAGAGAACCCGATCCATCATTTTTTACGACTTTGTAACCTGAGCTTGAGGTTATCTTCGCGTACCCTCGATCATTATCGATCACCAAAAACCTATTTTCTTTGCTTCCAAGCTCTACTCATCGTCAAACACAATCAAGAGACGGCAACCCACTTTTTCGCCACCGGCAAAAAAAGCATATACGTATCTCGCGTGGACGAGAGAACACGAGTGCCCGCGACGCGCGTATACATATTGACAGCGAAACTCTGCTCTGGTCTGGCGATCAATAAATAGCGGCGTGTCGTGCACGTTACACAGCTATATATCCTTCCTCGGAATCCTCGTGCGAATCTTCGAGCCCACTTCGATGATCCTATCTCTGTATCACGCCTACGTCTGACATACAAATGTATGTTCAAACACATATATAGATACATGTGTCCATAGGCGAAAAAAATAGAAGCGATCGATTTCACACGTTTAATTAAAGGTGGCCGCGTTCAATCCTAAATTAAACGGTTTTTTTAGTCTCCAATATTTGAGTTAAGGTTGAATTTCTTTCTATTATCCCGAACTGTTTTCTACTCAAATGAAAATATAATTTTACTTAGATTCTTATTTGATCGTTGTTATTATTAGTATTATTCTACCATTGTTATTGTTATTTATTTCAGTATTTTTATCATCATCATCATCATCATCATTATTGTCATCATCGCCATCATTATTATTATTCCATCGTTGTTATTATTGTTCATTTTAGTATTTTTAACATTATCGTAATTTTTTTCAAATCTAGTTTTATTTATTATTATTTTTTATAGTAACATTTATTTATTATTTTAGTAATTAATTTAGTAATTATAATTATTTTTCACCGATTTATTTATTATTATTCGTCATTCATTTTATTCGTTATTATTATATGCGGGCTCAAGACCGATCAAAGTGGGATTCGTAGAGGAGCGCCATCTCGCGACAGAGAAAAGCGCGAACAAGAAGAAGGCCGCGCGGACGTACGCGACGTTCGCCTAGTCCGGCTCACTCGCGGTTGTTTGCTTTCGAACTATTTTTAACGAGAGGCTCAAATGCGAAAACTCATGTACTCAAACTCAGCGCGTGCACGTAACGAGTCCACGTTGCTCTCGCGTGGATTCGACGGGAATTCGTTCCGCCCAATGGTCCGCGATAAAATTTGGAAGAGGTCGAGAAAAGTGGCGGTGATGGACAAGACCGAGGGAGTTGGGGTATTTCTCGGCGGAGGGCCGTATTTTGTGGGGGCATAAGCCCTTCTGAATCATTGATTAATTACAGTGGCGCGTAAGAACAATAAGTCACAATCAATTATTATACCCAACGATAAACTGGAATAAAACATTTCGCGTAGATTTAGCAGATTTAGACATTTTTACACCTTCTCTAAAAAGTCGCGGCTAGGTGAATTTATCTGCTAGTCATATTCTCCTAAGTTTAATCATTAATAGTTTCTTCAAACCTTCGGTGACCTTGTTTATATTGTTGTCACGGAATCTTTAGAAGTTTTTACACGCGTGAGCAGCTTTTATCAGGCGTCTAGAGATATTGAGTTTATAAATTATTATACAGGGTGTATGGCGCATAGACCGACACAATATTTGGGCGGATTGGAGGTCATTTGCTAATCTTTTCACCCTTAGACCCTATGTCCTAAGTGTCACGGTAATTGAAATATGATTTTTCTTAAATTACCCGAAATTTCGCTTTTAAATCGTTATAGCTTTTTTGTTTACAGTAATAATAGCACGAAATAACTTTTGTCGTATTCTGCAATGTGCGCTTATTATGAATAAATCATTAGTTAATAAAATTGTTTTCAAGAAAATGACTCTTGAACTTCCACGGTCTTAAAAATGTTTAAATGTATGAAAAATTGCACCTTGTAAATTCATTATAAAAAAAACTTATTCACTTTATTTTTACCACACAATGAATGATTTCTATGACGTGCAGCATACCTTTGGAAAGGGTATAAACTGGAGAACTACGAAAACAAAGCTAAGTTCAAAATAGCTTTTAGTTTTTTTTTTATAATGAATTTAGAAGTTGACATTTTTCATACATTTACGCATTTTTAAGACTTTGGAAGCTGATTCGTCATTTTCATTAAACCAATTGTATCAAATTGTGATTTATTTATAACGAACAAACATTGTAGAATACAACAAAAGTTATTTCGTGCTATTAAAATCACAAACAAAAAAGGTATGACGATTTAAGGGGCTAGTTATAACAGTGTGACACTTTCAAAAAATCGATTTTTTGCCTTTTTCGACAGTTTATACTTTCAATAATATCATTATCATTTATATTATTTATATCAATATCATTTTATCTTGCAAAAATCGATAGTTAAATCTTTAAACGCGATCTACTCAAAATGAGATTTTTCAAATTTGCTGACATTGTAACTCAAAGAGCAATTATCCGATTGACTTGGAATTCGAACTAAGTTCTCTTGAATATATTTACTCTACAATGACGTCGGATATTTTTGATTGGATAAAAATTGACGATTTGGCATTGAAAAACAACGATCATTTTATAGGCAAGAAGACTTTTTTCCATAACTACGCCATTTTGTTAGATTTTGAGATTTTTCGAAAATCCTACGTCATTGTACAGGAAATACCTTCCAGTTTAACGACATTTTTTTTCCTTTTTCGGTTTCAGCTACTCAATTGGCCGGAGTCATGTCAGCAGTGGAGCAACTTTTTTTGGCGCCTCCGAAGGCAGCGCATAAGTCGCTTGGATCTCAATATTTTTCTATGAAAAAATTATGTAATATAGGTCATATATAGCCAAATATATTCTTCATTTTCCGAAACATTTAGTTGAGTACTTTTCGTCCTACAAATTCTCAAAAATCACCCACATTTTCAGCATTCACACTGGTAAAGCCCCTTAATGGTAATAAAAAAATTATCTCGTGACATAAATAGAATAGTCATAATTATGAATGCCCCAAAGTTTCATTCTGAGGTGTATAAAACATTCGATGATTATTTCTCATAATAATCATCAATAATGTTATACTTTTTTAAGTTCATAGTACTGTGAGAAAAACTTTGTATTGCTCGAACCACTATAACTTTTTCGAGTTATAGTAGTTCAAGTAATACAAAAGTTTTTCTCATTTACGTAATAAACATAAAAATTCATAATTTTGCCGTTTAACGAATCATCACAGTGTAACATTTTCAGCAAAATCGATTTTTTTTCATTATCCGATAGTATAGAGGGTTATAAACATGGACCTGGCATCGGCGATTGGTCGTAAGTAGACAATTTATATAAAAATTCGGCACTCAAAACTTTAAACGCGTTTTTCTCAAAATGTCGTTTTTCAAAACGGTGTACACTCTCAAAGAAAGAGTTTTCAAGCTATTCGTCTCAGTTTTCGACACAACATTTTTCACGTCATTCTTTATCGTGCTATGGAAGCTTTTTTTATTTTCATATTTTTTTAACGAAAAACTGTCGCAAAAATATGCTAAATTCGATATTTTTTCAAACTGCCGCGATTTTGTCAATTTTTATATTAAAAAAGCTCGATAATATTTACGACCACCACCGTGTCCACCATGAGGATTTTTTTGTTCGAAGACATTTTCAACCGTGAAAAAATGTAAATTTTATTTTCTAAACCTTTCAAAATTAATTTTCTATGCTTCATGAGTGCTTTGATTTGACATAAAGAAATCAGGCTGATTAGCATATTCTAACCATCGAAAAAAAAACGCGAATATAAGCTATATTTCGACCCTTAATGATATATTTTATGAAAAACTAGCATCTCCAGAATAATTCCATAACTCGTGTGCATTTTTGAGGTTGACTGAAAAAAATGCATAAACTGTTATTTGACTCAACTGGACCGTTCCAACCTCCTTAAATAATAAAAACTCCATTGCTTATCAATATTTTTCAATGAAAAAAAAAAAACTCAAACTTGGCAAGACTATGTATCAATTTTGTGTAAAATCCCGATCTCGTGATGGCAATACTTTCATCAGAAAAAAATATTGAATTTCGACTTATTTTTTGAGCCCCAAGTTTACGCAGGCCGAGCAATAAATCGCGAATCCACGAGACGAGAGAATATCTTGGTCGTCCAAGCTTCAAGGACGTACACGTGTAAGTGATAAATATTTATCGGGTATTATCGGGAGCGTAGACGATCTGTATGTAATTGGCAATCATTGAACTCCCAAATTGGTCCATCTAGTCTCGTTTCCGGCAATTTGTCGCAACGCGGAGATTCAAGTCGTTTTCCTCACGAGTGGCCTGGGGGGGTAAGAAACTAGGGGACAACGATAATCGAAGGTCCTCTCGCTCAATTATTTTTCTCGTCAACTCTGTCGCCTTTATCTCGATCGAAATTTGCCAACTACTCGCCAAAATTTAATTATCGCGTATAACGACATTTATGAGTGATCGAGGATAAATAAGACTGTCTATACATCTGCAATATCTCCTATTCCCATATCCTATTATTCTTCTTCCGATCGATTCCGAAAATTCTCGGCTTTATCCTTTCACCTCCTGCGTCTCTTTCGGCCCGTCACGAGCTAGCGACGTTTATCTCTCGAAATAGAACGGCCGTAAATTTCGGCTATCCCTTTCGTCCAATTCGAGCCCTTTTTTCGACCTCGATCGTCCTCGAGACTAGGTTAATAAAATCAACATATACGATTGCTTCTACCAGAACAGCGCGGGAATACGAAAATAAAATTAATGCTGCACAATGTGTGCGAAATAAATTATTAGTCTAACAAAATCCTGTTTTCAAGTTAAAACAACCAAATTAATTAGTACACCAACATTTTCACGAGATTTTTTTTTAAACAGAGGTTCTCCATATTGCACATACCATTTTTTTACCATTCTTCGCTGTGGGAACGAAAAAAATATCTATTTTTTTGTATCATCCTATATACCGATATATAGGATGATGAAAAAAATGTATATTTTTTTATTCGTTCGCATCGCACAGAATGGTAAGAGTAATGTGTCAAATTTAAGGAATTCTCTTACAAAAGTGAATGAATTTTCACCTCAGAAATAAAATATCGATCTTTTTTGTATCATATATCAACATACAGGACGATACAAAAAAACGATATTTTTTCTTCTCACCCATAGCGAAGAATGATAAAAAATGGCGTTTGTAATATTTGAGGAATTTTCTGAGATAAAAAAGTTCAATTTTTTTCATTGCCATAGCGAAAAATGGTAAAAAATGGTACGTCTAAAATTTAAGGAATTAGAAAAAAATGCATTAATTTTTCTGACAGAATATAATATCGATTTATTCTGTATGATCAGATATCGATATTATATCGATATTTATCGATATAAAAGATGATACACGAAAAATTGTAATTATTTTTCTCCAAAATATGTACATAGAAGATGAAACAAAGAAATCGATTTCTTTGTTTCATCTTCTATGTACATATCTTGGAGAAAAATAATTACGATTTTTCGTGTATCATCGATAAATATCGATATATCTGCTTATATATATATATATATATATATATATATATATATATATATATATATATATATATATATATATATAAGGTGATGCAAAAAATTGACACTTTTTTTCTTTGCCACAGTAAAGACGCTTAATAAATCATAAAAAAGAATTCACGCGTAAAGTAAGCCCTATGATCTCGACTTCAAAGCGTGTATATATATGTGTGAGTGTGTGTGTGCGTGCAGGGTGGACCATTTAACCCGACTACCCCAAACGTTGCCTTTAGAGTGACGAAAAAATGTCAAAAGATAATTTGATTGATTTCGAAGGGCTGGTACGGTGGCGAAAAATTCCTTTTTGTCAAGGTCATAGTTTTTGCGTTCTCATCAATGGTTTCAATGGTTTTTCAAATGGGAACATGTTTTTTTAATATTCAGACGAATCCAATGACCTATGATATCATGACCTTGAAATGATTGCTCACCAAAATACACGTGTAAAAACGGGAAATCGTGATGGTATTGACAATAAGAATATCCGAATAATGTAATTGAATTTTTTGTGCAGAAAATTGATTGTAACAAATGTTCGAAAGGATGGCCATTAACCTCGACACATTTTTTAAGACGTCGGATAAATGATTCTCTTGACCTTCGAACAGTTTTAAACACGATCCTTTATAGCTCCCCATAGGAACAAATCAAGTGGCGCTAAATCCGGCAAACGAGCAGGCCAAGGGACTACTGCACTGCTCCCAATCCAGCGTCCGGGAAATTTTCGGTTTAACACTTTGCGAGCTGTAACTGCCCAATGAGCTGCACAGCCATCATGTTCATACCACATTCGGCATCGCTGTGCTAACGGGACATCTTGTAGCTATTCCACCAAAGTGTTGTTAAAAAAATCGACGTATTACCGTCCATTTAAATGGCCATCTATGAAAAATAATCCAATAATTCGGTCCTCAGTTATGCCACACCACACATTAACACTCCAAAGACGCTGGTGCACAATTTTCCGCAGCCACTTTGGATTTTCGATTGACCAAAAGTGCATGTTATGCGTATTCAACCGCCCATGGTCCATGGTCAACTGTACAATATTCTTATTGTCAATACCATCAAGATTTACCGTTTTTACACTGCATTTTGGTGAAAAATCTTTTCAAGGTCACGATATCATAGGTCGTTGGGTTCGTCTGAATGTCAGCTACAACGTCTTAACAAAAATAAAACATGTTCCCATTTTAAAAACCGTTGATGACCTTGAGAACGCGAAAACTATCACCTGGACGAAAGTGAAGTTTTCACTACTGTAGAAGGCCTTCAAAATCGATCAAATTACCTTCTGACATTTTTTTTTCTTTACTCTAACCGGAGATATTTGGGATGGTCACGTTAAATGGTCCGCTGCGATGCAAATAGAATGGGGATTTTTTTACCATTCACGACAAAAATTTCGCTACGAGAAATGAGAAAAAATAATATTGATGTTGTTGCATCACTTCCATAGGGTGATGGAAAAAAACAACGATAATCGACAATTATCGACATACACGTTCTGATTCTTAATAGGAGTAATACAACCGTGTATGTCTTAAGGGGTGAGTTGCAATCAGAATCTTCAAAAAATCGATTTTTTAAATATTTTCTTGAAGTATAATGTTTCGAAAATATTCCCTGAAAATTTCAAGTCAATCCGATGAATAATTTCCGGGATATCCCACAATTAGTGAAGAGGCGTCGGGTCCCCATGGCAGGTAGCGGCTGACAAACGCGCAAACGATAATACCCGGGAAGGCAAAATGCTTCGAAGACAACAACAAATTGATATTTTGGAAGCTTCCACATCGGTAGAAGCCCTATTGTATGGGCCAGGAATTGATGATTCGATGTAAGTAATTTTTTGATTAGTCTTTCCATACATAAATCAAGTGTAAAATTGGAAAACTCTTTCAGAAATTTTCAAAAATGTATTTCTCAAAAACGATGAAGTTTCGCAAAATTTTATACAGAATACTTTCATTCTAAAATTGCCCAAAATGTTATTAAAAAATTCATCCCGAAAAACTTTAATTTTTTGAAAAATTGTTTGAACAACTGACTATAAACAATTGAATGCTCGAATTTTCGGCAAAAAATTGTGATATTGGGATTCAGCGGATCTAAATACATTAAAAAAGTTTAGCTTCATCGATCGAGCTCAAAATTTTATGAATATATAATACCGTATCCACATCGAAAAACTTTGAACGCGTTTTTCTCGAAACTATGTTTTTCAAGTCGGTGACCACTATAATTCAAAAACCACTCGATGGATTTTGATGTATTTTAGTGTGCTTATTGATAACAATAAAAACTAGTCCTTACTCGAGGGATTTTCATTTTTGTTGAAAATTTCTATTTTTTAACCTTAAACGAGCGATTTTTTGGTCGAAAATCGAAAGTTATCTGTCGGAAGCCGCCAATTTGTTAATTTTTGAAAGAAACAAAAACTTCGATTAAGGACTAAATTTATTATTAAACTAATGATTTTCTTTTTGTTTTTTGATTTCAGATGATCCAGTAAAATTTGATGATGGTCACCGCAAAGCACTACATGCCGAAGGGGGTCCGACAAAGATGACGATATTTTTATAAATAATCAAGATTTTTCTTTGAAAATTTATACAAGTCAAGTTGAAATATAACATAAAAAGTCTGTGTCACCACTTTTGTAAAACAAACTTAATTACTATAAAAAAAATTATTGAAAATGCTCGTTTTTTCAAGCCTCTGACTGCATCTTACTTCTTAAGGTTATTCCTTTCGCATAGGGTGGTATTTTGTGGGGGCAAACGCGAGCCCTTCTGAATCATGGGTAAATAACAGTGGCGCTTAATAAAAATAAATCACAATTCATTATTATACCGAACAATAAACTGGAATAAAAAATTTCGCGTTAATTTAATAGATTTAGACATTTTTACGTTTTCTCTAAGAAGTCGCAGGTACGAAAAATCTTGTGGTCACATTTTTCTAAGTTTTATCATTAATATTTTCTAGCGAGGGAAATATTCCTGTATTGACACTCTCAAAGGAAGAGTTGTCAAGCTATCCGTCTCAAATGTTGACACAACATTCTTCACGCCGTTCTTAATCTTTCCATGTAGGCTTTTTTTAAATGTTCATTTTTTTTTAACGAAAAACTGTCGAACACTAGGCTAAATTCGATACTTTTTTTTCAAACCACCGTCATTTTGTCAATTTCGATTTTGAAAGAACCTCCATAGCAATGATAGCGGCTTTCATACTGATTAATAATATTTTTACAAATTTTTTCCGGATAATATTTACGGCCACAACCGTGTACACCGTGAGAATTCGTTTTTTCAAATACATTTACAACCGTAAAAAAAATGTAAAAAAATTAAAATAAACGCTTAAAAATTTATTTCCTATTCTTCATGAGTGCTTTGATTTGACATAAGAAAATCAGACTGATTAGCGTATTTTAACCATCGAAAAGAAAAACCGTTGCATATTGTTATAGTATCAACTTTCAAGAATTTTTTAAGGGGTCTTCTCAGTTTAGACGCTAAAAAAAGGCTATTTTCATGATTTTTTGATAGATTTATATTATAGTTATTGATGTAAAAGTTGTTACACTTAATAAATACACTTTCGAAATAGATTTTTTTTAATTTCTTGTATTTATGTAACCCAAACAAATTTTGAACGCGTTTTTCTCGAAACAACGTTTTTTGACAGCTTCTTGATAAAATCTTTGAAACTACTGAACCGATCCTTATGAAATCTTAACCACATATCCTTTACACATTCTTTACACATAGCTATAGCGCATATCGAGGGTTTTTTCAAAATTTTTATATTTACTATTTTTCTTTGCCAAAAATGATGAAAAAACACGTTTTGTTTTGTTTTTTCGAAAAATGTCCGCCATTTTGTTATCTTTGCATATATCAAAAATCGGTAGCATGTCATAATATTACACGACGAAATGGGTGGGGGGACAAATGTCGAACGATCGATATGTAGATGGGCCAAAATGTAGAATTCGAAAATGACGAATGTTCGAATATAGATAGATCAATCTAACTAGAGTATGTGAAGTCGAAAATAACAATTACGAATATGAACATCTCGGAAGTTGATATGTAGCGAAAAACAAAAAGCAGATTTAATAAAATATCGAGAAACATCAAATCGATAGGCCTGTATGCATAACACCAAATAATTCGAGACGACAATTCTCCGAATTAAAAAAATGGTGATGGTTTACAATGCAGAAAATCATTAAAACGAACGGCCGAAAAGTCGAGTGGTTGAAATCGCGGAGGGTCAAAAAGTAGAACGGCCGGAATGGCGAATCGAGCAATACGTCACTTGCGCCTCAGAGTGAAGCTGCGAGATGGCGCTGGCGGTCTGTAGGCTAAAATATCGTAAGACAGTCATCCCACGTGACGGGCCCCACCACGTTCGCCATTTTGGCCGTTCGACCTTTCGGCGTTCGACATTTCGGGCCATCGACATTTTGCGTTTCGATATATTGCTTTTCGCCATAGACGGTATTACGCATATTAGGCACTCGCTGTTTTCTATTTCAGAGATATGGGTGTTCTACATTTTTGGATTCTGTATTTTTATGTTCCGAATTGCAGACAATCTGAATATTCGTTTTCGAATAAATTACCTCTCCAATAAATAATGGTTTGATTTATAGTCATTCGATTTTTTTATCAGTCGAAAGATAAAATTTCGAATGATTTAACCTTCGTTATTTTGAGAGTTCATAATTCTGTCGTTTCGAGATCTTTGTCGTTCTATATTTGGTCATGCGACATTTTTACCCCCACCCGACGAAATATCACGGACAAAATATCACCGACGAAATATCACCATGACAATACATCACGACCATAAAATATCACAGTTCGATTATTCTCCCCACGCGAGAGTGGGTTTGTCTGTTTGTTTGGATTTGTTTGGGTTTGTTTTGTCGTGGTGATATTTTGTCCGTGATATTTTGTCGTGTGATCAGGTGATATGGAACTCAAAAATCGTATGATCTGCGCTATAGCCATTAACATACTGAATCTAAAACCGTTTGATTTTTTTGTTTTAGATGATCCATCTCCGAGATATCATCAACAGCGCAGACCTACAATTTTTTAGGACATTTTTTTAACTACAATTTTTGTCTATAAATAATGACTTGAACAAATAATTTTTAAAAAATGTATTTCGAAAATGTATTTATTAAATGCAACAACTTTTATATCAATATCTATAATATAAACCTATCAAAAAAATTCATGAAAATAGCCTTTTTTAGTGTCTAACGTGAGAAGACCCCTTAGGACCAACCGGACCCTGAAATTCTAAAAATTGACGAAGTTACGTCTATTTTAGTAGAACATTGTGCGTCATGTTAAGAGGGAATGACACCTCATCGCGGTCGGTATGGTAGAACAATTATAGATTCCCAAAAATCTCTGAAACGGCTCTTCAGATCCCGTCGAAACATTGCCAAACGACGTCAAATAGATAGACGAACAGCTGTCTGCCCCTCAATTTTTCTGAATTTGAGAAAAAAAATGTAGATTCGCTTATCGTAAGTCAATTTAGTTTTTTTTTCTCAAATTCAGAAAATTTGAGGGGCAGACAGCTGTTCGTCCATCTATTTGACGTCGTTTGGCAAAGTTTCGACGGGATCTAAAGAGCCGTTTCAGAGATTTTTGGGAATCTATAATTGTTCTACCATACCGACCGCGATGAGGTGTCATTCCCTCTTAAGGCTGATTCGCGTGTAACGAAACGGGACATCAAGGGACAAGAACACTCAGAAGAGGCCGGAACTGCCCGCAGATTGCATAAATTACGTGTGCAACACGATCTCGATGATGAGGAAGGACACTTATATCGTGCCGGAATCGCTGACTAGCGGTAAGACGTCAATATTTCACAAGATCGTGCAAAATGCGTACCAAAGCTTTGAACGCGATTATCTCGAAACTACATATCTTGACACGGTGGGATTGATATCTTGAATAACTTTCACACTTTTGCCTTGAATTTGCACACTTAGCGTTCAAACAGTAGTCATTTTCGGTTCACGATCGCATCTTTCAATTGGATGAACCATTTGTTAACAACAATGACTTCAGCATACTGTTTTTCAAGAGAAAAATGAGGTTTTCTTTGGAGAAGCTCTCATTTTTCGTATTTTTGGAAATTTCGAAAAATGGATCGTGAACCCATATCCAGTTGGATATATTTGAATTTTTTTTTTTTTTTTTCGTTTCAGGTTACATTTGAGCCTGGTAGAGATCCCGCCGTTTCGGCCCTCGCCGCTGGAGGACTGCAGCACCACGAAAACTTTGAAAGATTTTTTTCCGAAAAAATTACATTGTAACCACAAACATGTGTACAACATGCTGGAAAAAAAATAATTCATTCCAACCAATGTGTTACGATAGAAAAATGCATCATTCTAACCCTTCAAATTGGGCTTCCAGAGAGGGATACCCTCTTAAGGGGTCTTCTCACTTTAGACACTAAAAAAGGCTATTTCATGGTTTTTTGATAGGTTCATATTATAGATATTGATATAAAAGTTGTTACACTTAATAAATACAATTTTGAAATACATTTAAAAAAATTTATATTTATTTGTCACTATTTATAGACAAAAATAGTAGTTAAAAAATGTCCTAAAAAAATTGTAGGCCTGCGCTGTTGATGAAATCTCGGAGATGGATAATCCGAAACAAAAAAATCAAACGGTTTTAGATTCAGTATGTTAATGGATATAGCGAATATCATACGATTTTTTATATATGCAAAAATAATAAAATGGTGGATATTTTTCGAAAAAGAAAAAAAAACAAAAGAACTGTTTTTTCACTGTTTTTGGCAACAAAAATAGTAAACATCGAAATTTAAAAGTGGTTGAAATTTCATAAGGATCGGTTCGATAGTTTCGAAAATTTTATCAACACGCCATCGAAAAACGTTGTTTCGAGAAAAACGCGTTACAGGCCTAAGGCCACTTTAGAGGCCGAAAAAAAAGGCTTTTTGGGGATTTTTTTCAAAAAAACTACAAAATAAATCGAGATTACAAAAAAGGGTGTTTATCATTCATATCATTGACTGCATACAATAATTTGTTTGAAGCGATTAATTTCAAAATGGCGGCTGGGCAGCGTTTATCTAAAAACTGAATTTTGCAAGTTAGCCAGAAACACAACTCAGACAATTTTCAACCGATTCACTTGAAATGTTGAATATATCTTAAAAAATACATTGTCTATGGAAGTACGTTGGATTTTTTTGATATTGCATAGTTCATTTGTTATTAACAATTATCTGACTTTAGAGTATCTGATTTTTAGGCAAATTTTTCACTTTCCACTTTAGAAGTGCGCCATTTGGCCAAAAATCAATATATCGAAAAAATCCTACGTACTTCTATAGCAGTTATTATATATAATCGAAAAAATTAATTGGCTCATTATAATTCGAAAATTACAGGAGCTGTTTGTCCGACCATCGTCCCTTGAAAAACGGGGACGTCATCGCAAAAACGCTACACAAGCGCCACTTTGAAATTAATCGCTTCAACAAAATTATTATATACAGTCACTGCTATGTATGATAAATACCCTTGTTGTAATCTCAATTTATTTTGTAGTTATTCTGGAAAAAAAATCCCCAAAAAGCCTATTTTTCGGCCTCTAGAGTGGCCTGACCCCTTTAAGTTTGCTTGGGTTACATAAATACATTAAACAATTTAAAAAAATCTATTTCGAAAGTGTATTTATTAAGGGGTTAGGCCACAGTAAAGGGGATAAAATCATGTACAAATTTAACAATTTTTTTCGTATGAAAAAGTGATTCACTCATAAAATTAATTACACATCTATTTAGTATGAATATCAAGCTGTTAGGAAATATATATATTTTTTTTCGATGTATAAAATGGCCGACTACTCGAAACTTCTCGAAACAGCTTTTTTCCAATTGGCTTGACAAATAGCTTCAACTATTTTCACTCGATTTACTTCAAATTGAAAAGTTACGTTCCTAATTGCATTTCGCAGAGAAGTACGTACGGAATTTCTGATTAATCGAAAACGTTTCATTTTATGAGCAGTTTATGAGCAGTTATAACCCAATTTTTCACTGAAAATTCATTTTTTAAGTTCAAGTACCTACAACTTTTGAATACAACAATATTTTTTAAATTCCGTACGTACTTCTCTAGGTATTATAATGTAGATTAATGAAACTTTTTGTTTTTTGGTCTAGGTAAAAATTGTGGATGCCAAATGTCAGGCCGCGGAGCGCCTAAAAAAAGATAACAAAAGAAAATATTAGTAATCAGCGATTTCTAAATCGAAAAAAAAATTTCTAACAGCTTGATATTCATACTAAATACATGTGTAATTAATTTTATGAGTGAATCACTTTTTCATGCGAAACAAATTTGCTAAATTCGCACACGATTTAATACCCGTTACTATGGCCTAACCCCTTAAGTGTAACAACTTTTATATCAATATCTATAATAGAAAATTATCAAAAAAAATCATGAAAATAGCTATCTTTAGCGTCTAAAGTTAGAAGACCTCTTAAGGCAGTAGTCTGGTCTAGAAATTTGACAAAATCGATTTTTTTTTTTTTCATTTTATTATTCCTTAGACTTTTCTTATTACGCTCGTGAAAACCGTTTACTGGTATTTCAAAAATTAGCAGAGTAATAGAAATGATAAGCAAGCCGCGCGCAAACCTCATCTAACGGTATCAAAATTTTCAACGTGTTTATCTCAGAACTATGTTTTTCAAATCGGCGCCCACGATATCTCGATAACTAATTGACCGATCGAGCTCAAATTTTGCACATACCTTCGGTAGCCTCTTTCTGAAGACTGGTAGCAGAATTGAGTCGAACGATAATTTTGCCCACATTTTATAACTCGTCGAATACCCGAAAATGTATGAAATATCGTTAATCAAAGTTTAACAGGCCGCCATTTTGTAACAACATTTTTTTAAGTACTAATTCTGCTACCAGTGCTCAGAATACTCATACAGATTGAGAATATATATATATATTTTTTTCAGATGCATACAACATCGCCAAGAGTGGGCGCCGATTGAGGCGGTTTTCGGCGGACCATGTTGTAAAAAAATTAAAAAAACTACATGAAAATATTTAAAATAATTTTTTTTATGTAGATACATTCTCAAAGGAACAATAAATACATATGAAAAAATTTCAGGAGGACAACTTCAACTGTTTGAAAGTTATTCCAACTCAAAAATGACGTAAAAAATCTCGCCCTAGACAAGACTACTGCCTTAACGGCGGGGTAAAGTTAATTCGGCGAAAAAAGGCATGTTTTTAGGATTTTTTTTTGGCGTAACGAATAGTGTTCGTTTATTGAAAAATTTACATATAATAAAGTAACATTTGAACAACATTCTCCTAAATTTGCATTGCAAAATATTCAAAATTGAGCGAGTGAAAATTAAACCCCGGAGGCGCCTCGAAAAAAAGTTGGTTTGCGGTGTGCACCATAACTCGCAACAGAATCATTTGAAACAAAAAAATCAAAATGCACTTGTTAAAGGAGATGTTTCTCGAGATAATGACGGGAGGATTTTTTTTTTTTCGATTTTTCGTAGCACTTGGGAGCCAAAAACCCGATTTTCGCTAAAAAATCGGCTAATTTGTTGTTGAAAAATTAGTAATTATTTAAAAAAACAAAAAAGCTCTTGACAATACCTGGTGAATTATGTGAAGAAGTACTGTGCAAAATTTCAAAGCGATTGGTCCAGTAGATTTTGAGTTATCGTGCACACGGACTTTAAATATGACAAGTCTCAGAAAAACGGTTTGAAAAACGCAGAAGAGAAGAGAACGGCATGGAGCAATAGACGCTCAAATACTCATAAATTCGTCAATTTTACTCCGATCGACGTGAAAATTTTAACACAATATTCTTGATATATTATGCATTCATTTAAAAAAATGAAAAAAAATGAAAAAAAAATGTTTAATACTTTACCCCGCCCTTAATACAAGCGTGTGTGTCTACACACACTTGTTCCCGTAATTCGATTGATATTTCCCTAGCAATTAGGGAGTTGTATTTTGGTGACCATGCTACCCCAGCAATAAAATCCATCGATCCCAATAGTATCCCCGTGTACACACAGTTAGGCCAATATACGAACGAGACCAGCAAAGGATATGGATTAGTGATGAGTGCCAGACACCAGTTGCGTGGTCTGGTCGTCTGGTCGAGATAACGAAGGGCGACGGGCACAAAGCCGGGATACGGCAACTCGTCCGCCTCGTCTTCGTCCTCATCCTCGTCGTCGTCGTCGTCATCGTCCTCGTCTTCGTCGTCGTCCTCGTCGTCCTCATCCTCATCATTTTCGAGCTCATTCTCGTTGCCATCCCCGTAATCCCGTTGATCCTGGCTCGATCTTTTCGTCCTGGAGTAACGTGATCTCCGGGACCGTCCGCGTCGTCGACGACGGCGACGCTCGTCCTCATCCTCGTCGTCGTCGTCGTCCAGGTCGCTGAGCTCGGCCACGTCGCTGTCCGATGCCTGAAGCTGACCGGGATTTCCACTGCCCGTGCTCGAGGCCGAACGATAACGATAACCGCTACGATAATAGTGCAACGACATTTCGGCGTTTTTTTTTCTAAATTTATTTTATTTTTATGATCAATTTTCCTCTTCGCTGACGGCACAAAGGCGAAATGAGGGCAATAGTCTTTTTCAGATTTCTTTCCCTTTTTTCTCGATGTTTTTTTGCACAATCGATCACTTTTTGGTTTTGTCAGAAACTTTTGGAACTACGCCGCGAAGCTCGAAAATCTCGTAATTTCGTTCGGGTTAAGCTTCCAGGGGCAAAAATCGCGAGGCGAGACGACGAGGGAGCCTCGTTACGTGGCTCGAAATACTGCGAGAGCAGGAGGGAACATTTTCCAGCTGGGAGAGCACATCGCACACTATTGGCGAGACGATTTTTTTTAACGCGTATGATCTTTTTTTTCAACAGCACTCTTGTCTTCAATTATTTGCTTCTCATTTTTCGACAATTTGTTTTGTTATTCTGTTCTTTATTTATCGATTATTTATTTGGATCGTTACACTCGTTTGCCTTTTATTTATTTGTCTATAATATTCTCATCTCTCGTTCATTCATTCAAATTATTTTTATTTATTTATTGACATTATTCTTCCCTTTAATTTCCCTTTATTTTTCGGTCGTTCCTATTTCGATAATCCTCATTCTTCACCTACACATTTATTTCGATTACACTTATTAATTTTTCCGCATTCGTTTATTTCTATTATTCTTCTCAATACTTGCGCAAAGATTTATTTAGGTGATTTTTCTCAACTTTAATTTTTAACCTTTTACATTTTCTATTATTTTAATTTCTTATTTTCTCGATTGTTGCGCATTGATTTATTTTTTCAATTCCACTTATTTTCGTTTACACCCTTAATCTTCATTACTCGCGTGGTCTTTTGTCCGAATTTTTTCTTCGTAATATTCAACCAATCGTATTTGTTCAATTTCTTATAAAGATATTCATCACTACGCCGTTGAGGGTGGAATACATGACGAGGGATTCACTGGTGTCTTAGAACTCTCTTTCGCTCTCTCTTTCTCTCTTACAATCTTAATCTCCCTCTCTCGCTCTCTCTCTCGTCTCTCCGATCGGAGGAACCGCTCGAGCACCTTGACCGGTGATGACTAAAAACCGTGAGGATAAAACGTCGAATTTTCCCCTCAGGCATACTCACACATACAGACATCACACACGCGGAACAGCGTAGGATAGCGCAAGCGCGCGGCACTTTGCGCCCCGCACATCCTGCTGCTCATCACCCCAATGTCAGACGGGAAGGGAAGGTGGGAAGGGCAGAGTGACCCTTGAAATTCGTGATTCGGTGTACTCTTGGATCTCGAGCAAAAAAGAAAGACAAAGAAAAGACAAGTGAAGAAGTATCTCTAGTCTAAGACATTTTATCGAGTTTGTTTGGATTTGTTTGCCTCGATTTTCATCGTAGGGGAGCATTTTTTCATCCGTGCTCTTCGACAACCACAGTCGAACCTCGATATAACGAATCTCTAGGGAAGTTCACTATATCGAATTTTCCTTGTATTGAGGTTTCGTTATATCGAAGTCATGTGCCTTAAAATGTTCTTTAAGGCGGGATATACATTTACAACGATCAAAAAATCGATTTCTTTTTTTCTTTCTTTAAAAGATAAAACTATATGTGTAGAATATTTTCCTAAAGTTTCAAAGCGAAATTCGAAAAACTTCAAACGTTACAGCCCGTCAACGCTGTGCCTCACCGCGTTTTTATCAAAACTACATTATCGAAATTGGCGTGCAGGATTACTCAAAAACTATTGAGCCGATTGAGTTGAAACTTGGTAGAAATATTGATAATATTGGTACCTACCACTTGACAGAAATGTTGTTTTTTTTGTAAATGTGTGTTCTTACATTTGCATTTTCTTTATTTCAATTACCGTCACATAGAAACTATACATGGTCTAACTGGAAAAATGTTTGAACCTTTTTGCAAATCAAAGTCTACGGGAAGCTATTCGCAACTCCCGCGGCGACCTTTCTGGAACACTCCGTCATTTTGATGATGAATTAAGGAGTAAGGCCACTGTAAATTTTTTGAAAAATCGATTTTTTTTTATTGGCTTAAAAAATAGTTTAAACCCTCTAGTTTAAAAATAGTTTAAATCCTTTTAACTTCTTTTTTAAATTTTTTCCAATAAAAAACTATTCGCAAAACTTTAAACGCGTTTTTCTCGAAACATGGTTTTTCAAAATGGCACGCAGCATAACTCGAACAATTTTCATTTTTTTTACTTGAAATTTTAACCAGATGTGAACATTTACATTATCTTGAGAATGTCGATCGGAATTTTCAAGAACTTTATTTATTGATTTTTTATTAACAAAAAACTTGCCGTTTTTTTCGTCAAAAATCAATTTTTTTTTTTCAAACGCACGCCAAATCCACAAAAATTGATACTTTTTAAAATCCGATCGACATTCTCTAGCTATAGCCCTCTAGATCAATGGTTTTTTTTTTGTTCTAGATTCAAAAGTGCACCAGTGGTGCTGCGTGCCGCGGAGCCCTGGAAGCAAAACATGTCCCGGGAAGATAGCTGTGGAACCGCCATTTTGTTTTTTTTTTACTGTAAAAAAATTTTATAATAAAGTTTACTGTATGCCCGATAACACCATTAAAAGTTTTTTTTCAAATACCTTCAATTTCGGGAGCAAAAAATTAGTGAAAAAACCTTTTTTTTTGGGCCGTTACAGTGGCCTTACCCCTTAAGTACAAAAACTATAGTTTAACGTAACGCCTCAAAAATAAGTGGGCTAGGTAGCTCCATCACAACTCGGCAACGGCTTGTCCGAAACAAAAAAATCAAAGTCCATTAGATTCAGTATGACACCAGCTACAAAATGACCCTCGCATATAAAGTTTTACCAAAAAATTAAAAAATGGCACATGAAAAACGAAAAAAACTTTATAAAAACGCGGTTTTTTCGCAGTTTTTTGCAAAAAAAATAGTAAAAATCAAAATTTTAAAACCATCGAGGGTCATCTTGTTGCGAATCATGTTTACGATATGTGGTTCAAATTTCACGAGAATCGGTTTATTAGTTTTAGAGATACGATGGAGCTAGATTTTAAAAACGTTGTTTCGAGAAAAACGCGTTTGAAGTTTATACTAATTATGAAAAACTCTTACCTGAACTCAATCGGCAATTCCTGCACCGTACAAAGTCCCTTCTGATTGCTCATCATCGTCGATTTCTTCAAGTCTTGCTTGCTTTCGATTTCTTGAAATTTGCAAAGTGGACTGGCCCCTTAATTTAAAAAAGCTGTCTTGTATACTCAAATATACTATTGAAGTATACCTAAAGTTTGATCATTGTAGAATAATTATTTCTTAGTTTAAAAAATCCCTCAATATTGCTTATTTTTTTCCTGTCTAAATGTATATTCCGCCGTAGAAAAAAAAATTAGTGCTATAAATATGAGGATATTCGTTAAAGACCGAAAGGTTCAAATTGGAGCTTCGTTTACAAGCAATCAGCAATTAGAGCATAATGTATATTATTAAGTCGTTGTATGAAGGTTTCGGGTGTCTATCGGAAGGCAATGGACAAATCTTCCTTATATCGAGGTTCAACTGTATTACGTTTTGGAATCTTTGCATTTCGGATAATAATAATAACCCGAAAATCATAATTGTAATAATAATAAAGACTTTTACACAGCGTTCATAATAATAATAATAATAATAATTCAGTCGAACCTCGATATAACGAAGATTTGTCCATTCCCTTTCGATAGACACGCGAAACCTTGATACAACGACATAATAATATACATTATGCTCTAATTGCTAATTGCTTGTAAACATTTCTCTAATTTAAACCTATCTTTCTTCAAAAAATATCCTTATATTTATGATACTAACGTATTTCTATTAAAAAAAACATTTTAAGTGACATGATCTCGATATAACGAAACTCGATATAATGAACTTCCCTAGAGATTAGTTATATCGAGGTTCGACTGTAACAACAACAACAACTATTACAACAACAGCAATATTGATAAGAAAAATAACAGTGACAATAAAAACAGCAAGAATATCAATAATCATAACAATAATGATAATAACAGCAAGGTTATTAACAATAATAACGACTGCAATATCATAACAATCTTTTTTATTTTCATCTTATTCCAACAATTACAAATCGATTTTAATAAAATGTCAGTTTGTACGTTCCTTCTGTCGTTTTTAGGACTTTTCTTTCTCATTCCTGGAACTTCCGAAATCAAATGGAATTTTTATAACATAATGGCACATACACGAGGCGACAGGAGGGTGCCGTTCCTCTCTCTCTCTCTCTCTCTCTCTCTCTCTCTCTCTCTCTCTCTCTCTCTCTCTCTCTCTCTCTCTCTCTCTCTCTTTCTCTCCGTGATACTCAAAGCAACGGCCGCGGAGCGGCGAAAATTTCTAAGTACTCGAATGTACGCATGTCCTGTTCTATTTGAGTCGACCCGGCTGCGAAAATTCGTACGTGCAGTGTACGTCTCCATACGTGCACGTACGTGCTCCATGTGTGCGCACGTGCACGTATGAACAACGCCGATGCTTCTCGCACCCTTTGGAAATGCTTTCACAAAAGCTATACAGACACACGCGCAATTCCCGCGCGCTCGTGCTTACCCCAAACACAGCACACGAGGATTAATTATAGCACGCGGCTAACTGCTCATCATATATATATATATATATATATATATATATATATATATAAAGACTACAAATGCCGTATCCATGCGTGAATTCCGTGTACGTATATACATTCCCTATTCGCTCGTAAATCGCTCGCGCGCGTGCACACGGAATCGTTACGAAATTTTATTGAGTGCGTGAGATTGAAGACAGGTCTCGTTACAATTTTTATATATACAGATATACAAACACATGTATGTACATCTACGCGTGTCGATATTTACAAAGAAAGAAACGAATACATACGCGGGTATATATGAGGCATTCCACGTCACTTCAGCCAGTAAAAAAAAATCCACAAATAATTTTGAAAAATCGAATTACTTTATTGAAAAATATTCACCGAGTATCGACATTTAAAAAAAAAATTCTGACATTTTTTCTCGTTGATTACCATTTTTTAATACTCTTCCATTCAAATGGCTGTATCTTTGGTAGGATTTTACGTATTTACATTCGTAAAAAACGAAAATGTGCGTCTTTTTCTGGCTTTCAGGAAAAAAATTAATTTAGATTTTACTGAGCAAGTCGAACGTCCGTTTCAGGGCAAAATATGCAAAAATATTTTTTTTCTCAAGGAAAGACACTTTTTATTTTATTTTTAAGAATTTCTCCGAATTGTGAATATGAAAAAAGGATTTTTTGTATTTTTTGTATTATGGGATTCCTAAACGCCGTGAAGTAACAGCTATTTTAATTTGAAATTTTTTTTTTTTATTAATATTCGATTGACGAGTGTGGAGCACTCGCTGTACGTTTACCAGGTTTTTGAAATACATATGACATATATGTCCTATGTATTGGAGCCTTGGAGTGCACCGCACTCTTCAATCGAATATTAATAAAAAAAAAACATTTAATAAAAATAGCTGTTACTTCACGGTGTTTAGGAATCCCATAACATAAAAAATACCAAAAATCCGTTTTTCGTATTCACAATTCGGAGAAATTTAACAAAAATAAAATAACAGGCGTCTTTCCTTGAGAAAAAAAATATTTTTGCATATTTTGCCCTGAAACGGACGTTCGACTTGCACAATAAAGTCTAAATTAATTTTTCTCTGGAAGGCTATAAAAATGGTAATCAACGAGAAAAAACGACAGAATTTTTAAAAAAATTTCGTTACTCGGTGGATACTTTTTAATAAAGTAACTCAATTTTTCAAAATTATTTGTGGATTTTTTTACTGGCTGAAGTGACGTGGAATGCCTCATATATATATATATATGTAGCTTGAGTTCATTAATTTATAAAGTTCACTACTTTGATATATTTAAGTACGTAAACTTAAACCCATTTTCATATGTAAATGTACAATAATAAATAATCCTTACAAATTGATATATATGTGTATATAAATATAACCGTGGGTGTGCATATGTACAAAGAACGAAGTAAACAAATATATAAACGTGTTGAACAATAACAACGAAACGTCGGTCTAGCCTTTCCGATTCGATCTTTTATTCCTCTTTGGATTACGCCATTCCGCTCGCATCGCCTTGCTCGACGATTCTCAAAAGTGTGCTGTTCGTGTCGGTTCCCACGAACACGTATCGACGATCCGCGACGTCGAACGGAAAGATCGACAGGATTCCCTTCACCCTTTTCTCTATTACCGGTTGAAATTTCTGTAATGAAACGTCAAAAAATAAAGAGTTAAAGAGAGATAAAGAGTTTTTCGTTGAGTATATTAATCCTTTCTTGACACACTTATATTTGGCCACGGCTTTGACACACTGGGTCAATTTGACTTGGATAGTCATCCAGTATATAGATAGGTGGATAGTAGATACTTCATCCACCTGCCCTTAACAAAACTTCGGTCGGTTTTTAGTGAAAAAAATTCGGGATACACTTTAAATATTTTTTAATATGTCTGCGTAATGAAAATTCGGAAAGTATAAAATTGAATTGTAAAGAATTATTGAGAACTTTCAATTTTGGGAAAGTGAGCATTTTGTTCCAAATTCCTACGGGTCAAAATGACCCAGTGTGTCAATGGAGGGTTAAGGGGCTATACCAGTGTGAAAATCCTCAGCCTCTCAGCAGGCATTATTCGAGGAAGAGGAGAGTCCATTGTATGAGCCAGGTATAGCTGATTAACAGTTTTTATGGCAAACTTCATTTTATCTTGCAAAAATCGATAGTTTGATCTTCAACGGGTTATACGCAGTTAAAAATTTCAAAAAATTGATTTTTTTATTGCATTTTCTGAATGTACAAAGATGTGAGTATATTCCCTGAAAATTTCAAATCGATCCAGCGAATATTCTCGGAAATACACACATATTTGTAAGGACGCTCGGAGCGCTGCAAAGTGAGCGCCCAAAAAGCGGGGCGTTTTTCTCAAAACGGTGTTTTCAAAGTCGGTGAGCACGATTTCTCAAAAACGGCTCAATCGATCGGTCTGCAATTTTAACACAACCTTGTCAGATATATTCTCCAGGTATTGATCGAAGGAATAAGATTTTCGACAATAATTTCTATTTTTATTCAACGATTTAACGAAAAAAATTTGGTCGAAAATCGAAATCGTTTCTTTCCGGAGCCACCATTTTGTAAAAAATTAAAATTTCGACTATTCCTTCGATCAATACCTGGATTCATCTATCCCCTAAAAGAATCTTTTTGGTTTTTTTATTTTAGATAATCCAAACCGGAGATACTTTGCTCACCGCCGGACACTTTTTTTTCGGGGACCTCCAGGAGACTTCCTACAGGAGCAATGTTAATGAATATTTTTGAAAATAAAAAATGCCAATCTGAAGCTAAAAGATGCCACTACACTGCCTAATGTTTTTCGTTTTGCCCAAATGAAATCCTTTTCCCGAAAAAATTTGTGAAAAAACGACTTTTCTTGGCCTTGCCACTGCGTATAACGCCTTAAACGCGTTTTTCTCGAAATGAGATTTTTCAAATTTGCTGACACTGTAACTCAAACAGCAATTATCCGATTGACTTGAAGTTTGAAATGAGTACTCTTGAATATATTTGCTCTACAATGACGTAGGATATTTTTGATTGGATGAAAATTGACAATTTGGCATTGAAAAACAACGACCATTTTATAGGCAAGAAAACAGATTTTTTTCCATAACTACGCCATTTTGTTAGATTTTGAGATTTTTCGAAAATCCTACGTCATTGTACAGGAAATACCTTCCAGTGTAACGACATTTTTTCCTTTTTCGGTTTCAGCTACTCAATCGGCCGGAATCATGTCAGCAGTGGAGGAACTTTTTTTTTGGCGCTTCCGAATGCAGCGCACAAGTCGCTCGGATCTCAATATTTTTCTATGAAAAAATTATGTAATATAGGTCAAATATAGCCAAATATATTCTCAATTTTCCGAAACATTTAATTGAGTACTTTTCTTCCGAAAAATTCCCAAAAATCACTCAAATTTTCAGCGTTCACACTGGTATAGCCCCTTGTCGAAGTGTTTTCGGTAGCTGGAATCTTTTTCTGTGGAAAGTTGAGTCTTCGGGGACTTTTTATTGGGAGAATATTGCGATCTCGACAGGGCGTTTTTTGAAGGAACAGAAATTCGTTGCAAGTTGATTGATAAAACGAATACGATGTGTTGATGGTCCTCCGGGAATTGAGGTGAACGGAGCGTGACCTTGAAACGTGGATTGAGGCCAAGGAGGAGGTCGTTTGCAAAAGTTTTAAAGATTCGCGACTGCGCCTAGACGCAGCGGGGATTATCGATATTTCCTGCTTGCTCAAAAGTATTTAAAAAGCGTATGCTCGTATCGCGAAGCTTGCGAGACCAATTTTTTGTTCTCCTGCCGAATGGAAATGAGAACGATATCTTCTTTTTACTTCTCGATCGCGAGATTCGCAGCGGGCAGCGAAGCAGAGCTAAAAATAACGTTCTCCATAACGCGGAGGGCGCAACTTCAAAGATACGTAGCGGATGAGCGATGAGAACTGCGCTCGTTACGATTATTATTTTCTTTTTCTTTTCTTCGTATTTTCTGTACGTACGCTCGTGTACGAGTACTCGTAGACGAAGAATCGATCGCCCTCGGTCGTCACCATCACGTACACTTGACTTTGACGAAATTCTGCAAAGAGCACGAAAAGCGAAAAAAATCGTTAAATTCGTGGATATTGAAATTTCCCTCGCCCGACTTCACGAAGCCACTTTTATTTGTTTGCTCACCACCGGTGTAGAAGGTCTCGATCGAAGTAATCGTCGCCATGGAGTCGTGATAAATGCTCTGATAGTGATAAAAGTTGTCCCACTTTGACTCGTAACGATACACGCTGATCGAATTGGTGGTCGCGTCGTCGAGAATGAGAAACACGTCGTCCGATATGGAGACACTCTTGCCGTGTCGATTTCCACCGCTTGGGAAACTCCTCAGAAGGGCAAACTGTTTTTAGGCAGATATTTGTTTCTTTTTCAGCAGCGAATTTTAACTTTGACTTCTGATATGCCAATGTAACTAATACTAGTGATTGTAATATTTATATAATAATTATATATATAAGTATATATCACATGTAGAATTATTTTTATATATTTTTCGCATTGTATTTGTTATCTTAAGGGGTCTTCTGACTTTAGACGCTAAAAAAGGCTATTTTCATGAATTTCGAATACACTTTCGAAATACATTAAGGTAGTTCCGTAGGTACACGTATGAGCCAAAAGTTTCGGTCGAAGCGTATAGTAGCATCCAATGCCTATACGATGCTGTGGGTTGTAAATTTTTGACAGAGCTTGTACCGTCTATATGTCCCACACATTCGCACCTCATGCATAGATAACCCTCATGCTCGTATAGAGAGCGGCGCTGTAATCGTGGCAACAGCCTGATTTTCCTGCAGTCATAGCGTTGAGCTTCCTACGATCCGTCTTTCGCGAAATATTTTATATAAATAAAAAAAAGCGTGAAAATGGCAACCCAAATGCGATACAAAGGAAAGTTTACAAGAAAAGAGGCGCTTGCTAAAAGACTGAAAGCTGTGGCAGCCATGTGTCAAGCAAATGCGGCTAACCGCGATGAGAATAACCATAACCTCAACGATCAGCAACCAAATTTCGCTCTCGAAGGTCGTCGGATCGTGGATTTACAACATCTTGCCGACAGTTTAAATTGTATTCGCTGTAACAAAGACGAATACATGCATAAATACATGCATAAATTGAACAAATTAAATTTGTTTGCAGAATAAATTTATTTCACATCCGTCTCAGAATTACTAGAAGTCGGGGAAAAAAAAACACGCTTCGAGTCGCCAGACCACGCGCCGATCAGCTGGCTGCAGCGTACACTTGCCATTCCGTTACAGATGCTGGGCCCGAGTTCGGTGTGGAATAAAATTACCACTTTTCATAAGTCGATATCTCCGAAACTAAACGGTCAAAGTTTTTCATTTTTTCAAAAATCAATCCCACAATAGTACTGCGTACACGTGTGTTTTTATTTTGGAATCCTAAGATCCGTTTAGAACCTATATCGAGAAATGCGAGCAAACTCCTATTGGTTTACGTGTTAGGTATAGGGATTGCGTACAAAAATACTTATATTCAATTGCAAGTATCTTATGAACTAAACGGTGAATCAAATTGAATTTTTGGGCACCAGTCCATGAAGGTCATATCTACACCATACGTAGATTTCAGCCAATTCCTAGGATTTGACCAAAACTACAGAACAACCTTAAAAAAATGGTATGTATCTATGTAACCCAAACAAATTTTAAATGCGTTTTTTTTCGAAAGAACGTTTTTTGACGGCTGGTTGATAAAATCTTCGAAACTACTGAACCGATCCTCATGAAATTTTAACCACATATTCTTTACAACTATAGCTATAGCGCATATCAAGGATTTTTTAAATTTTGTTATTTACTATTTTTTTGCCAAAAACGGTGAAAAAACGTTTTGTTCTTGTTTTTTTTCGAAAAACGTCTGTCATTTTGTTGTTTTTGCATATATCAAAAATCGTATCATATAAGCTACAGCTATTGACATACTGAATCTAAAACCGTTCGATTTTTTTGTTTCGGATGATCCATCTCTGACATTTCATGAAACAGTGCAGGCCTACAATTTTTTTAAGACGTTTTTTACTTACCATTTTCGTTTATAAATAGTGACTTAAATAAATATTTTTTTAAAATGTATTTCGAAACTTTATTTATTAAGTGTAACAACTTTTATATGAATATCTATAATAGAAACCTATCAAGAAATTAATGAAAATAGCCTTTTTTAGCGTCTAAAGTGAGAAGACCCCTTAACCCTGCGCGGTCGCGCTAGGACAATCTCGTCCAAAACAAAATTACACTACTAAATTCCTGGAAATTGTAGGGAATTTATAACACCAAATACAATAACTTTTGTACTTAAATACGTGGCTTGACTTTCTAGAAGGATTCAAGAGTGTTCGTGAATTTTGTAGATTTTTGGAAGCGATTTAACACGTTGTAAATTGTACGTGGACGTTTTTGTCCCAGTGCAACCGCGGTCGCATAAAATAAAATGGTTTTAATATACAGGGTGTCCCAAAACTCAACGATAATCTGAGACCGGATGAAAGGCCAAGTTATACCAGTTCTGGAAAAAATAGAAAAAAAATCCATATCACTCAGTTCAGCGATAATAGACATTTTTAAAAAAAAGTTGAAATTCGACACCCTTGGTCGCATTTTCAAGTCCTGTGATTACCAATGTCACAATTTTGCTGTGATTTTTTTAATTTCGTGATCTTCATTAACGATGCTATTAATCGCAACTACAAATTAATGCAAAAAACATTGTTAATTTAATAAAATAAGTTAAGTTTTAGTGAGTCATGGTTCACACAAATATTGTTAGTTAACTTTGACACTTCATTTTGAAAAAAAAATGTACTACACTACCCTTGGCAAGTTGTTTCAAAAGATGGCGCATTTAATGAAGATTTCAAAATGGTGCAACACTTGCCACTTTTCTTGCCATTAAAAATTTTATTTCTTATTTTTTTCAAATTGAGCTCATTTTGAACAACTCAACATTAGGAATTTTTGTTACTAAAATTTGTTATTTTTTTTTCTGGTCTGAAATAAAATTATTATTTTTAGTAAAGAGGTAATTGGTTATTCACTGACTCATTTTTTTAGTATTATTATTTTTAGTAAAGAGGTAATTGAGTCAGTTAATAACCAATTTTTATTGTAAAAAACATATGTTTTTTACAATAAAAATTGGTTATTAACTGACTCAATTACCTCTTTACTAAAAATAATAATTTTATTTCAGACCAGAAACAAAAAATAACAAATTTTAGTAACAAAAATTCCTAATGTTGAGTTGTTCAAGATGAGCTCAATTTGAAAAAAATAAGAAATAAAATTTTTAATGGCATGAAAAGTGGCAAGTGTTGCACCATTTTGAAATCTTCATTAAATGCGCCATCTTTTGAAACAACTTGCCAAGGGTAGTGTAGTACATTTTTTTTTCAAAATGAAGTGTCAAAGTTAACTAACAATATTTGTGTGAACCATGACTCACTAAAACTTAACTTATTTTATTAAATTAACAATGTTTTTTGCATTAATTTGTAGTTGCGATTAATAGCATCGTTAATGAAGATCACGAAATTAAAAAAATCACAGCGAAATTGTGACATTGGTAATCACAGGACTTGAAAATGCGACCAAGGGTGTCGAATTTAAACTTTTTTTTTTAAATGTCTATTATCGCTGAACTGAGTGATATGGATTTTTTTTTATTTTTCCCAGAACTGGTATAACTTGGCCTTTCATCCGGTCTGAGATTATCGTTGAGTTTTGGGACACCCTGTATATATATATATATATATATATTAAAACCATTTTATTTATTTATTATTATAACGATTGCAATAACAATTATAACTGTCGGAGTGATATATAGAACATTAATAAACAACAAAATCAACAGACAAATGATAGATAAACTAACAAATAAACAAAGAAAAATAAGTTACAAACTAACAAATAATGAAAGCTAGTAGTAGTAGTATACTATATATATTAGGGTGGCCCTTGATATGGGTAAACAAAAATTGATCACACCGCCCTCCAAGACGGTTCCAAATAAAGAAAAAAAAAATCTACGCGAAGCCCCAGCTATGTCCGTTAAGAGAAAGGCGTGCCTGTAAGCGTGAACTTAAATTTAAATATCAATTTTTCTTCATGATTGGAGAAATTTCGATTTTTTAAATCTAGTTTATTTGTCAATTTTTTTTTACTTTCCGAAGCTATTGTATATTGGTATTCAATATACAGATCAAACAATAAGGTCCTCCATACTAGATTTGATGAGCGTTCAGTTTTACCATCCTATTATTTTGGACCAATAGTTCGATTTAGCTGCTGTCGAATGCTTTTAATCACATCAATATCAAACTTTAAATTTGCATCTTGTCAGAAAAATCTATTAAATACGAAGGATATAAATTCACGATAAACCATTCACATCGGACTTCCGGATTGGCCACAATTGTTTTTTTTTTTATTTATTTTGTTAGAAATATTCCTTGCGTGCTGAGATACAAACATATTCATATTTCACTGAGACCAGATTTCCAGTGCTGTGGAAAAAACATGTATTTGAAAATTACTTTCGCAAAAATGCATAGGGACACATTTAACTTGGCAGGATTTTAAACTTGGCGAGCTTGATCGTTTTATTGAAAACAAAGAGATTATTTATTCGCACAAGTCATCCAATTGGTCGGAAAAAAAAATAATATTCAAAAAATGTACACATAAGATATCGATAATAGTTCGATCAGTACGAATTTATTAATTTTTCACCACAGAAATATCGTGGTGAAAAATTGACAAATAAACTAGATTTAAAAAACCGAAATTTCTCCAATCATGAAGAAGATTTGATATTTAAATTTAAGTTCATGCTTACAGGCACCCCTTCCTCTTAACATACATAGCTGGGGCTTCGCGTAGATTTTTTTTATTATTTCGAACTGTTTTAGAGGGCGGCGCGATCAATTTTTTTTTACCCATATCAAGGGCCACCCTTATATATATATATATATATATATATATATATATATATATATATAGTATTTCCACTTTTATACCCTCGCAAACTTTTACTTTCTCCGTTCCGTCCCACCTTGCTTGGCTTACACTATTCTAAAACTTGGATTTAGAATAATTAATAAATTACAACTACATTTACAATACAATGCATTAAGTTAAAACATCACATTTCTCCTTCCCCTTTTCTGTCAGTTGCCTCTGCCCTTCTCTGCGCTATTTTTTCGAACTCATCCATTATTTCGCACATTTCCTCAATTATCTCTTTCCCCTCTAGGGCATCGACCCATCCTGCTCGTTCGCTCTGGTATTGTTCCGTCCATCTTTGAAAGACTATTACCACCTCCTGATCCATTTGCAACTTTGCCTCCTTGCGTCTCCACATGTGCTCTAACGATTCGTCTCCTATATATATATATATATATATATATTGGGTTGGTACAAAAATCTTGCAACACACAACACGAGTAAAAAAGAAACATATATTATTTTAACAATAAACGATTATTCAGTAATGTAGGCTCCCTCCGCATCTACAACTCTTGCCCAACGCTCTGCTAGACTTTGCACGCCCGCAGACCAGAATTCTTTTGATCGTGAATTGAGAAAGTCGTCCAATGTATTTTTGAGATCTGACAGATCATCAAATTTTTTATCCCGTAAATAGTTCTTCAAAGCTCGAAACAGGTGATAGTCGGTAGGTGCTAAGTCTGGTGAATACGGTGGGTGTGGTAGAACTTCCCATCCTAGCTGCGAAATAGTTTCTTGTGTCATCTTAACGACGTGGGGTCGAGCATTGTCATGGAGAAGCCGAACGTGAAGACGTTTACGCCTTTTCTGTTTCATAATTTTAGCCACCTTTTGCAGTTGTGCAGAATAAATCTCTGCCTGTATTGTGGTGTTGGTTGGCAGAAATTCGTAATAGAGCATACCCTCAGAATCCCACCAACAACAGAGTAAAACTTTCTTCATTTCACGGGGCTGTTTATGGGTCGGTTCTGATTTTTCCCATTTCGATAGCCACTGACGCTTGCGCGTGTGATTAACATACAACACCCAGCTTTCATCCCCAGTGACTATTTCTTGAAGAAAATCCTTTCTTTGCGGACGATGCAGGAGTGAAAGACAGTTGGACATGCGTGTTGCTTTGTTTGGTTCGCTGAGATTGTGCGGTATCCAAGACGAATCAACTTTCCTATATCCCATCTCTTGTAAATGTCGAAGGATAGTAGGATGACTGCAGTTGAGTTTGTTGGCTAATTCTCGTGACGACATATCAGGCTTTGCCTTTATAAGTGCTCGCAGTTCTTCATCGTCCACAATCGATTCCCTGCCGGACCTAGGTTTGTCTTCAAAAGATGTATCGCCAGAATGAAAACGCTGATACCATCGGGAGACCGATGAATAATTAACTACATTAGCCTTGAACGCACTGCACATATTACGGGCTGCAGCTCTTACAGAATGCCCTTGCAAGAATTCGTAATATGCGATTGCTCTAAGTGCACGTTGATCCATCTTTGCTCATACAGACTCCGCGGAACATCTGACTCGCTTATATATCCTGCGGCATGGAAGGTTCTAGACCATTCTTGTATTTCCTATTCTCGAATGTTCTCGAGCTTCATTATTAGGAAAAATATTTTAATTGAAAAAAAAGTGTTGCAAGATTTTTGTACCAACCCAATATATATATATGGGACATTCCACGACATTTCACCTAGCCCGTGACCCCGACCATTTTTTATTTTCCTGATTTTTTTTTTTAATTGTACCCTATAAACCTAATATCCACACCAAATTTTAGATTTTTACCTCTTCTCTTTTAGAAGTTGTAATTTTCAAAAAAATGTCTATTTCGGAAGTTTTGGAAACGTTTAAACGCTGATAATTCCGGAACTAATTAAGATATCGACAAATACCGATATATAACTTTTTTCATTTTGTAGCATACTTCCGTTAAGAAATATGAAAAAAATTATCAGTTATCAATGTCAACGTTTTTTGGCTTCTAAAGTGGGAACTATTTTTTTTAAAAGATGATGGCCTATTTTTATTTTTTTCAAAAAATTCTCTAAAATAGAGTGACTCATTATATGATTTTTGAGACTAGTGTCATCGCGGGCCCATGATTTCCTTCAATTTTTTTTCGAATTAATGATATTTTTATGAGAAGATTTCTACCATTTCAATCTCCAATAATGCTATTAATGATTTTGTAATTTCCAATTCCGCTTCGACAGGCCTGTAACGGTTTATTTTCAATTTATGCTGAATTTGGCGAAAAAACATTCATATTTATAACATTTTTTCGAATATATATATATATATATATAAAATAACAATAAACGAGAAAATAAACTCACAAATAATGGAATAATGTATACTATTAAATATTTCATATATAATAGACGTACAGTTATTTTCTTTTGCATATAGTGTGTGTATCTGTGTGTATAATAACAATACATAACAATAAACAATATGACGATATGATAGATAATGTAATAATCTGATCAATAAAATAAAATAATGATGCACTATAATATAAAAAAAAAACAATATATAGATAAACAATATGAAAAAGGATATAGCGAACGATACGGAGGAATAAATAATAGAAGAAACAATTATATATTTCTCCCTTACCTGGCCCGTAACGCTCTCCACTCTATACAGAACGGACTCGGTAGTCTTCCCGTCGGCGTAACTAGCAAAGAAGATGTGGCGTCCCTTGCCCGGAATATCGAAAGCTCGCAGGCCAACGGCGTGACTCGTGGGAATGCGCTGGTCCAATCGTAGCGCGTTGCCCGCGAGATCGAGCACGTAGACGAGGGAATCGGTATCGTGACTCGAGCGAATCGGGTCGTAGTACATCGCTAAGATGACGTACACCAAATCTACAAGAAGAAGTGAAAGAGATAAAAATTAGGATATGAAAAAATTGCCAGGATTTCCAACTGGGCAGGAAGTTCGAAGATTTCGATAAACTCGAACGAACCGTTTTGCGTGAACACGAGAACGTCGCTCAAGTATCCGCGAATCTTGAGGGAACTTCCGGTTTCGTTTGTGCCGTGAGGAGGCGACTCCAGGTCACTCGTCGCGGCGCGCCGATGAAGAAAAACGCGCTCCTTGGTGGCCGTCATCCACGATATTGTCGTGAATTCCGGCGAGGAGGCCTCGTCGACGAACGAGCTGCAGCGTTCGTTCATCGATACGCTCGTGGTGGCGACGTTTATCGCGAACTCGCCGCTCGCCTCGTCGCGGTAATGATAAAATACTCTTGATCCTCGTACGCGCCAGCTTCGACATTCCTCGGTGTCCCCTTCGCCATTGACGGCGCTCTTTATCTCGACGATGTGTTGTCCTCGACAGGAACACTCGTTGTCCCTCAAGCCACACGAACTTCCGGTTTCCTCGGTGTACAGGCTCAACAGCGTCACGTCCTCGATCCTCGTGGCCCGAACTCTCGTAACTTTTGACGCCCCGATTATTCGCAAATTCTTCTCGTCCTCGAAGTATCGAAATATCACCGGCAAATGGACACTCGAGATTTCGCTTATTCGCGCCTCGAGAGCGCTCTCGTCTCGCGCAATCTCGCGCAAATAATCGTCGTCGAGGCGATCGCGCGCGTCGAGATAATCACTCAGGCGAATTCCGTTCGTGAATCCGCCATCGGCGATCGCTTCTTCGTTCGAACTCGTGACGGGGATCGCGCCCTTGAGGTTCGACATGCCAATGTAGTCGGACGATCTCCCTACGTCAGCCTGGAAAATCTACGGATCGCACGAAGCACTGAGTTTGGAGGTATAAGAGAATGGGGAGGTATAAGAGAGTGGGCTTCATTAGGAAGTTATTGATACAGTTACATGCAAAAGTGTTCGGTCAAAGATAATTTTGTGATTAAGTAACGTTTAAAGGATACAAAATGAAAACACAAATGTATCATCGCAAAGTTCTGTTATTATGCAATCAAAATATGTAATTCAAAAATTGTTCATAACGATTAACAATTACTTGTAAGAAAAATAACACGTTTTGCTGCTTCATAAATGTCCGGCCAAATTCCAAGAAGATATGATTCGTTTCGCTTTGTTTACGTTATCAGTCGCGAAATCGTGTAAACACTGAGAGCTCTGTTCCTTTTGCATTGTACGATCAGTAACATTCGGTCAAGATGTCGAAACGCACGTCTTTGGATACACGTAAAGTGGTTATCAAATTGCACAACGAAGGAAAAGTTTCACGTGAAATAGCGAAAATTTTGGCGATTGGAAAATCGACTGTTAACGATATAATGAATAAACTCAAGACTACAGGTACTCTGGAAGATAAATACTGTCCTGGGAGACCTAGGAAAACAACTAATCGTGTCGATAAAGTGATCAAAAGAAAGGCTGTCGCAGACGTAAAAAAGAATTATGCAATCGTCGCACGTGAATTGCGCGAAGAAAATTTGGCTGACATTAGCCAAAGTACTGTTTCACGTAGACTGACAGAAGTGGGACTTTTTGGACGTGTTGGAGTTAAAAAACCGCTCATCAGTAAAAAAAAATAAGAAGGCTAGATTAGAATTCGCGAAAAATACCAGAGCTGGACTGTTGAAGATTGGAAAAAAGTGCTGTTCTCAGACGAAACTAAAATGAATTTGTTAGGAAATGATGGGAGAAGGTACGTTCGACGACCAAAAGGAACTAGAAATGATTCGCGATATCAAACGCCAATTGTGAAACACGGTGGAGGTAGCATTATGCTATGGGGTGCATTCTCTTGGAAAGACGTCGGTCCAAACTTTAACATTGAAGGCACTATGAACTCTGTTATGTGTAGAGATATTATATTAAAAGATACGCTGCCTTATGCTCGTCAGAATATGCCACGAGGATGGACTTTTCAGCAAGATAATGATCCAAAATATCGATCACAGCTCCTTCAGCAGGTTTTTAGCACGAAAAATATTCGAATTTTAGAGTGGCCGAGCCAATCTCCGGACTTGAACCCCATAGAACATTTATGGCAAGAGTTAAAACTAAGAGTAGGAAGTGAACATTGTGCCAATAAAGCTGCCTTGTGGGGAAAAGTTCAAGAAGAGCGGAAAAATGTCTCTCAAGATAGAATCATCAAACTTATCGAATCGATGCCTCACCGATGTGCTGCCGTGATAGCTTCGAAGGGCATGGCTACTAAGTATTGATGAAAATCTTACATTTATTACCGTTTTCCATTTTTTTTCCTGTGTTACTATATTTTTTCTTTGTGTGTATTGCGTAATTCGTACTTGGCCGGGTAGTTATGAAAAAGCGAAAATTGTTATTTTGATTATAAATAATTATGAATAGTTATATATAATATTTCAATAACACGTTTCGATTGCATAATAAAAGAAGTTTACGATGGTATGTTTATGTTTCCATTTTGCATCCTTAAAACGTTACTCCATCATAAAATTATCTTTGGCCGGGCACTTTTGCATGTACCTGTATTTCTCTATAATTCATATATAATTTCGAGAATTCGATCAATTAAGGCGGTCTTCCCTGGTGAAAGGTAAAAAAAACGTTTTTTTTTGCACAAATTGCGAAAATGTGTGCGTTTTATATGGACCCGGCATAGCAGAGAGGTGAGTCAATACTTTCTTCATGTAAATCGTACTTGACCTTTTAGAACGGTTTTTCTCAAAACAGTATTTTTCAATTTGGCTTCAAAATCTCCAAAAAACTATCTAACGAATTAAATTCTATTGGTTCACTTTAAAATGCACCTTTGATAATTTTTTTGTTTCGATGACGGAATGCACAAAAATCATTTCTGGAGATTTTCGGATTCGGAATTGAACCATCTTCATTCTACCGTACTTAAAATGTAATTTTGATTTTTTAAGTAAAATGTTCAACTTTAATTGGCAGATACTACGCATCATAAAAATACGCCATATTTTTTTCAACGCGTTTTGGAAAACCCGTTAAATATCATACTTTTCTCGGACGCAAGACCCTCAAAAGCACATTACCACCTTATAATAGCCACTCTATACAGGGCCACCGGTTATTGGTCACGATCCAGTTGAGCAGTTGTCGGACATGCTTTCGCTATCAAATTATGCTCTATGAAAAACTGAATCATTTTCGAGACACGATTATTTTTATTTTTTTTCAACTGAGAGAAGAAAATTAAAAAATGAATAAAAAAAAACTGTTGTATGAAATTAAACTTTTTCATTATTTGTAGTTTGAGGACACAGTAACGAAGAATATTCAACAATGAAATAAGAATAATCTGCCAACATTTTTGAATTAGGGGTTCAAAATTCCGCAAGTCTTATAATTATTCTTATTTTATCGTTACTGTGTCCTCGAACTACAAATAATAAACAGTTCAATTCCACACAACAGTTTTTTTCATAATTTTTTTAACTTGCCTATTCCTCACTAAAAAACAATAAAAATATCTCGAAAAAAATAATTACTTTTCATGAAGCATGACTAGGTTATTTGATAGCTGAAAACATGCCCTACAACCCTTTCGCCCGATCGCGACCAATAACCACTAGCCCTGTACATCTAATTACTTTATTCGACTATTCATTATTATTTATGATTTCGCCATTGACCCTCCCCCGATCAATTACGCGTGTACTTGAAGTATTTTTAAATCGCGTATACTGACGACGTCACCGAAAATATCGCTCGGTTCATCATTGAGTACGGCATTGTGATAGGCCTCGGTAAGATTGACGCCAGCGACGAGAGGCGCGTGAGTTTCTCCATATATCACGATATCCCCCGAGACGAAAGTCTTGTCGCCACGGATCGTCTGATTTTCCAGCGAGTCGTTGAGCACCAGATCGGCAGGCACGATCCCGTTGATCGTGCGAACCGTTGCGTTTTCTGCGGGGAACAAAAAGCGAACGAACGAGCTGTGTCAAAAATCGAAGAATGGAAGTTTTCAATTTGAGAAACAAAGCTGAAAAGATCACCGGAAACGCGCACGAGTCCGTTGAACTGTACGTTTCCATGTACGACTATGGGAATTCGAGAATCGAGGGTGATTCGATCGCGGGCAAACTCGTCGAGATTGACGGAGTCGAAGGAAACGACCGAGGCGTTGCCGAGCACCACGAGATGCTCGAGATACGTCGAGTCGGGCAATAACTCGGTGGACTTCCGGTGGCCGCTCGTCGTGAAGATTCCGTCGATCGGTGAGCCGTGAACAAGCAACGGAGACGTAGGATGGCTGTTCGGTCGACGGATCGTGAGGTTCCTCGCAGTCAGGCCGTTGCGAAATATCAGCGTCGTGTTTATCCTCGCTAACGATGGGACGTCGTCTCGCGAGACGTCGACGCGAACGATCGACGACTCGAGGTCGTCGATCCTTGATGTCTCGAGATTTTTCACGTCGATCTCACCAGCTATCATCAAGCGAGCACACCTTAGATCCTCGCGGAAAATCTTCTCACCGTCGATGAGTATCTCGTCGTTGTCACTCGTCCGAGACAAATGCGCCACGTCGAGCACCGAATCCTCCAGGATTTTCTCCACGTCCACCATCGAGGCTCCGGAGCCTACGGTGCTCAACGAGCCCGGCACGTTCGATCTCATCGCCGCGACGAAAACTCCCCCCGGACTCTCGATTATCGTGCTCTCGTTGCTGTTCGTACGGATCACGAACGACGACGTTGCGTTTCGGGGCATTGCGTACCTCAGAATCGTCCCGAGCTTCGGCGAATTCCCCGTACCCTTGGCGTTCTCAAACTCGTCGTGCCAGGACACGTTGCCGCGGACTTGTAAACTGATCACCCGAGGCGACGAAACGCTTCCCAATTTCTCGTACAGCTGGGAGGAAAAAAGTTGCGGCGATGAGCAAGATCGGAGCGTCATAAGTGGCTGGGCAAAAGCCGGGTATGGAGATGGGAATAGGCCTTTAAGATTTGACTTTTGAGTCCTGGCTGATTTCAACGTGTTTTTTAAAGGGTTTTTCTTTTAAATCAGATTTTGACTTTTATTTGAAGTTGGAGACTTTGGAAATTAAGATTGGTGAAAAGCGAAGAGTTTTCTAGTAGAAATTGCACTTGAATAAATTAATTTAATCAAAGTAACTGGGAACGGAAATCGAATTGAGTTAAATTGTGAGGTGAAAATGAGATTTTCGTGCCATTTTTGTGTTGGATAAAAAATTTCATAGATATGCTTCAAAGTCTCAGTATAAAGGTTTTTGGGGTCGCTGACTTCGAATTTGATATCAGATTTCCAAAATTCAAAATGGCGGATCCAGTATGGCGGACGCAAATTTGAAAAATGGTTTCATTTCGACGAAAGTGAGTACCTTATGGTTTTTGGGGTCGCTGACTTCGAATTTGATATCAGATTTCCAAAATTCAAAATGGCGGATCCAATATGGCGGACGCAAATTTGAAAAATGGTTTCATTTCGACGAAAGTGAGTACCTTATGGTTTTTGGGGTCGCTGACTTCGAATTTGATATCAAATTTCCAAAATTCAAAATGGCGGATCCACTATGGCGGACGCAAATTTGAAAAATGGTTTCATTTCGACGAAAGTGAGTACCGTATGGTTTTTGGGGTCGCTGAATCCGAATCTGAAATCGGTTTTTGAAAATTCAAAAAAACCCAATTCAAATCCAAACAAAAAAATTAAATTACAAAAAGCAAAAAAAAATTAAACATACAAAAAGCATACAAAAATTGAGAAAAAAAGCACAAAAAAAACAAAACGGAGTCAACAACCGTTACGCTCTCGATTCGTGACTCTGGGTTCGGCTAAGAGCGAGATATAACGCCAAAAAAGTATTCTTTTATATTTGTTATTATGAATAGTTTGTCATACATGATTTGCCAAATTTTTATTCGTTATATTGGATCCGAGCTTCACATACTTGGAGTCAGGATCCAAATTCGAAATTCGCGAACATAAACATCTAGTGATACAATTTTTTGTAAAAATCCAACTACTTTTCGAATTTGCGTCCACCATATTGGATACGCCATTTTGAATTTTGACAATCTGATTTCAAATTCGAATTCAGCGACGCCGGAAACCATGAGGTACTCACTTTCGTCGAAATCAAACGATTTTTCGAATTTGCGTCCGCCATATTGGAGCCGCCATTTTGAATTTTGGAAATCTGATTTCAAATTCAAATTCAGCGACTCCGAAAACCATGTGGTACTCACTTTCGTCGAAATCAAACCATTTTTCGAATTTGCGTCCGCCATATTGGATCCGCCGTTTTGAATTTTGGAAATCTGATTGTCAAATTCAAATTCAGCGACCCCAAAAACCATGATGTACCAAATTACAATCGAATCGATGCAGTAGAAATAGATTGTTTTTCAAATGCCCCTATACGTGTCATGACACAAAAATGGCACGACTTTTTTTGCCCCTATGCGTGTCACTTACAGTCAAGGGGTTAAGGATTCAAATTATACCGAGGACTCGTAAGTGGAGGATTTGAATTGAAGGAATCAGGACTTTTTTTATCTTGGGGCATTTATATGAATTGGGATAACAAAAAAAAAAACGAAAAAAAAATAAGATCCGAAGGAGGAATCGAACGAGAGACGTCCGGCGCAAAAGACCGAGCCCTAAGCGTCTAGACTAGACGGCGGCTCGACGAATGCCTGACATTTTAAACTCATAAGGCGCCTAAGAAGCTTTGAATTGATTTTTCTCGGAATTTTCCGACTAGTGCGTCCTACTATTTTAACCACGTGAGGTGCTAGGGGTCCTCTTTCAACACAAAAAAAATCGGACAAATCCCCGACCCCACGGTCTCCTTGTCAAACAAACCCCAACAGACTGGAGAATTTTAACGCTGCAACAAGAGAATTTGTCAAAAAAGCGAGTAACCCAAACAAATCCAAACAGATTGGAGAAATTTTAATGCTGAAACGCCAGGATTTTGCAAAAAGTGAGTAACCCAACCAAACCCGAGTAGATTGGAAAATATTAATAACAAATTGCAGAATATTATTAGGAGTACAACTTTGCAGTGACCGTTTTACTTAGAGAGCCACTACGGCCGAAGTAGTGGCCCTAGCTCAATAAAAAATGTGGCATTTTAAAGTAGAGGCTCTGCCAATGTAAACAATTTAAAAAAGCTAACGGATACGTGTATGCATTATAAAGTTATAGGCACTCAAACATGGCAACCTACGAGCCGAATTCTCAGCATTTGCGGGAGGTTACGATTTACTTCTTCAACATCAAGAAATCTGCGGCTGAGGCCCACCGTTTGCTTGTAGATGCTTACGGGGGGGAGGATTCTATTAGTGAGAAAACGTGTCGGCGGTGGTTCATCGACGCCCAAACCGAATATTCACGGATTCAAAGTGATGCTGTGTATCTGGTGGGACCAGCTGGGCGTTGTGAACTATGAGCTGCTCAAACCATCCGAAACCATCACAGGGGAACTCTACCGACGTCAGTTGATGCGCTTGAGTAAGGCACTCAAAGAGAAACGGCCACAATTCAACGAAAGACATGACAAGGTGATACTGCAGCATGACAATGCCCGACCCCATGTTGCAAATGTCGTGAAAAAGTACTTGGAAACGCTGAAATGGGAGGTTTTATCCCACCCGCCGTACTCTCCAGACATTGCCCCTTCCGACTATCACTTGTTCCGGTCAATGGCACACGATTTGGCTGACCAGCACTTCGGTACTTACGAAGACGTCAAAAATTGGGTCGATTCCTGGATTGCCTCCAAGGACCAAGACTTTTATCGACGCGGGATTCGAATGCTACCTGAAAGATGGGCCGAGGTCGTAGCTAGCGACGGGCAGTACTTTGATTAAAAAATATGTAGCCACTTTTTTATAATAAAGCCTTAAACTTTTGAAAAAAACGGTCACTGCAAAGTTGTACTCCTAATAATTCCGCAACAAAAGAATGATACGAAAAAGTAAGTAACCCGAACAAATTAGAGAATTCCAACGCCGCAATAGAACAAAATTACAAAACCTAAGTAACCCCAACAAACCCAACAAATTCCCAAAATAATTACACCCAAACAAGAAAAAACCGTAAAAAAGATAACCTCGTTATTGGCGATGGAAAAGCCGTTGAACAATTTCGTCCGAATGTGGGGTTTCGCTATCGGATCCGCCGACGACACGGTCAAGTTTCCAAAGGCGACGTCGCCATCGAAATGGATCTCGGGCGAATCAACGTAAATAAAATCGTCCGTATCGCGACCGTTGATCCTCAGGACTTGGGCATCGTCGACGAAAATTCGAAAGAAAGAAATTTTCGAATCACCGAGATTCTGGGCTCGCGATTTCGAGAGAACGTCTTCGCGAAGGGTCTCCAGGCGCGTGCCCTGAAGTGAATTCAAGGTCAGATCGTCGCGCACCCTGAGCTCGTCGATTCTGAGGGTCTCGTTGGAATTCACGAAGACATCCTTGGCTGCGAATTCGTCGAGAAACGTCGCGCTGCTTTCCCCATTGATGGTCGCGACTTGGAGATTTCCCTCGATCGACGCGTCGCCCTCGACGGTCAGATGCGAACAGAGGCTCGACGTTTTCGTGGAATTTCGCGCGTAGCAGTCGCTTGTTGAAGCGTAGCTCAGCAAATCGCGAATGTCGATGCCGTCGGTGCGATTTACGATTATATCGCCGAGGCGCAATTCGTCACTGGCCAGACGATCGATCTTGTAGTCCTTATCGAATCGCAGGAATCCTTCGTCCACTCGTTTCCGTTTGGACGATACTTGCGGGTCGTCGCTGTCGCTGACGAAACTGAGATACAAGTCGTCCATCTCGAGACGATCCTTCACCTCAACGGTCACGAATCGCTGGACCGAATCCGGATAGACGTAAGGCTCGGTCGAGTTCTCGGCGTTTCGTCCGATGATAAAGTCAACCGGTACACCGTTGAAACTCTCGATGTACAGTCGCGTGACGCTCAATCGTTCGACGTGGATTTCCTCGTTGACGATCAGGGACTCGGCCGTATCCTCGAGTAGTCGCTGAGCCGAGTTTGCCGTGGAATTCTTCTCGGTAACGACGCCCTCGACGACTATTCGCCGGACGGTGAAATTCTTCAACTCCAGCGAATTCGACAATATTTCTGTCGCGCTCGTCAGCACAATGTCCTCGTCGGGGTTCAGGTCGTTCAAGAAATCGACCGTCAACTCGTCCACCCGGATACCCTCGTCGAAACGAACGGTACCCGCGAACGTCTGGTTCGTTGACTTTGACCAATACTCGTCGAGGCCGCGCGTCATAGACGGGAACGAAAACGTCGCCGAAGGCTCCAGCTCGACGTCGGTCGCTCTCAGGTCTCCCAGTATCGTGACGTTTTCGTAAATTTGGATAGGACGGTTCAGGGAAAAATTCCGCGCGTCTTCGATCACAAGTTCCTCCAGGACTGTCAATCGCGCTACTGTGACTTCGCCTGAAACATTTTTATCGTGGCTTTGGACTTCTTGGATCATTGTTGTTCTTTGTACTTTTTTTCGAAATTACTCGCGCTCGATTTATACGAATATTCTCGTTAGTTTATTTTTTCACATCTTTATGTTATTTATTTTGAAAATTGTTTTCTTCGGGTTAAATAATGACTTACCTGCGAACCGATTCTTTTTCGCCACCATGGCAAACTCCGAAATGGGAATCCCGTTTATTCTTTCGGCGACTAAGTTTTTCACCAGCATCCTCCCGACGCTGAATACACTGCCTGTGAGATTTTGATCGGTCGTTCTCGTTAGCAGACGCTCCGCGGGAATTCCGTTCAGCTTTTGCGCCACGAGATTCTTCACGGTTATCGTGGCCCAGCTGTCATTCGACTGCAAAATATTGCCTGAAATAATGGGAAATTATCAGAACGTCGACCCGACGCGAACCGGACTACTTGGTCTTTTGTTCAATCGGGCAGTAGTGAAAATCCTGTTCTTCCAGCGTTTTTAAGGCCGGAGCCTGAATTGGATGGTCCGAAAAATCGTTTTTTTTTGTATCGCTTGAATCGATAGATAAACTATCCAAGAATATATTCACAAAGTTACCGAGGCCGATTGTAAATATTTTCGAAGCTCGTATCTTCTAAGCCAGAAGCAGAGAAGCGATTGATATTTGATATTGATATTTCCACCTACTGAAAACTTTGAAGCGCGTTTTCTTCAGTTTTCATTTTCACGATTTTTCAAAATTGGCGGACGTGATAGCAAAAAAACTAAACGACCTATCGAATCAATCCAAAGTTTGTTTTCTTCAGTGTGAAAATCTCTTCTAAGTAAATTAAAAAATTCGTTGAAAAAGTATTATAAAATAATTTTTATAGCTCGTTAAGGGGCCAGTCCACTTTGAAAATTTCAAAAAATCGAAAGCAAGCAAGACTTGAAGAAATCGACGTTGATGAGCAATCAGAAGGGATTTTTACGGTGCAGGAATTGCCCATTGAGTTTAGGTAAGAGTTTTTCATAGTATAAACTTCAAACGCGTTTTTTCTCGAAACAACGTTTTCAAAATCTAGCTCCATCGTATCTCTAAAACTAATAAACCGATTCTCTTGAAATTTGAACCACATATTGTAATCATGATTCGCAACAAGATGACCCTCGATGGTTTTAAAATTTTGATTTTTACTCTTTTTTCCGCGAAAAACTGCGGAAAAACGCGTTTTTTTACTTTTTTCGTTTTTCATCTGCCATTTTTTTATTTTTTGATAAAACTTTATATCCGAGGGTCATTTTGTAGCTGGTGTCATACTGAATCTAACGGACTTTGATTTTTTTGTTTCAGACAAGCCGTTGCCGAGTTGTGATGGAGCTACCTAGCCCACCTATTTTTGAGGCGTTACGTTAAACTATAGTTTTTGTACTTAAAAATGAATTAATTTCTTTATGTATATCAAGACTTTATTTATCAAGCCCAACAAGTTTTATAAAATCGTCAAAAAAAAATCGCGAAAATAGCCTTTTTCGTGGCTCCAAAGTGGACCCTCAAAGTGTTTTTTTTTCCAAACCTGAGAAAAGTTATAATTTCACGATTTTTTCAGCTTTTTTTCAATTCACCCAGAAGAAAAATATATGACAATTGAAAATTTTATTGGTTTATTTGGATCAGTCAAGAATTACGAGCTGCATCTTTTCCGCCGATTGGGGACTGCAGTGGCAAGACGCACATGGAATAAGCTGATAAATCTTCAGTCATTCGTTGTTTCATGTTGAAATTTTTTTATACATTTAAAATATACGCGAAAAGATACCTCAATGTTTACTAGGATCCCTTGTTTTTTTCCTTTCTAAAAAAATTCCCGAAAAAACGCTTTTTTGGATCTTCTAATTCAGGCTCGCGCCTTAATACACCGAGTACCGGACAAGCATACCTTTTATGACTTGTTTTTCACCAGGAATAAAGACGTTATCCAACATATCCGTTATATGGATACCGTCAATTGTGCGTACTTCGAGATCTCGCAGAAACGTGGTCAGCACCCCACGAACACTCTTTACAACAATCGTGTCGTTTTCCAGGAATGCGTCGGTGAGATTGTAACCGGAGAAAATGTTGGATTCTTCATCCTTGCGTCTTAGCCAATCTGTATTATAAATAACACATATAATTGCGTTCTAGACTATCTATATATTTCTTGTATTTGTTTGTTGTTCCGAAATTCGAAAAAATTTAAGAACCGCTTACTTCGGGCGAATACTTAAATATTTTAACACCCACAATGAATTTTTTGAGCATTTTTGAATAACCAAATCACAATCATAGACCTTGAACAGTATAAAATAAAATTAATCAAATTGGCATTCGTGGAATAACTCATATATATATATATATGAGAGTTATTCCACCAATGCGAATTCGATTATTTTTAAAAAATCTGATTCCATTGACTCTAAAAGACATTCTGATTTTTTTTTTAATTTTCAAAACAACTCTTAGTAAAAAAAAATTCTCCGAAAAAATCCCCCGGTTAAAAAATTTGAAAAAATTCCCAAAAATGCGTGATTATATGTAAAAAATTTCAAGCCATCACCCGCAGTGGAAATATGATTTGTTCTGCACTTTCTGAGCGATTAACGTTTAAAAAATCCAGAAAATTGACTGCTAACTGTTCAAGGTCCATGATTGTGATTTTGTTATTCAAAAATGGTCAAAAAAATTCATTGTGGGTATCAAAATATTTAAGTATTCGTCCGAAGTAAGCTGTTCTTGATCTTTTTCGGATTTTTTTTAACGTCAATTGCTCAGAAAGCAAAGAAAAGCTCAGAAAGAAAAGAATCATAGCCCCACTGCAGGTGATGGCTTGAAAATGTTTACGTATAATCGCGCATCTTTGGGAATTTTTTCAGATTTTTAAATCGGGGCGTTTTTTTCGGAGAATTTTTTAATTTTATTTATTAAAGCTTGTTTCGAAAAATGTAAAAAAATCCACGGTGTCTTTTAGAGTCAATGGAATGAGATTTTTTTAAATAATCGAATTGGCAGGGTTCAAGGAAAAAGTCCACCGGATTCACGTGGAATACCTCATATATATATATATATATATATATATATATATATATATATAACGTCCGGAAAATCCCGGCTAGAATTACCCTTAATGGGGGCACTTCATATAGAGGCTTAAAAAAAAATGCATTCTTTTTTATTGCCTAAATGTATAGTTTGAAACCTGTAGAATACGATACAGTTAGTGATTTTAGTCAATTCTCAAAAATGACGTCCCGAGAGCTTTTGAGCGCGAATCGCCACTGCTCCGTTTGGAGCCCTACGCCCAGGTATAGACACCATGTGGAGAGGTGAGTCGTCTATTCAACAATAGCTGTTAGAAACGCTTATACCCATAGAAATATAGTATTACGAGGAAGCTGAAAGACTATTATATGGTGCTAGAATAGCTGACTAGTCGGTAAGTCACAGAATCATACGTTTTTCCATTGCCGAAACTTTAAACGCGATTATCTCGAAACTTTTTTTTTCTTCAATGAGTTGAAAAACGGTGTACACGATTACTCAAAAACGATTTGACCGATCAAGCTCATATTTGGCACACGTTTTTATGATACTTATGTGCCATTGATGAACCTAAGCCCGACTAGAAAATATTTGAAAAAACATGTTTTTGGCTGGGTCAAAGTTTGAAACTATTTGCGAAAAAATAAACTTTTTTGTTCCCTCCCCTTTAGCCAATTATCATTATTTTTCCAATATTAATGGTTCCTCAAGTGACCACATGTATATGCTAATAAATTTTCGTTTTATCTAAAAAATCTTTTTGACAACTAGAATTATGTAATAAAAAGTACCTATAACCCTGGAAAGATGTTATTTTACCTTCCTTAAGCTAAAAAAAATCATAAAAATCGACTATAATTGGACGTTCTATATGGAGTGCCCCCCTTAATTGTCGAGACACTGATGAGTTAAGTATCGCTTGATAATATTTTTATAATAATTTATAATATAATAATTATGATTATGTATTTTTAATATAATAAAAATAGTAATTTATAATATAATAATTATAATATAATTACAGTATATTTATGCATACAAAATTAGTCTAAATTTCGAAAACCCAATATATATATTGGTCTTTAGAAATTGTTTTTTCTCCAGACTGTCTTATGAAACTATATAAGTCGTACCTCAAAATCTATTCGTCCGATTGACTCCAAATTCGGACAGAGTATAGTTTATAACATTTCATATCATATGACCGGATGATTTTTCGTATGCTTATCCATTTGTTAATAACAAATATTTAAAGTACTCGTCATTGTGCCATTGTCGTAATTTTCAAAATTTCAAAGAAGTATCCAGTCATACGAAAGTTTTATTATTACACTGAAAGTGCATTTTTTATTGCAAGCTTTTATTCAACTTGACTTTCTGTGAGATGCAAAACGGAACATCGATATTTCACCCACTTCTCGACTCCTTGGAGCTCTGAAATTTTGCAAACATGCACCTATAAGGTGACAGTGCAGGATTCAACTTAAAAAAAATGTATTTCTATAAAATTGTCTACTTTTCATGTAGAATTAGCGACATCTAATCATCCATATAAAATATCACTAACACATACAAACAAATTCGTAGCCGACTGTGTTTGTATGTGAAAAGTTTATATGCAGCAATTAGTCGTAAGTTCAATCCCAATTACAGGCTTTGTTATTTTTTACAAGCATTCCATGTTCCTAACGTACAAACTCTTAAGTAGTGAACTACTAGTGACAATTAACTAGTAAAATCAATTAACGGGAGATATACACCTAGATGGTCGAGGTCGAGGATTTAGAAGCTATGAACATTCCGTCGACCGTAGAAGACCTACACTATGGGCCTGGTATCAATGACGCTATGTAAGTTGACAAATTTCATGATTTATTCATTCCCCAATTTTCAAACGCGTTTTTCTCAAAATCACGTTTTTCACATCGGTACCCAAAATTTCTCGAAAACCAATTAACCAATTGCCTTGAGGTTTTTTGTGTTTATTCTATATACCATTATCTAGTACTTGTCATGAGATTTTTTTTCCGTTACTTAGTTTTTGTTTTATAGGCAAAATAACAACTAATTGTTTGCCAAAAAATCACTATTTGTGTTTAAACGTCCGCCATTTTGTCATAAATCGATATTTTCAAAATCGGCTATGACAAGTACTAGATTATAGTATCTAATTTAATAATCTTTTTGGTTTTTTATTTCAGATGATTTTTGAAGAAACGCCAGTGGGTACCGTATACGCAGATTTTTTTACGACGCTCCAAGGATCATACAATATCCTTGTATATTTTTGATGTTTGTAATAAAGAAAATTAAGCATATTTTTGAATGTATATACTTTTAGATAATGAAAACCCCAATCCGAAATTTCAAATAGTTTTCCTTGAAAAAATTCACAAAAATGACCTTTTTTCCGGCTCCTAGGTGTATATCTGACCTTAAAGACTAAAAAGTAGAAATACATTTATATGTAAATTTTTTTTATAACAACAAGTTGTCATTTAAGGCGAGATATGCATTTAAACAGGAAAACATAAGCAGTATTGAGGGATTTTTTAAACTGAGAAATAATTATTCTACAATTATCAAACTTTAGGTATACTTTAATAGTATATTTAAGTATACGAAACAATTTTTTTTAATTGATTCATCATCAAAATGGCGGAGCTGTGGCAGAGTGTTACAGCAAGGTCGCCGCGGGATACAGCTCTTCTCATCTCAATCGGCGTGCAGCCTAGCTTCCCGTAGACTTTGATTTGCAAAAGGTTCAAACATTTTTTCAGTTGGAACATGTATAGTTTCTATGTGACGGTAATTAAAATGAAGAAAATGCAAATTTGAGAAAATGCCACGCATTTAAAAAAAAATAACATTTCACGCAACGTTTCTGTAAAATGTGGATTAAAAAAGTAGTTTTTTTTCCAATTTTTCAAAAACAGTTTTCGTCAAGTAGAAGATACCGATATTATCAAATATTTCTACCAAGTTTCAACTCAATCGACTTGATAGTTTTTGAGTAATCCTTCACGCCAATTTCGATAATGCAGTTTTGAGAAAAACGCGTTTGAATTTCACGCCCGCTCCGAATCCGAGCGGCGAGGCACAGCGTTGACGGGCTGTAACGTTTGAAGTTTTTCGAATTTCGCGTTGAAACTTTAGGAAAATATTCTACATATAGCGTACTATCGTTTCAAAAAAAAAAAAAAGAAATCGTTTTTTTAATCGTTGCAAACGATATCCCGCCCTTATGTACTAAAAAGTAGAGAATCATTTTTTTACCAAGTCACTTATATGTGACTATAAATAAAAGCTTGGGGCGCTCAAAATTGAGACATATAATCTTTAATTTACATAAATCCGTTAACATATCACCTGTATTTAATTGACTGTAAAACAACCTTAGATTTCTTAAATAAAAATAGTGATTCTGAGTATAAATGTGTGATATTAGGAGTACAACTTTGCAGTGACCGTTTTACTTAGAGAGCCACCGCGGCCGAAGTAGTGGCCCTAGCTCAATAAAAAAAAGTGGCATTTTAAACTAGAGGCTCTGCCAACGTAAACAATTTAAAAAAGCTAACGGATACGTGTATGCATTATAAAGTTATTGGCAGTCAAACATGGCAACCTACGAGCCGAATTCTCAGCATTTGCGGGAGGTTATGATTTACTTCTTCAACATCAAGAAATCTGCGGCTGAGGCCCACCGTTTGCTTGTAGATGCTTACGGGGAGGATTCTATTAGTGAGAAAACGTGTCGGCGGTGGTTCATCGACGCCCAAACCGAATGTTCACGGATCCAAAGTGATTTTTTGTATCTGGTGGGACCAGCTGGGCGTTGTGAACTATGAGCTGCTCAAACCATCCGAAACCATCACAGGGAAACTCTACCGACGTCAGCTGATGCGCTTGAGTAAGGCACTCAAAGAGAAACGGCCACAATTCAACGAAAGACATGACAAGGTTATACTGCAGCATGACAATGCCCGACCCCATGTTGCAAATGTCGTGAAAAAGTACTTGGAAACGCTGAAATGGGAGGTTTTATCCCACCCGCCGTACTCTCCTGACATTGCCCCTTCCGACTATCACTTGTTCCGGTCAATGGCACACGATTTGGCTGACCAGCACTTCGGTACTTACGAAGAAGTCAAAAATTGGGTCGATTCCTGGATTGCCTCCAAGGACCAAGACTTTTATCGACGCGGGATTCGAATGCTACCTGAAAGATGGGCCGAGGTCGTAGCTATCGGCGGGCAGTACTTTGATTAAAAAATATGTAGCCACTTTTTTACAATAAAGCCTTAAACTTTTGAAAAAAAAAACGGTCACTGCAAAGTTGTACTCCTAATAATACCTTCTCTAATTACTATTGTGCCAAATCAAATACGGTTAATGAAACTGAGTTGATCAAACTGATTAAACATTTTAAAAGTTGAGCGCCCCGAGCTTTTATTTATAGTCACATATAGATGACTTCGTAAGAAAAAGTATTTTCTACTTTTCAGTACATTCAATAAAAGCTTGTTTTTTAAATATTTGTTGTACATATAAATGTTTTCATTTCAGATGAGCCTAGTTGCCAGAAGCACTTACTCTGATCGGCCATGCAGCAACAGCGGCACTTCCTTTAACTAATAATAACTTCATCGTTCATCAATATTTATCCATGACAAATTAAAAAAAAAACAAACTTAGAAAGACTATGTATGAATTGTGT